>JANAVB010033219.1:13070574-13530574 GCA_029216955.1 Iris pallida | reverse complement strand
ATGTGCTAAGAGTATCTATGTGTATACCCATATACATGTACGTAGGCCTCATGCTTAAAGATTAATCCACGGATAATATCTATATGTATATACATACACACATAAACACAACAAGATTTGAAATACAAAAGTCTATACATGGATCTCTACCAATTCTTAGGCTCATAAGCACATTATATCTTATGGTTGGATTTTTGTCAATAGTAACAAAAATTTCAGAATTAAAATGATCCTTATTATTTCAAGAAATTTAAGAAAAACCTAATTTAAACAAATTCTCAAATAGAGTAGGTTACATATAATTGGTCAAGGTAAATAATATTTATATTTATGTCAAGTGTATCTATGTATGCATTCATACATTTGGTTAGGTTTCATGCATAAATATCATTCCAAGGAAAAATCTCTCTCTTTCTATATATTATATATATACATACGTATACAATAATATACTAGCGCATCACATTGCCAAATGGTTGAATTTTTCCGTAGTTACGAGAAATTCAGAATATAAACATACTTGTAATTATCATACAAATTCAAGAATATATGACAATTATTATGGAACAATTCAAGAGGAAGGAGGAGAGAGGGCTTGCCTTGAGTTCTTAGAGTGCTTCCTAGAGGAAAGTTCTTCCTAAAGCTCCAACCCAGAACCTAGGGCACAAATTTGAGAATTGGGGTTAATTACAAAACCCAGAAATATTTATCAAAGAAATTGAAGAGAAAAGGGGAAAGGAAATTGGAAGAAAGGAAGAGGAAGAAGAATGAGAAGATGAAGAGGGGGGGTCGGCCGGTGGCCGACCGGACGGCGGCGCCGGCGCAGCAGCCGCGGCAGCTGCAGCAAATACAGCAGCAGCAGCAGCAGTAGCAGCAGTTAAATGCAGCAGCAGCAGCATTAGTTAAAGGGAAGGGGAGGGAAGAAGAAGAAGAATAATAATAATTAAGAAGAATAAGAAGAAGAGAGAGAGGGAGAGGAGAGATTACCTGGGCTTGGAGAAGGGGAAGAATGGGTTCTCTCCATTACTCCCATATGAATAAAATGAAGGAAAGGTATGAGGAATGACTAAATTGCCCTTTGGGCTTAGTCATGAGGGGGTTTAGCCACATGGCCTTCCCAACATGCATGGGTGCCACATTATCTTCTATGTAAGAATGCAAAAATAAATTTTGCATGAGGGGCATTTAGAAAGAAATTTTGATTTATTTATTTACACTATATATATATATATATATATATATATATATATATATATATATATATATATATAATTTTGAGGAATAATATAGGAAAATAATTTTGAATGGTTGAAAATAATTAAAAATACCTAAAAATAAAAATAAAAATAAATTAAGGTTATGACACATTTTAATTTGTGTCATCCAGTTTTTGCTGCAGAGCCTATAAATGTACGCCTTGCGCTATGTTCTGATGGCTTCGCCCCTTTCGGACAGTCGGGATCTTAATACTCATGCTGGCCGGTCATTCTTACCCCTTACAATCTGCCACCATGGATGTGTATGAAGACTCCTTATATGTTCTTGACAGCTATCATACCCGGTCCCAAAAATCCGACGAAGAACATCGATATATATTTACAGCCGTTGGTGGATGAGCGGAAACAGCTGTGGGAGGTCAGCGTCACGACGTATGATATTTCCAGGAAACAGAATTTTCAGATGAGAGCTTCACTCATGTGGACAATCAATGATTTTCCAGCATACGGTATGCTGTCGGAATGGAGTACGCACGGCAACATGTCTTGTCTGATATGCATGAAAAATAGTAAGGCATTCCGCCTTAGGCATGGAGGAAAAACTTCTTTCTTTGACTGTCACCGTCAATTTCTGCCCGTGAGCCATCCTTGGCGAAAGAACAAGGACGCGTTCAGATCTGGAAAACAAGAATTTCTTGATCCTCCTGCCAGATTGTAGGGATACGATATTTGGAAAGTTGTAAAGGAATTGCCCACCGCAATGGAAGATCCATCGAACAATCGTGTCGAGGGTTCGGACAAAGCCATAACTGGACCAAACGGAGTATTTTCTAGGACTTGCCTTATTGGAAAGATAATCTTATAAGGCATAATCTTGATATCATGCATATCGAAAAGAATGTGTTCGATAATGTCTTCAATACCGTCATGGATATTAAAGGAAAGACGAAGGACAATCCAAAAGCAAGACAAGACATAGCCGAGATATGCAAACGTCATGATCTAAACTTGATTGAAAGGGGAGCTGGTGGACAATTAAGTAAGCCTATAGCGCCATATACATTGAGCAAGGAAGATAGATTAATAATCTGCCAGTGGATATCTACTTTAAGATTTTCCGACGGCTATGTGTCGAATTTGTCTAGATGCGTTGATCTCAATGAACGCAAGCTAACAGGAATGAAGAGTCACGACTGCCACGTGTTTATGGAAAGATTACTGCCCATTGCTTTGAGAGAGTTGTTGCCTTCTGCTGTATGGGTTCCGTTGGCCGAGTTGTCTACATTCTTCAGGGATATCTGTTCAACTAAGCTGACGGTGCAACATATGGTGCAACTTGAGGAGAAGATTGTCTTAACAATTTGCAAGTTAGAGAAAATATTTCCACCGGACTTTTTCGACAGCATGGAGCATCTACCGATTCATCTACCATACGAAGCCCGTGTCGGTGCATCTGTTCATTATCGATAGATGTACCCCTTTGAAAGGTAAATAAAAATCGATATAATTTAAGTGAAATTTTATAATTCATTGTCAATTCTCAAGATAATTTGTCTTTCTAGGTACCTACACCATCTAAAGAAGAAAGTTGGCAACAAGGCTCATATAGAGGCTTTGATATGCGAAGCATATCTTATCGAGGAGGTGTTAAACTTCTGCTCCATTTATTTCGATACTCACGTCGAGACAAATCGAAATAGACCTCAAAGGAATGACGAAGACGTTGAGGATGGAGGTATATTCAATTTAAGGGGCAAGCCTATTGGGGCTAGTAAGAATCGGTGGTTGACTGACGATGAGTATGATGCCGCGCACCGATATGTATTGTTAAATTGTGACATACAAGAAGTGAGAGATTTGGAGAAGTGACTACACCTCGTTATAATCTCTAATTTGGTGAAGTAAGTGACTACACTTATTTTTATTCTCTCTAACAGTGTATTTAGAGATGAAGTCAAAATAAGGACACCCGATATTACCGATGAGGGACTTCAAAGATAGGTTGATTGTACCTTTCCGACCTGGTTTCAAAAATACGTAAGTAACTGAAATAATATGTTATGCGGCTACCATTAAAATATATGCAAGTAAAATATTTAAATTATCATTATTTGTTTACAGGTTTTATTGCCCGAAACAACACTCACAAATGAGAGCATTCGTTATTTGGCATTGGGACCGAAGAAGCATGCGAAGACTTGGCCAGGCTATGTCGTTAATGGCTTCAAGTTTAAGACAACTCAGCATGCTATAAATGCCGAATTTGTCAATGACAACTTCAGTACTAAGGATTCTGGTGTTTGCATAAGAGTCACCATCTATGACGACGAGCCGGACTTTGACTATTATGGAGTGCTTCGGGATATTGTAGATTTACAATATAGTGCCCCATATGATATGCATATTGTGATGTTCAAATGTGAGTGGTTCGATACGACACCAAATATCGGTTGGAGAATCGATAAACAATTTGGATTCGTCGATATAAATCATCGCAGGAGGTATAGAGGGTCCGACACGTTTGCGATAGCAAGTCAGGCTGTTCAAGTCTACTATACAAGCTACCCAAGGCGTCGTAGAGATCGATTTGACTGGTGGACAGTATGCAAGATTAAATCTAGAAATACATTCAACGTTGGAGACCCAGCATACCAAGAGGACGAGATCGAAAAGCCCCAATACTTGGGACAACAGTCGGATACCATGGATGTTGAATTAGAGGTTGATATACCTCCTGCTGAGGAAAATAGAGGGGAGTAAGAGGTTGATATACAAGACTTAGATGTCAACCAGGGGAGAAAGAGGCGTCTTGTCCCAAGTATTGAGACTGAAGAAGAAGAAGAAGAAGAAGAACTTGATGAGAATGAGGATACAGATGAAGTCGACGATGAGGATGAGGATGAGAATGAAGACGAGGCCGAGGATGAGGACGAGGACGATGATTAAATATCGGTATATTTCAGTTCATGTTTTTGTCGAGGCCGAGGCCGAGGACGAGGACGATTCAGTTTAAATTAAACTTCTGTATTCTTATTTCAGTTCATGTTTTTGTCGTTCGATCATCTACTTATTGTATGATTTTCTTTCTGCAGACGGCACTCCTAGTCCTACTCGTCTGGCCGGCACTCGTCTCCCTGCTGCTGGTATATATATTTTAGTTTAGTTTTATATTCATTTATACTTCTATATTATTAATTATGTTTATGTGTTCTATTTACAGGGCATGGTTGCGAGCACTCGTGCTGCTGGTGCTGGCCGTGGTCGTGGTGGTAGTAGTCGTGGGCATGGGCGTGGTGGTAGCGGTCGTGGTCGCCATCCGTCTTCCCCGGATGTGACCTCCGATTCCGACCTGGAGAGCCCGGGCACAGACTCTTCCCGTCGTCAATCTATCTCGGTGCCACCGTCATCTTCGTCGAGGCCTGCGACTTCATCCGCTAGCGGATCCGTTCAGCCACCGGATGCACCAGCGGATGCATCAGCAGATGCAGCAGCGGACCCAGCAGCTACTACACGGTGGGCCCCGGAGTACCCCCGGATTCAGTTTCATCCTGTTACCGGAGAGTACATGCGCGGACCCTCGGATCCTTCGACACCACCAGAGAGGCCGATGGGCGAGTTCCGACGAGAGATATGGCCCGCGGGTGAATCGTAAGTAAATTTAAGTTAATTTATTAAATTTGTTTCATTTATTCAAGTCAATAATCCAGTCGTTGCTTCTTTATAGATTTTTTCCGTGGGATGTTGCCCGGATTTTAGGGCGCATTATCCGGAATAACTACCATGGCCCCTAACTCAATTTTTCTGAGGTGCCTCAGGACAGGCAGTATGTCTGGCTCGACGAGATGAGGGTATATATCTTTTGGTTAATTATTAATTATTCTTTAATTCATTAATTTTTTAATTACGTGATATTTGAATTTGTATGTCAGAGGACGTTCTGGTGGCCCCCCCATCGCGAGGAGGCGATCCGCAGAACCTACAAAGCCGCCGCCGGGAAGAAGATACGGGATGCGGTGTACGACCTTCGTACGGCGCATACGAAGAAGGATTGGATCCGGACGGAGTACTATGAGGAGATGTTGGAGAAGATGGATACTCCTCAATACAAGGAGAAATCAGAGAAAGCCAAGGCGAATAGACAGGCCGCGGGTCTGCATACGGGGGGATCAAGGGCCCACGCATTGACGCGTGCAGATTTGGTGAGATACCGCAAATTTATTCCACTATTTAATTCGGTACTATTAATATACGAAGTTAATTAAATTCTACGTATGCAGGCCCAACGGAAAGTGAAGGAGGGGAGAGAGCGGAGGCGGTCACCGCTCACGAAGTATTCGTGCATACGCACAAGAGGCGGAAGGACGGGAGCTTCGTCGACACGAGGGCCCTGGAGACTGATGTAAGTACTTACGTTTATGAGATTTATGTTAGAAATATAATTATTGTTAACTTAATTAGGTAAACTTAGGATTCAGACTATAACTTAGGGAAACATAGGATTTAGATTATAACTTAGAAAAACTTATAGTATAAACACATTCATTGGATAGGCTGCGTATCGTGAGGCACTCCGTCGGATTGAGCCCCCTGCCGGGGATGTCGGCGAAACGACGCCCACCCAGACGCCCTCTTCTATGGCCGCTCGCTACGACGACGTGTTCATAGAATCCGCCGGCGGCTTTAGGAAAGGGTGCATGTACGGCTTAGGTTCCATGGCGGAGTCGTTGCAGGCGTCGACTCCGAGATATCCACCGCCTCCGCCTCCTCCTGCGCCCCCCGCAGACGAAGTGAGGACGCAGCTTGCGACTCTCGCCACGGCGGTGTCGGATTTATGGGCGATAGTGCTGGGGCACTATCCGCATCCTTCTTCTGCTCCCGATCCGTCTGCTCCTGGTCCGTCTGCTCCTGGTCCATCTACTGCTGCTGTCGGTGCTTCGGATCGACCTGGTCCTTCCTCCATCGGACGGCTTTCATTTGACCGCTCTTCCGAGGCCCGCCTGCTACCGGATGTTGCTATCGTGGCGCTCCTTGACATGATGTCGTCAGAGCAGCTACGCGCTTCCAGACCATGTCTTGTCCCAAGTGCCGGCAAACATAGTGGAGCATTATATACGCAGAGCGGAAGCGGCGGAGAGAGCACGAGACGATCCACCTCCTCCTTCTCAGTGATTTTGCTTATGCTTTTGGACTATTGCAGTTTTGGATATGTGTATACTTGATATTTTGTTTATGTTTGGATATTTTGTTGTATGTATGTTGGGATATTGTGTTGGATATTGTGTTGGATATTTTGTTGGTTATTGTGTTGGATATTTTTTGTGTATGTTGGGATATATTGGATGTTTGGAGATATTGTGTTGACAATATGGATATTTGTTGGATATGTTAGATGTCGGATATATTATATTTGTGTATGGTGGATGCTGGATATGTTATATTACAGGGAATAGTCTCTTTCCTGCAATTTTTTTTCAAAAATATTGCAGTTAGCGACGGACTAGCGACTACTTTATGACGGAATATTGCTTGTAGCGACGGATTGCCGACGGGTTGACGACGAAATATTGCAGGTAGCGACGGATTGCCGACGGATTATCCATCGGCCTGTTTCTGGAAAACACATAGCGACGGAATGGCGACGGATTGCCCGTCGCTCAGGTTCTGGAAATATGGAAGATATCCAGAAGCATGGCGACGGATTATCCGTCGCCAAATCGCCGCTAATCCGACGAGGTACTGTATTTAGCGACGGACTCGCGACAGGATAGCGACGAATAATCCGTCGCTAACTGTATGAATAACAGGATAGCGACGGATGGCCGACGGATTATCCGTCGGCCTGGTTCTGGAAAAACACTGAGCGACGGAATGGCGACAGATTTCCCGTCGCTCAGGTTCTGGAAATATGGAAGATATCCAGAAGCCTGTCGGCGGATTATCCGTCGCTACTCCGCCGCTAATCCGACGAGGTTATCGACGGATTACCGACGGCTTAGCGACGGATGTTTCGTATCAGAAACCCTCTGATACGCGTTTAACGACGGTTTAGCGACGGTTTGTCCGTCGCTATATGTTGCTACATTAAAATTTTAAACTGTCGAAGTTGACAGAAAACCGTCGGCTAGCCGTCGCTAAATGTTTTGATGTAGCCAACGGTAATCCGTCGCTAAGTAGTCGGTAAGCGACGGACTAGCGACGGACTAGTTTTAGCGACGAGGTTATTCCCGACAGATTTTTTCAGCCCTTATCCGTCGGTAATCCGTCGGTAATTTCAATTAGCGACGGATTACCGACGGATAGGGTCGTCGCTAAATCGTTGTATTTTAGTAGTGGAGTTGGTTGATGCGGGTAAATAGTGCCTAAGAAAATAGTTGGTTACGTTGCGACAAAACTCAATTGAGTATGACTGAAACACGCGAAACTTAGAGGGCGTGATCGTATAACTCGAGGGTTCGATGTTGAATAATCGGTAACTCGGTTACGCGATCGAGGTATAGCGGGATGCAACGATTCGGGAAACAATTTGATGCGCATGGAAAAGTTCGTTGAGAACTTGGACGTATGCGACGCGAATTAAGTTGACGTTGAAACGGATTGAAAGTTGACCCTTGCGATATCGAAATCGATACGTAAGGAAACGTAAGCACGATGTGAGAACACAAAATAGGGTAGGCCTACAATATCGAGATTTTCGAAATTAGCAATACGAGAATGTCAAACTGGTTGATCGTAAACTTTGTGATTGATCAGGCGAGACTATAAAGTCATCGACGATTGTTTCGGTGTATAGCATCTCAGATGTCGACCGTAGGTAGAAATACTCGAACTCAATACGAGTAGATATTTTGTGAATTTCAAAATCAATGACGGTAGTGCATGAATTACTCGGAGGATAGTTGAGTCTCAGTTGCGCAGATAGAAATAGTTATATCCGATGGGTAGAAATCGTCGGAACGTGATTTGGCTCCGAAATAATATAGCATGGTTCGTAGTAACTGTCCTTCGTTAATGATCCACAATTATCGAACATAACTTCAGATCCACAATTATCGAACATAGCTTCAGGGCAGCTGACCCTAGAAAACTTAACCGTCAAATCAAGGTGAATGTTGCAGACCCATATCATGTCGCATATAGATTTCGTCGAGAACAAATAAATTATGGTACATGTTGATGATAAGTCTAGGCGATCGAATGATTGTTTCGGGAGTTAATGGAAAGGCTTCGGCTGAGAATGATACAGTCGGATTTGATAATTGATCGAATGAATACTCGAATGAGTATATTGGTCGATGATCGAAACGAAAATTTCACCAAACGAACTTGGTAATACGAATAGGCGATTGCGAGAATCGTGCTATGCACGAGAGCGAGCGGTAAGGGAATGACTTTCGAATTGTGTTGTTGGACTTGGATTCACCTAGCAATTGAGCTTGCGTGAATCGAACTTAGATTCGATGTTGTGAAACAGACCAGTTCGAAATTTGTCTAGAAAAATCCTACTAGATAGGAATAGAACATAAAACGCGTCGTAAAGACCTTCGTGTCAAGCGATTGATGCCTTTGAGCATTGTCGACTCAGTTAAAACTTTGTATCGAAAAGATCGTTGCCCTTGAGCATTCGTCGATTTGAGTTGCGTCGGAAAAGAGTTTGAGCACGGTGTCTAGGTAAGTCACTTAGCGGACGTAGCCCTGAATGTTGATGTATTTGCAAGTCAACAAAGGAAATCGTATCGAGATGAGTTGCATAGCCAGACTTTAGAAATAGTTGGACAGCGACTTCGAACGCAAGGCATTGCGGAGGATCGTTGCGATCGGATACGCGACGGCATGACACAATGCATGGTATTGATGGTCAGTGTGAATACCTACGAAAATGAGAAATGCAATTTTTGAATCGCGTCACATGCGACGATTTTTTGTTGAATGAATCACGTATGTATCGAATATATGTATACGATAAAATTTCGAGAACAGTCGCTAAAGATAAGTCCGATCGAGAGTACGAGATGGCAAGCATAGGATTGAAAATTTACATGTTAGCTTTGTTCCAATTTTCTACCACTGGAGTTGGCTGAAATACATATATTTTTGGGACGCCTTGAATATGTGTAACGATCCAAATCAAGTTGCATGTCGAATTCAAATTGAGCTGCAGGAAAGACTCTGATATGTTAATGAAAGATTGCACGAATGGTTGAGACGGAACAACGATAGTGTGTCGAGATCATGAAACGATATAGAGAAACACTTGAATTGAGTGTTGCTTTTGGTTCGAGGACGAACCTTATTTTGAGTGGTATATTATGTAATGTCCCGCTCCGCACGGTGCATTATGCTGAGTCGTTGACTCGAAGAGTTGCGTTGACCCGATGAAGTATCGACGCAAGTCAATGCAGGAGTCACGACGACCCGAGGAATGCATCGAGTCAAATCGATGCAAAGAGTTACGTTGGCCCGAACGAGAAGCATTGAATCGGTTCGAAGAACCAATAAATCGAATCGACGTAAGGCATTAGTCCGATTCGGACAAGTATTGATTTTAGTTGGTTTCGTGTGCAGGCTATACGTTTATGCTAAAATATAAGAGGTCGACATTTTGCCTTATTTGCAATGGTGTCCGCAAAACCAAATCTTCGCCTTGCTACGGACTGAGATATAGGCACGATAAGCCAAATCGGTCGGATAATTCAACGAAGCACGAAGTATTCGAATGGCTAAGTCAGAAGAGTTGACCGTGCAACAAAGTAATAAAATCGAGCCGTATCGGCTCGACGAAACGATAAGGCACATCGGCTTAAGGTGGGAGGACTTTGACTCTTCTTTCCTACTCCTTCATGCCTAAGTAAAATGTATTGTTGTATACTAAAAGTTAACTTATCAAGTCCACAGACGTAGTTCGATAAAGAAAAATCATAGTGCGTGTCGAACAATAGATAGAACAATTGAAATGAAACGTACATCAAATGTACGAGTCGCCATTGAACATTGAATATCGCAAAGGCGAGCGCCTCGGTGCGCAAGCCATAAGAACATGGGATAACTGTATCGACGAGTGCCTCGGCGCACGAGTCATACGTGCCTTCGTGCACGAGTTAGAAGGCTAGCACATTGAAAGACTATTGAGGCGAGTGCCCTAGTGCACGAGCCATGAACATTGAACGCTAAGGCATCAGGGCCGGCCCAGGGCATGGGCGAGGTGGGCGACCGTCCTGGGCCCCCAATTTTGGAAGGTCTCATAATTTTAAAATAGACTAGATATATCATAAGTTTTTTAAGCAATTAAAACAAAAGACCAATCTGGAAACAACAACAAAATTAGCGCTCCAATAATGATAGCTTGATTGATGATTTTGATAGCTTAATTGATAATTTTGCTTGTAAATATGCTAAAAAAAAATTATTTATGTGAAAAAAGGGCCCAAATTCTAGATTTTGTCCTGGGTCCCATAAACCATAGGACCGCCCCTGTAAGGCATAGAATATGGAATTACGGTATCGAGGCGTGTATCGCATGCAACTCGAAGAATAGAGAACAATTGTGTCAAAGCGTGCGTACGTGCACGAGAATCATAAAAGATGACTTCGTTGCAAAGAGAACAGTTGTGGCATGAATGTGACGGAACTGTCGAATATGGCACGGTGCCTTGGAAATGTTTAGAACCTTCGGATCGTTCGTTTGACGAACATTGAGTTGAGACATGGTGCCATTGAACATTGAAACGAAGAAATGAAATCGTACAACGAATGCAAGAACATAGAAACAGTGAGAACGTTGAAAGAAAGAGAATTACAAGACGTAAAGTCTCAGTTTTTGACTCAAAACTATGTTTGGTTGTATGGGTTTGACACGCGTTGCATGGTCGAATGGACTTGAGATATTGCATGTGCACGGGTGGGATATGATTCCCTCGAATGGGTGCGTCAGGACACCAGGACCGTTCGGCCTAGGAGGGATGTTAAACTTTGATGGACACACATCTGTAAGACGATTAGTGACCGGTTATTGATGTGAAAGCCGCAATTACTGGTATGCAACGGTAAGTCACCGGTTATTGGGATAGCAACCCAATACGGGAGGCGTCGGACTACCCAATTTGAGAAAAGAAAAGATTAGATAAACAAGTTAGTCCATTCTAGCACGGATACGTCAACGACCTTCATATAGTTAAGGAACGGTAGGCCGAAAGTACAGGAACACAGAGATCCTGCACAGAGCACTTATAACATAACAGGGAAGAAATGAGGCGTAATCACCTTGCGTCGGTGCAAGGGCGAGTGCGTCGGTGTTGGTAAGAAATTACGAAACAACACGAGATTGCTATTGGTTGCCTGCTTGCTTATGTGAATCGAAATAACATGCTTGCCATGATAACCTGCTTTACTGCTTTCGAACATGCTATGAACTGTTCCTAAGGCAAGGATAGAAAGATCACTAACTTGTATGTTACAAGTTGCATGATTTAATACACTACTTAATGTCGGTTTAGTAAAGAGGGTCTTTGATCAGTACAGCGAGGACGAAAGTACTAATCCCCCACTAGTTTGCTAGCAGGTTCAGAGAATGGTCTGCTCACGACGGAGCGTCGCTTGAACGCGCTGAGGTATGGAATGCCAAAGCGTATTGAGACATGCGACCGCATTGACGCTCAGACTGCAACAGGATTGATACGGCCGAGATATAGAAGACATAATGTATGGAACGATGAAATCCTTTGTGGACAAGAGAGAACCTGAGTGTTGTAGCCAATCTAGCAAATTCAATTAGGCTATTGAAAGCCTTTGTAACCTCAGTTCAATTATCAATAAAGAGAATTGTTTCGTATACTCTATTTCTTCCGCTGCTAAATAACAATATCAAAGATAACCATTTGAGAACTTGTCATCTTGCCTTGTACGAGTGCAACTCCAGACTCGTACGACATCACGTCCCTGCGAGGACGAACAATTTTCCAGGTCGGGACGTGACACATTTGACTATATTGTTTGGGCCAGACCCACTTTGTGGAAGTATACCTATTAAGAAGATATTTTCATTTCAAAGTCAAATCAAGAATATCCTATGGTATCTTTTTGAAATTTGAATATTATCATTAATCCATTAGTCATTTATGGTAAGATTTATTCATCTCTCCTTGAAAATGGTAGAATTATGGCTAGGTTCAATGTCTTGAGATCTACGGTTAAGATTAATCTTACCTTTATTACTTTAGACTGGTTGAAGGCTAGCCTTGGGAGCCTATAAAGAGTCATTCCCCTCATTTCTCTTTACACCATTTCATATCACTTCTGAGAGAGAAGAAGAAGGCTCTGCAAAAACGTCACTGGATTGCTAACACGGAAAAATTTTGCAAAAAGAGACGATTACGAGAAGGCTAATTTGCGGAGATCTCTTCAACATAACACGTAGGCATTTCGTCAAACAAGTGAGTGGATATCACCCTTCTCTCCCCGATCTCTTCATAACAAAAGATCTCTTCCTCGTCCATTTCCTTATGATTGATACCATAATAAAAATAACCAAAAAAAAAGAGAATGTTTCTTTACTTGTATGTTTTCTTCTTTCTTGTTTTACTCTTGGAATTGATGTAATACAGAATAATAGAGCTTGGCACATTCTTATGAATTGTTACAAATGTTTTAGGAACTTTGCTCAGTAGAACTATACTTCTTTTATGCTATTGTACTTGATGGTATGGTGTTCTGGAAGAACATTGAAAGGTCCTAAGGCAATGATGAACCATAATAAATCAATTGTTGTATAAAAAGGATTATAGATCGCTAGGAGGCAAGAACCGGCATTCGTATTCTTTGTGTTTTACTGACACGGATGTAGAGCGACCCTATAATCATGTCCCCGAGGTATTTGACTTATTGTTGAGTCTTAGAAAGTGATAGATAATTTGTGGTAGTAGTGGAAACTATCGGGGGACTTTGAGATGGATTTTGAGTTGAGATGTGCATTAAGAGGGTTATGAGCTGAGGCTCCGGAAATGAAATATGGAACGGCGGAAAGATCGTAGTGTTGTTGGAATAAAAAAAGATAAATCATATTTTTGTTGTCGTGTTCATTATTTTATTCATGTTTATAAGATGGAACCTTCACAAGGCATTGGTCATTGACAACTTGTATACAAGGTAGATTCCTCGAGCAATGTCTGAGTCACTGAAATTGCGTCAGCCTAGGGAGAATATATTTAGGGAGGATTTATGAAATGCCCAAAAACTAAAAAAGTTTTATGTAAAACCCACCGCTAAAAAAACTTTCATCGCGTACCCAGAATTAAAGAAACTTATCCAAAGCGGGTTCCAAATGACCATTTTGCCCTTCCTTTTAATTTATTGAAAACACCCACGAAACTGCTCTTAAAAAAAACATTTCGATACTTCATCTTCTTCCATACGCTGCTCACTTTCGAATCTAGGTTTTCTCCTCAAAAATCTTCAAAAACTCGTCGAAAAATTTCGGAAAGACCGGGACAAACGGCAAAAGTGCTAAAACGGAGGTCCAAACATCATTTTTTTGCGATTCTAAAATTTCGGAAGGCCGTCTAACGGTGAGGCTGTTACTTTCAGTCTCCTCGACGATACGCTCATTTTGCGACAAACGGGACCTCGTTTCGACCTCCCAGTCAAAAGTTATGGCTCTCCAAAGTTTCAGCTGACCATAAAATGCAGGAGAATGGTCATTCTCCGTGTTAGAACACGAAAAATGTTAATTTCGCATGAGGGTGGTCATTCTCCGTGTTAGTAACACGGAGAATGTCATTCTCCGTCTTAATTTACACGGAGAATGACATTCTCCGTGTTACTAACACGGAGAATGCAAATTGCATTCTCCGTCTTAATTTACACGGAGAATGACCATTCTCCGTGCTAAATTACACGAAGAATGACTATTCTCCGTCTTAATTTACACGGAGAATGTCATTCTCCGTGTAGTTTATCACGGAGAATGGTCATTCCAGTGTTAAAATACAGGAGAATGACCATTCTCCGTGTTAGAAACACGGAGAATGCCATTCTCCGTGTTAAATAAAACGGAGAATGTTATTTTCCGTGTTAAATAAAACGGAGAATAGCATTCTCCGTGTAATTTAGCACGGAGAATGGTTATTTCAGTGTTAAAACGCAGGAGAATGGCATTCTCCGTTTTAAATAAAACGGAGAATGACGTTCTCCGTGTTAAATAAAACGGAGAATGGTCATTCTCCGTGTTAAATAAAACGGAGAATGGTCATTCTCCGTGTAATTTAGCACGGAGAATGGTCATTTCAGTGTTAAAACGCAGGAGAATGGCCATTCTCCGTGTTAATTTACACGGAGAATGGTCATTCTCCGTGTTAAATAAAACGGAGAATGGTCATTCTCCGTGTAATTTAGCACGGAGAATGGTCATTTCAGTGTTAAAACGCAGGAGAATGGCCATACTCCGTGTTAGAAACACGGAGAATGTCATTCTCCGTTTTAAATAAAACGGAGAATGGCATTCTCCGTGTTAATTTACACGGAGAATGGTTATTTCCAGTGTTAAAACGTAGGAGAATGGCTATTCTCCGTGTAATTTAGTTTTTTCAGGAATAAAGAGTTTCGTTCTTCTTTCAAAGCGATGATAATTCTTATGGAAAAGAAGAAGAAAGATCTTCTCTCCACAATTGACGTCGATGAAGATGATGATGATGGTGATGATGATGACGAGCGATGATCTGAGTTCGACCGAAGAAAAGCACACCGAACTACGAACGATCTTTGCGATCTCTGCTGAAGATGAGACCAATGGAATTCAGATTTTTCGTGAAGAAGAAGACGAAAATCGCAATCCAGATCTGAGTTGTTTGAATTCAAATACATATAGATGACCAATTCGCGCGGAGGGGTAGTTTCGGTATTATAAAAATAGCAGTTTCCAGCGGGTGGCATCTAAAAGGGAATCTTGGAATATTTAACGTGAAAATACTTAATTCTGGACATTTCATAAAACTCATCCAGCGGGTGGGCATTTCATAAAAGCCCATCCCGAAATTGGGTTTCTCAGCAATTTCCAGATATATTTATCGTGGATTCTTTAGTGAGAAGGGGTGTCGTTTAGTACAATTATGGTAGTCATTGATTGTCATATAGAAATGGAATGCATTGCTAGTAAAAATTTGTTCTACGGGATCCAATATAAATAGTTGCTAATCTTTGTTTTGCATAGATGAACAATCGGCTATGGTAAATGTTCATATTACGTTTCATGCATTTTATTTCATATTTTACAAAACTTAGCTTCGAAATATTTTGTATTGAACTAGCAAAAAGAAAGGAAATGTTGAATCCTATAAGATAAAGATATGTTGGCCATATAAAAAGAACTTACAAAGATAGAAAGATCACTTAATGAAATTGTTAATGTCCCACACGATTAGAGTAATTGGTTTAGGTAAGTTTGGTAGTACTAGTCACTGGTGCATTTTTCTGTAATGGCCCATCACCGTTGCAAGTTTGGGAGACATGGCCGGAGCACCAAGGACTTGGCCTCATTTTGTTTCCAGTTTTGAAGCATTTGCGTTTGAAGATGTTATGTTTATTTTAATATTTGGACATTATGTATAGAAACTTTATAGCAACCATTTTCTGGGAAATAATAATCGTTGAGAGGATTTTGTGACAAACTAAATTTCTATATGCTGAAATATTATTATTTAGTTTCTCTATTCAAGTTGAACTATAATCTTTTGTTTAAAATTATGTCGTTATCTTTGTTCTTGTATATTGGAAATTGTGAAATCTAGCGTTTCACAGATGAACTTAGATTTGTACAGTTGCTTGCCATGTCTTGGAACTAGACTTGGGTCTAGGGCGTGACACACCATCTCCCCAATGGACTTTTATTGCATGTATTTGCAACAAGATGATTAAGACTCCAACGGATAAAACTGGAACTATTTGAAGAGGTGAGCATTACACAACATCAACAGGTGTTCTACATTTTCTAATTAGATATTAGATGTATTTCCTGAATTATAAGTGCCTCCATTGTATTTTTATGTATGTTGTGATATGCGTGGAACAAGCTTGCTATCACTTTAAAGATGGGGGATGTGTTCTGGACTGTGTCCTTACAGTCACCGACTTTTTTGCTGGGTCAAGCCCGACAAATCTCCCGATAACTAGTACCAAAACTTAGAGAACAGTATATCCCAGCTCATCAGTACAAGATGTTTTAATAATTGAAAGCAGATGTGCATAAGACTTACCTTAAAGACACGCTGCCAAAATTGAAATGCGCATAAATTTCCTATGAATATAGTCTCTTTCTTGTCACTTTGTATATTGCTGGTGATGTCACCCTCAAAGTAGTTGTCTACGTACTTTGCAGACTGTAGAGATGTAAAACTATTAGTCAAATGACAACAGTACAAAGACAAATAATGATCATAGACAATAGACAACTATAGACACTAAACAATAAAATGATACCAGGATCTGATGGCCAAAAGGTTGAAGGATGGGGAGAGGCAGGATATCCATTAATATGCTAACCAAAACCCCGTCCCGAAATAACCCTATCTCACCAAACTTGAGGGCGATAACTGAAGCATCAAAAGACAAGGGCAAGTTATCAAGCAAACGGCCATAGAATGTTGGCTCATATCTACCCCTGTGAGTTGGGGGCTTTTCCAATGCGTGAATATGGACCAGCAAATTCAGTGCCTCCTCAACAGTTTCATGATCTGGTGGATCGAGAACCTTCTGCAACAAAACTGGGGAATATCAAAGATTAAAAAGTTAGGCCAATAATAGGATACTTATTGAACACAAAATGGAGCAAAATGCTGCAGCTAGAATTTCAAGTAAATATAAAAGAAAACAGATAATCCGGACTCCTATCAGGGTGACAAGAGAAAAGTTGAATATGAAAAGTAAAAAAAATGTTGGGAAGAAGTCTATGATTAATATGTAGAAAAATAGTATAAGATTTAGAATCCAAAATCAAAAGAAATCAGACCTCAAGTACGAAATATAGTTATGAAGGGATTTATGTGGCCATAGGCATGGAGATGTGGAATAGGAAGAAGAAGAGATTTAATTTGGAGACCAACTATTGTCTACCAATAAGAGAGAACACAACAAGAAAGCCTGATCCCAAATTTTTGGGGTCAGCTGACCAATAAGAGATAAATAAGATTATTTAGTTTTAATGTATGACGAATGAAACACCCTTGAAACACAAATTTTGCTACAACGCCAAAGGGACACAGATGTTGATACTTGTTACTGCAACCAGATCCTGGTTATCAGAACCGGATCCTAATATGAAAAGGGTAGGAACTCAGGATGACAAATATGGGGTATCGCCAGTTACATATTCGAAATTGGTTCGTTGATATTCCTAGTATAGTAGATGCTATCACACAAGAGTCATACTCAATGGAATTTTTTACCTTAAAGGAAAATCTTCAATAATTTTGCTCAAATTATTCCTTGGTTTTGTCCAATCATTAGTAACATTGATTACTTTTAGATAATGGCACATAGAAACAACGCTTGTAAGGAAACCCATTAAAATCAAGAAATATAAGCATGCTTCCACACAATAACAGAAGAGTTTTCTGGAGGGAAAAAAAAAAACGTGCTAATGTGGGAGACCTAGGGATAAGAGAGAAGACCAAAAAGAGTAAAAAAGGATCGTTCATGTACAATAAAAAAATTTGAGGGGTATTCTCCTACTCATAAGGGTTATGTTTGTTATTCCCCTTCTAACTGGAAACTTGTTACTTCGGCTAATGTTACCTTCATTGAGAATCGGTCAAATTTGTCCGCTTCGCCCACTACTACACCACCACCTTACTAGTGGAGGAGAACTCCTAGGGATGAGAGAGACGGGATAAAAAAAAGAGTAAAACAAAGGATCTTTCACGTATAATCCTTTAAAATCTCGAATGTTCTCAGTTCCGGTACGTAGACCAAATGATACAATCATAGTTTACAATATCGGCTTATACTGATACGATATAGCCAATACCGATAGAGTTTGCATGTTCTGGCCCGTTACTAGCCGCTACAGATATTGATTGATACTGATGTTGCGGCCTTTTTTCAGCCAATTCGGTAGAAAAAATTAAACGAAAAAGATTAATCAGCAAGAGTGTTGGGGGTCTCTTTCCAAATCAATTATGCGATACCGACGTTGGGAGTCTCTTTCCCAGTTAATTCGGCATAGAAAATTATGTCTAAATGTATAAAATATGTTTTATAATTTTTTAATAATTTATTAAAAATTATTTACTTTTTTATTCCAAAAAATTGACACTCTGATACTACCGAGATCATCGATACTACCGAGACCGCAAATAATAGTGATACTCAAAGGAATGGTCAGATATCGATTTTGATACCGATACTGCGAACCTTGGATACAATCATGGAGATATAAAACAGCGTATAAGATCCACGTATAATTTTTTTTGAAAAATTTTGAGAGGCACCCCACTTGATTGGTATATTTATGCGGTGCACCCCACATTGTTTGCATATTGTATAAGTTATCCTACTTTGGACGGAAAACGTCCAAAACTAACAGGAGTAGAGATGAACCCAATTTATGTGACTTAAATACCCCTGTCCGTTGTTGTTCCCTTATGAGAGGAGAATTTCTTACTAAAATACCCCTCATGTGAAAAAGCGCCAAAACACTCTCTTCCCCATTCCTCTGTTATTTTGGTATAGCTTCCCCTCTCGATCAAGATTTCTCTGTCGCATCTCGTGTAGTTCCCCCTCTCCCTCTCGTCTAGCCTGATTCGTGAAGTTTCTCGTAGAAACATGTAGGTAACAGTCCACGACATTTTTGTTTAATCAATTAATTTTGGTTTGTATGAAAGTTTATTTTGACTTCGTTTAATTTTGCTCAGAAATCTCCAAATCGAAGGGAGAAGGAGCTTCCATGGCGAGCCAAACAGGGTATTCATTTCAATTTTAGGGTTTACATATTATATGTTGTTTTCTTTCGAATTTTAGGGTAACATTGTTTGAAATTAACTGGGAATCATATGTTGTTTGTGTGCTGAAATTAGAATTTAGGGTTTAGGGAATCATACGTTGTCTGTATGTTGAAAGTTAACTAAAAATTATTTGTGCATGGTACATGGTACATGTTGAAAGGATTAATTTGTTCTTCTATTAGGAATTGTTAGGATTCAAATTGACTACCATTTGTTACAGAAAGTACATGGTTAGGTTCCATGTACATGGTACTTCAGTTGTGCATGAAGTGGACCCAGACTTGATCTCCCTGCTGGATATTCCTTATGTAGTCCAGAGTAACTATGTGGAGGCCAGATATAGGTACTATTGGGTTGATCAGATAAAAGATGGGGAAACAGTTGAACTGTTATCTGATGCAGGTTTGTTGGACATGTTCCATAAGCAACTGCCTGACCAAGAAGGAGAGCTACACTTATATTTAGAAGAGAAAAATCTTCCTAGTAAGCAAGGCACACCATCTAAGAAGAATGTGAAGAGAGTAGCACACAAACCTAAGACCCATTCTGGGTCACAGTTTTGTGGAGATGAGGAACTTGGGTCACATCCTAAGAGCCAGTTTGATACACAAGCTGAGACACAGTCGTATGGAGATGAGGAACTTGGGTCACATCCTAAGATCCAGTTTGATACACAAGCTGAGACACAGTCGTATGGAGATAAGGAACTTGGTTCACATCCTAAGACCCAGTGTGATACACAAGCTGAGACACAGTTGTATGGAGATGAACCAATAGTTGAAGATGATGATACAAATTGTGATGAATCTTATGTACCAGAGAATGAAGAAGATGGCTATGCAACAGAGGATGCAGATGACTATTGGGGGGAGTATGTTGTCCTTCCAGAGAACAACCCAGAAGAGTGGGGGGACGAGACAGAATTTCAGAGGCAGTATGCTGAGAAGAAGAAGCTCCCAATTGATAAAATTGACCCTACAGATGACTATCATAGCTGTGAGTCATCTCCTTCTGAAGGGGGTGATGAAGTTGGCCAAGATGTTGATGATCTATACAGTGAGGGTGAGATGGGTGAGGAGCAATACACAGCTCCAGTGGTAAGTGGCCTAGTCCTATGGCAGCAATGGACAACTCCTGAGGAATGCAGAAAGTATTTGAGGTCCTGTGCCATAAAGAACAGATTTGAGATTAAATTTGTGAAGAATGATGGCACTAGAATTTGGGGGGGTGTCAAGATGAAGCATGCTCATGGATGTGTAGGGTGAGAATTTCAAGTTCTGACAAGACAACATGTACTCTAAGGCAGTTGAATCAGGAGCACACTTGTATGCATGTATCTAATCTACAGAACAGAATGGCTAATAGCAAATTCATAGCTGAAGTGTTGGAAGATGATATCAAGGCACACCACACTTCATGGAAGGCAAAGGATGTACAGAAGCAGAAGTGGTCCAAGTGCACTGTGAAGGTCTCATATTGGAATGCCCACAAGGCATTGCTAAGGGTGAAGGAGAAGTTGTTTGGGGGTTACGAAGAAAGCTATAGTAAAGCTCCTGAGGTTGCAAAACAAATACTGAGAACAAACCCAGGTTTGATACCAATAACTCTTTCCTTCTAATATACTGTCTAACATTCATTCTGAGTTTATCTAATATACAGTTGAGCTATTTTGAGGAAGTGTAGCTTTTTGTAGGACAGGAAGTGTAGCTTTTTGTAATGTGGAACATGAAGTGTAGCTTTTTGTGGGAAGTCTAATATACATTTGAGCTATCTAATATACATTCTGTCTAATATACATTTGTCTAATATACAGTTGAGGAAGTCTAATATACATTTGAGGAAGTCTAATATACAGTCGAGGAAGTCTAATATACATCTGTCTAATATACATTTGTCTAATATACAGTTGAGATATCTAATATACATTGTCTCTCTCTTTTTTAATGTGGAACAGGAAGTGTAGCTTTTTGTGGGAATATACAAGAAACATCTGAGTTTGGATATTGTTGTATAGGTTATGAAGCTTGTTGGTCTGGATTCATAAATGGTTGCAGACCATTAGTTGGATTGAATGGCTGTCATTTGAAAGGAAAGTATGGGGGGGTGTTTGTCAGCAACAGCTTTGGATGGCAATAATGGCTTATTTATACTTGTCATCTACATATGCACATCTGAGTGTGAAGCAACATGGGGCCATTTCCTTACTTTGATTAAGGATAAGTTACTGCAACATCCTGGAACAATTACTTTCATATCTGATAGGCAGAAAGGCCTAGGAATAGCTGTAGACACTGAGTTCAAAGGACACCCCCACAGATTTTGCTTTAGGCATTTTTACAAAAACTTCAAAGCCCATGTCAATAGTAGCAAGCAGATGAAACATCTGACATGGGGGGCAGCAAGAGCATACAGAAATGTAGATCAAGCTAAATGGATGAAAGCAATTGAACAACAATGTCCTATTGGTCACCAGTATTTGATGGCAGAGAACACCAACAGGTATCTCTAGTTTATGTATCTTGTTTTCATACTTTATATGCATGTATCTCTTGTTTATATTTGTACCTAGTGACTAACATATTTCTTTAACTAATAGGTGGTGTAGAGCACATTTTGATAGAATAACAAAGTGTGAACACATAACAAATAACTTCTCAGAAAGCTTCAACAATTGGATAAGTGAAATAAGAGGTAAACCCATCACTATGCTTGTGGAAATGTTTCATATGATGGTGATGAAGTTGATATATGATAGAAAAATGACTTCAAAAGTGTGGGATGATTTGACCTGACTCCAAGAGCTAAGAAGGTCATTGAGCAAAGGACAAAGCAAGTGAATAGATATCTTGTGAATGGGGCTGATGAGGGGCTATTTTGTGTCACTAGTGTGTTCTCAATTGAGAACAGATGGACTGTAGATATTAATGCAAGAACATGTGACTGTTGTGTATGGGATATAACAGGGATCCCATGGTGTTGATGTTGTAGCTGCCTTGTTACCTAGCAGACCCACATGGCAAATGTGAGTATATGTTCACAAGTCTCTTTTATATGTTCAGTACCTACAATATTTGTCTTGGTATAGCTTCACAAGTCCTATCATGCCAGTACCTACAAGTCTCTTGTATATGTTCAGTCCTAATCTTTTTTTACTGTGCTAACAATATTTGTCTTGGTATAGCTTCACAAGTCCCTACTATCATGCCAGTACCTACAAGAAGGCTTATGCTGGAAAGATTATACCTTTACCAGAACAAAGCTTGTGGGATCAAGTACACATACATACAAGTCCCTAGCTATACTTGTGTTATACTCACTACTTCACTAGTTCACTGGCTATACTTACAAGTCCCTACTCTACACTGTCTAATACCTATACTATGTGTCCTCTTCCAGCCAGCATATGAGGTTGGTCCACCTGGTAGACACAGACAACCTGGAAGACCAAGGGGGCAAGGAGGTTGGAGGCTGATGAGATGCCAAGAGCTGCCAAGAAACAGAGGATTTGTGGGAGGTGCAAGTTACCTGATGATCATAATGCTAAAGGGTGCCAAGGAGGACCAGTTGGAGGAAACACAAAAAAGCCAAGGGCACCTAGGCCACCAAGGTCACCTAGACAACCAAGGATAAGGAACACTGTCTACAAGAGGCCAAAGGTTTCAAGGGGGCCAAGGCCAAGGAAGGCTGCTATGGGTACATCAGGAGATCCTGAAGTTTGAAGTTTAATGTTTGAATGTCCAAAAGTCTCTCATTTTGTATATGGAAATACTGGGGTTCTTAGGAGGAGATCTCATTTTGAATGTCCCTACTTTTTGTACTAAAAATGACAACTTGGTTTAGGAACATGGGGTTCTCTCATTTTGTATATGGAAATACTGGGGTTCTCTCTCTACTTGTTTAAGAATGTTTGTTGTCTATTTTGTATATCTGGATTGAATGTGAAGCAACATTGGGTTCTCTCTACTTGTAATGTGAAGAATCCTATCTAATCATAATCAGTTTTTGTTACATTCTCTGTTTTTGTTATATTACCTATAATGTGAAGCAACATGGGGTTCTCTCTACTTGTTTCTTCTCTGTTTTTGTATGTTACATTCTTTGTAAGGCAAATCTGGAATACAAGAATGATAGGCAAATCTGGAATCAAGAATGATAGGCAAATCTGTATTGGCAAATCTGTTACATTCTTTGTATGTTACAAATCTGTATTGGCAAATCTGTTTTTGTTCTCTATTTTGTATGTTTTTGTTACATTCTTTGTATGTTACATTCTCTGTATAGGCAAATCTGTTACATTACCTATTACAAGAATGATAGGCAAATCTTGAATCAAGAATGATAGGCAAATCTGGAATACATCATAATACAAATCTGGAATACATCATTCTCTGATTTTGTTAAATCTGGAATACATCATAATACAATGTTAAATCTGGAATTCATTTTAGGAAACTTTCATACATAGCCAAGCAAAGCCAAGTCTTTCTTACATAGCCAAGTCAAGAAACTAATCAAGAAACTTTCTTGCATTTGAATGCATTCATTTCAGATAATTTGAGGTTTACATAGCCAAGTTTTTCCCGGATGTCTTACACAACTTTTCTAAAGTTGTGTTCACTACAATTTGAACAGGAATTTCCAACTCAGACCGGTTGTCACCATGTTCAGAAGCCTCGTTCAACCATTGGAATGCGTTGTTGCATTTTCGACATTGTAAGAATCGTCTTCCATAGCTGTGGCTCCTTTTTGACACCATGACATCTCTCTTTCCTCCACAATTAGGTTTAGGGCAAGTGGCTTTCGCCCAAGTGCATTGTTGCTTCCAATGACCTATGTCACCACACGTGAAACACCCTTCACTACGAATTTTTGATGATGAACTTTCGTGCTCGCCTTCGTAAATTGCAACATCCAACCATTGAAAATCCAAGCAGAGGGGGCACTTCAGAAATTTTCTTCCAAAATTTGCCTTCGTATTTGACTTCGAGAGGTACCGAATCCCCTTACAGTTTGCAATCTTGCAAGCTGAGCTCAAATAGTAACATTCATCTGCAATATGGGTGTTCTTCGAGCATATTTGACATTTCTCCTAAACAAACCATTACAGAAATTACATAAAAAAATCCCCAACCAATCTAACAATGTACGAGAGAAAGAAAGAGTGGAAGAGAGACTGGAAAGACTTACCCTATTCTCTGCCGAATAGGCGGCCATGGGAGCTCGGTCGAAGTTGTGCTGTACTGTGAGGATTTCAGGATTAGGGATAGGAACTTGCGTGCGTGATGTATAGAGAAGAAGAGAGGGGTACTTTAATAGAACAATCTATTTTTCCTTCACTTAAAAAATATGCAACGGACAGGGGTATTTAAGTCACATAAATTGGGTTCATCTCTACTCCTGTTAGTTTTGGACGTTTTCCATCCAAAGTAGGATAACTTATACAATATGCAAACAATGTGGAGTGCACTGCATAAATCGACCAATCAAGTGGGGTGCCACTCAAATTATTTCAAAAAAATTTCATTTGGATTTGGATCCAGACTATATTTATTTTTGGATGTGAACTAGGATATCTGGATTTGGAATGGTCTTGTTTTCGGTGGTTAGGGAAGACGAAACCACATGTTTGGGGTTAGCATCAGGTGAAAAATAAAGAGAATTAATTAGGCACAATTGTCATGGAGGAGATTCAAACCCAACACCTCCAGCTAGTTAACAAACCTAGCAGGCTAGCACCCTAACCAACCTAACAATGAATTTTTGTTTTGTTTTTTTGTAGCAAGTTATGAAAGTTCTATTTTTAACCATGCTACCATCAGTGTTCTAAAAGGCGGTTTTAGTCGGCGCCTAGGCGCTAGGCGCCCATGGCCCGCCTAGGTTTCGACCGGAATCGGGACCTAGGCGGATCCAGAGAAAAATCGGGTTTAGGCGGCCGCCTAGGCGCGAGCGTTCGTCGGCAGAAGAAGCAACTTACCTGGCTGCCCTACCTCAATCTGCAGCCGCACAGAAAGCAGGATCAGCAGCAGACCGGAATCCACAGGTAAGTCTTCTTCTTCTTCGTATGTCTTCTTCTTCTTCTTCTTCTTCTTCTTCTTCTCAGACTTCTTCTGCATCTTCTTCTGAGTTCTTATTCTTCTTCTAAGACTTCTTCTATTTTTTTTCCTTCTTCTGTTTTTTGTTTTTTTTGTTCTTTTATTTCTTGGAAACAATGCTGCAGCAGAAGCTTGCTAGAGAAGGAGAAGTTGCAAACCAGGGAGGCACACTGCACAAGAAACAGTGCAGTACTATAGTCTACATGTGTATTTTCTATAGGCTAAATTGACTTTAAATTTTTCACACTGCACAAGGAACAGAGAGAATAGCTATGTGTATGTCCAAGTGAGTACCATTGTATCTTTACTCTTCTTCTCTCCACCACCTGCGCTTTCTGGTGATGGGACAGCAGCTATGTATACGTCCAAGAGTCTTGTATGTCTGTGTTACACTATTATCAATGTGGTCAGCAGTCTGGTATATGTTACTGAATACTGCTACCAAGGTGAGTTTGAAGTGAACACTAAGTTAGGCCATCTCCAAAAAAAATTTATTTGTCCTTGCCATGGACCGCCTAAATTTAGAAGGACGCCTAGGCGGCGCCTAGGCGGACTAAGCGCTAGGCGGTTGGTGTCCGCCCGCCTAACGCCTAGCGCTTTTTACAACCTTGTACCATGATATGAAAGTTTTTGTTTTCCAACCCAAAAACCAATTAAAGTGACAAAAAAAAAATCAATATCCATGGCTAGATTATTCAATCTTCACCTAACTTACCCAGAAAAACCAATTAAATTAACAAACAATCATGGATAATCAATTTCTTCACCTTGCATTATATTGACTTTAGCTAATACTAACCTTAGTTAATTACTATGTTGTCACAAGCAATGCCTAGGCGGCCTAGGCGTGCAGGTTGGAGAGGCCTCGCCTCGACCTAAGAAAAAAATTCTGGATGAGGTTTTGCTCATCTAGGCGCGCCTAGGCGCCCACCTAGGGTCGCCCATGGAAAGAAAAAGGTCCGCTTAGGGTCGCCCAATTATGCTTACTATCCTTACTTGATGTTGAATATTATTTCATATTTGTTGCTGCTTATATTACTTTTATGTATATTGCTTATTAGTTATACTACATATTTGTTGTATGCATAATTACAATTTTTTTAATTCAAAGCAACGGATCCTATGTGGGCGCCTAGGCGAGGCGGGTGGTATGTCGCCTCGCCTCGCCTCGCTTAGCGCCCAGTACAACATAGGTTAATTATAATATATATACAACTAACAGACGCATTCGCTACCTCTTATATTTGTAATGTATTGTTGAGTATTATTGTTTAGTCCCACATTGGATAGAGAATAGTAAAAAAGATATTCCTCTACTATATATATGTAATCCCTCATATCAATAAAGCAACCATATTATTTCCTCCTACATGGTATCAGAGCCATCTATTCCTCTTCACTTAAAAAAAAGAAATTTTATCAACCACTTCTGATATTCATCACGGACAAAGTGAATATCAATCTCAATGTGTTTCATCCGTTCATGAAGTACGAAATTTGTAGCAATATGGATAGCTGACTAATTATCGCACCACATATCAGTTGCTTCCGATCCTGCTTCTTCTCCCAGCTCTTGTAGTAGATGTTGCAGATATAACACTTATACGGTGCGATAAACAATGGCTCGGTATTCTGCTTCCGAACTTGATCGTGAGACCATGCTCTGCTTCTTGCTCTTCCTCGACACAGTTCTCACCAATAAATGCTGAGTAGCCGGATGTAAAACGTCGATCTGTAAGGATCGAGGGATTTGTAGCAATATGGATAGCTGACTGATTATCGCACCACATATCAGTTGCTTCCGATCCTGCTTGGAGAATTGCCCAGACATTTTTTTGTTGTAAGTGTCACGAGTAGATTTATGGCTTCTCCACGAGTTTCACATTGGCAAGCAGTTCTCAGGATCTTGCGTTATCTAGCTCAGAATCCTGGAAAATAAATTCGGATGGAGAATCAAGGGCATACTCGTCTTGAGTGTTTTACAGATGCTGACTGGAGTGAGAGTTCTATAAATCGACGTTCTACTCCGGCTACTCGGTATTCATTGGTGGAAACTTAGTATCGTAGAAGAGCAAGAAACAGAATACTGAGTCATTGCTCATGGCACCACAGAAGTGTTATAATACAGCATCTACTACAAGAGCTGGGAGAAAAAGCATAACTGAAAGCAACTGATATGTGGTGCGATAATCAGTCAGCTATCCATATTGATACAAATCATGTATTTTATGAACAGACGAAACACATTGAGATTGATATTCAGTTTGTCTGTGATGAATATTAGAATGGGTTGATAAAATTTCACCATGTAAGAACTGGAGATCAGATAGCGGATATATTTACAAAGTTCTTTTGGGCCCTCGAGTTCATTTTCTATGTAAAATGCTGAACATGATTGACATCTATGCTCCAGCTTGAGGGAGGGTGTAGAGAATAGTAAAAAGGATATTCCTCTACTATATATATGTAACTCATATCAATAAAGCAATCCTATTATTCCCTCCTACATGTATCCATGTTTGTTTACTACTATCTTCGATCCATATTTGTATCTAACTTATATTTGAGTGTGGTCTCACGATTAAGTTCGGAAGCAGAATACTGAATCATTGCTCATGGCACCACAGAAGTGTTATATTGCAGCATCTACTACAAGAGCTGGGAGAAGAAGCAGAATCGAAAGCAACTGATATGTGGTGCGATAATCAGTCAGCTATCCATATTGCTACAAATCATGTATTTCATGAACAGACGAAACACATTGAGATTGATATTCAGTTTGTCTGTGATGAATATCAGAATGGGTTGATAAAAATTTACCATGTAAGAACTGGAGATCAGATAGCGGATATATTTACAAAGTTCTTTTGGGCCCTCGAGTTCATTTTCTATGTAAAATGCTGGACATGATTGACATCTATGCTCCAGCTTGAGGGAGAGTATTGAGTATTATTATTTAGTTCCACATCGGGTAGAGAATAGTAAAAAGTGTATTCCTCTACTATATATATGTAACTCATATCAATAAAGCAATCCTATTATTCCCTCCTACATGTATCCATGCTCGTTTACTACTATCTTCGATCCATATTTGTATCTGACTTATATTTGATCCGTACCCAATTCCTTTTATATTTGATTTGTATCCGTATTTCGTCGGCGGATATGAATATTGATTTTTATATCGAAACAATACCTGGATCTGGATCGGGGTCCCTTTTCTAAAAATCGTATAAGAATACGGTTATATTCGATTCGTATCCACTCCACCTTTGTATATTTCAGAGTGTATATGTCATGTCCAGTAGGCATCCAACATGTATATAATATCCAGTTTTGGAGTATCCATTCTTCCTAGGTTACAAATCATTCAAATTGGTTTCTAAATCCAACCTTGCAGTTTTAGCTTCCAAATCGATGTTCAGTCTAGGTTGCACCGATAATCCTCCAAAAAAAAGTGTGTCCGTATCCGTGTCCATATCCTTACAATACTTCCTCAGCATTCAAGTCACATTTTGCCCACCCATGTCCAAGTCCAAGGGGATCAGAACATGACTCAAAGTGATTTGACATGTCATTGTTATATCATATTCCTGAATTTTATTTTGTCTAATTTTAACTATAAGATTTATGCATGAGTGTGGACCTGTACTTGTTTGATTAATGAATTTGGGTTTGGATTTGGTTGACTTGTGGGTTTGGGTGTGGATAATGATAGCATGATCCAAATCCAATAACTCATTAAGTCAACCCATCATTTCTAATCCCCAGGACACTACTTCTCCATGAATGGACAGCTATTAGTGGGCCACTCATGAGAATTTGTAACCCCTAACATTTATGGAGGAAAGTAATTGGAGAGAAGTTACTCCTTTCTGGCTCCCTTTATATAAAGGGCTAGCTTTCTCGTCTCTACCACACTTCCATAGCATTGTGAGTGTGTTAAAGAGGAGGAGGCTGGCGATAGTGCCTGTGCTCTTGGTTCTATGTTAAACATGACTCAAGATTCTTTCCAAGTTTATCATGACAAGGTCACAAAAGTAGGACACAGACCTACATTACACTAAGGGTGCCATAATACTCCTGGTAACACAGGGTCCTGGGAGGGAGTCAAGATAAACTACAGATCTTAGCCATCTACACCATCCTCATTTTATCAAACCACAGCCCAGACAATAAAAGTTAGGTTAATAGACCCAACTACAACTGAAATGTTTCAACCAGATGAAGTTAACCAAGATGGTTCAAGTACATCAACACTTATGGGGGATAAATCACAAACTGTGATGCAATCCACAAAGGGAAAAAATGAACATTGGAAAGATAGCTATTATTCAGTAAATTAAAAGGTTGTTGCTTTAAAAACTAAAGAAATTATTAGGATCCTTTTGGTGGTGGTGGTGGTGGTGGTGGTGGTGTGTGTTGGGGGGGGGGGGGGGGGGGGGGGGGGGGGGGGGGAAGATTCATTCATCAAGCCAACAATGACCTGAGACCCCTTCTGGTAGACATGCGACAGAATGGGGATCAACCATATCAGGATACAAGAAGGACTAGTAGTTACTAAGCTTCAAAAACTTCATATCCAGTATTGTAACCATTCCTAACTTCACATACGATTTGTCTTACTTAAATACAATGCTCCAGGACTATACAGCATTCCTGTTTCCTATAACTAAAGCAAGGAACCTTCCAGTTCATACTTCCATAAAACCATCCATAAACCAAGTTCTTGAAACTCTTAACGTTAAAGTACCCATGTGATAAATCTGTACTAAGATACCATGGAAGCAAAAGCCACCAAATATGGTAAATTTGCACATAAATATTTCAGAAATTGTCCAGTAACCTTTCTGAACAACCAGCTTAGTACAACCACAACTAAGAGAGCAGCAAGAAAGGTGACATCTTCATGTGTGAACTTTCATAAAACAAAATGAATAAAAATCAGCCCCTCATTAAAGTGAAATCAACACCTGCAAACTCACCTGCAATCATGTTGGTACAGTATATGCAGTTTGATATAAAATAATAAAATATTATATTGTTTAGCTTGATCTGATCATTACAAGAAACCACAAACACAGATTATAAGTAACAGATACCTTTGGGATCATTAATCGCTTTAGACTCTGCACAGCATACCATCAGCACCTGCTGCGTCAGCGATAATCTCAATATTGCTGGATATTCATATTCGCTGAGACTATTATAAAACATTCCAGTGACCAATCGATAGATCTCACCATCACAGGTTCGACCTGTCCTTCCTTTGCGTTGTTCAGCCTATGTAAGTATTTTGAAAGATAATCAAAAATTGGTCATAAAATTTAAAAGCAGCCAATAAAATTGCTGATTACCTGTGACTTAGACACCCATACAAGCTCTGAGGTGTCCCTTTTCCTATTGGGGTCCCAAAGGATCTGTAAAGATCTGCATGAATCTATTATAAAGGCTACCCCTGGTATTGTGACAGATGATTCTGCAATATTTGTGGCCAAAATAACCTGCAATTAAGAGTCGAGCAGATGCAGTTATTTACTAGATCCAATTAAAAAACTTTGGAAAGAAACTGAACAACCAGAAACAAGCTTAAGTTGACATTAAATATAACGAAAAGTCATCATCTCCTAAGATATCAAGCAGGGTATTCAATATATTAATTATGCAAGTAAAGAATAACCATGTACCAGGGATTTCACAAGGCAAACAAACTGAAATAATTGAAATATTAAAAGAAGTAGCGAAACAAAATCATAGCCAACAAATATGTCAATATAAATTAAACCTGCTGATGAGTATTCCAGATACCTCATCATCTAGGAAGCACGGACACTTGAAAAATATGGGTCGTGTCGTGACGGACACATCTTGGACACTCCAAATACAGACACACCAAAATAGGTGTCATGTACGTGTCACTGTGCATTTACCGTGTCGTATATCCATGTAGCTCATCGTATTTCCAGCATGGAGAAAGTGTATCTTACTTTTTTTTTTCCTAAATGCATCAGTCAACACATTCTTAGATCTACAAAATGCAATACAACTGTGATTTGAGTATATAAATATTTATAGAGCAAATAAATTGTGGCTTTATAAAGCAACTTAAGTACATACCTAATGACACACTCCCCATGTTATACATATAATTAAATTTTGAATTTGACGAGTTGATGTTGCATTTAGTTTCACATATGGTCAAGGCTGGGCTTATTGAAGTAGTATCCCTGACAGAAAAAGGCCCATTAAAAGGCTTACTCAAAATAAAATAGATAATAGAAGTATATCCTACAAACGCATGTATGAGAATCGAGCTAATACAAATAAATGCATAAGCATAGTTCGCAGTATCGGACGATACCAATCCGATACGGCCGATACCGATACGGTTTGACATGTCCCGATCCGATATCGACCGATACCCGATACTGACAGATACCCCCCATTGGGGGTCTCTTTTCCGGTCAATTCGGCAAAAAAATTGAACGAAAAAGAAAAATCAGCAAGGGTGTAAAAGCATAGAAAGGTTATAAAAGCATGTAAAAGAAGAAAATTTATATATCGTATGTAAATCAATTGGTAAGGATGACTATTATTTCATTCAATTTCAAAACTACTAAAAAATAACACTAAAAATATTAAAATTATGCCAAATATATAAAATATATTTTCTAAAATGTTAATAATTTATTAATAATTATTTGCTTTTCGATAACAAAAAAATCTGATACTCCGATTCGAAACCTCCGATACTGCCGATACCACCGATCCCGATACTCATAGGAATGGTCCGATACCGATTCCGATATAACCAAAAGTTAGCATGAGTTTGAAGTTAATGCATCTAACCACCACTAACCAAGTGCATTTGATAATAGCTAACTGATGTTAAGCATGTAACTCAAGAAGCCAACTTTTGCCCAGTCAAATACTGAAGAGATTTTTTTTTTGAACTATCAGTCAGTAGAAGGCATCGTTGAGTTTCATCTCTCATAATTTGATGCACCAGACTAGAACCATAAGGAAATAGGACTTTAGCAGATTACAACTTTTATTTGGTAATGTCATCTAATGAAGACTAGCTTCACATTAGTTTAACATCGAATGTTCAAGTCTCTAGCCTAAGATTACAAAATGGTGGGTTCTATCTAGATAAGTTCAATAGAGCGATAGAATGAACTTCACCATAATAGGTAAGAAGAAATGTACAAGAAACACCATAAAGTACATTTTAACAACTATGAACCATTAATTTTTTTCCTTTGAATATATTTCAGTTAATATGAAACAAGGGAATGGTGTCCATTGTCCAACTATATGCAGTAGTGACAATGAGCTATATACTGCACAGTTGTATACTTGCAGTAGGTTGTTGCTCCACACTTTATGTATAATATAAGTGAGACGAGAGGAGTTATCCTTTTTTTAGGATGGCTGCAATTACTAGTGATATACAGTTATGACCTCCCATATATTGATGAGATCGTGTTTGTGGTCATGTTGTGATGTACATACCTCTAACTAATAGGAATCACAACACAAGATGTGCTAAGAACAGCAGAGAGTAATATACCTTGCGGTGGGACTTTGACACTCGCATAGCTAATAATGCTTGATCCGTGTCAATACTGCGATGAAGGATGTGCACTTCAAAAATCAAACTAAGGGGCCTCAAAAGTATCCACTGCTGCTCAAGGGAGAAGTAAGTTGGAAGGAAAACTAAGACACTCTTCTTGATATCGGATTCATTTTCATGTATGTGCCAGATCAACTTATGTATGAGAGCATGCAGTTCAGGTTTCATATCAGCATCGGCAGCAGAACTCATCCCAGAACAGTACTTGGATGACAATGATTCAGAATTTTTTGATTCTATCCCAAGAATCCCTGCAACCTGAAAAAAAAGGGCAAGATGCTTGACACAATCACTCTCGTGGCAGATTATACAGATTTTAGACTACAAGCAGTTGTTCCAAACTAGCAGAGATAATAATGGGTGTAACCTATTGGAGAATTATACGAGAAGCAATCATGTGAACCTAATGTTAATGGAATCACAATGACTTAAACGTGACTCAGGTGAAAAAATGAATGTTAGCTCAATGGGGAAAAAATAATGAACCTAAACACTCCTCTTAAAACTAAGCAGGTAGGATAATTATATGTGGTTTTATGTTATTAAAATACAAAATAAACTATTGAAGCCCTATGGAAATATTTTGAACATCTGTGTGTACGTGAATGTATGTATCGCTACATATATTTACTACATTTTCGAATAATGTAATACACTTGCTACTTCATCTGTTCAGGACCCATTGTAATGTTAGCATAAATTTCTGCTCAATAGGGCCTAGATACAAAATCATGGATTTTCAGATACAGAGAGACGGGTTGAAGTTGTGTATATAAAACCTGTTAACATCTATGTGCAAAAGATATCCTTTATGAGAAGACTAGTAAATTAATAGTTTATAGGAGATATTTATATTCAGAAGGCTCATAAAACACTAACTTCAGAAGTCAAGCAGCAGCTCACTACGTACTGATTTTAGAAGAGTGTTTATGAAAATATTAATGTCAAAATTCAAAAGCTCTTCTAAATCAGAAAGGTGGCAGACACACTTTGACTCCAGTGCTTAGTAGACAGACTTTAGGCAAATAAAAGGGGGAGGTGGGGGGGGGGGGGGGGGGGGGGAGGGGGGTGATAATTAACTCCCACCAATAATTGGAAGGAATAATCCGCTTCCCCGTGGGATCGAACCCACCCAGCCAGGATGCGCTATGTCTCCACCTACTACCCACTAGAGTCATTAATTTGTCATATGGATGATATTATCAATGTCATTACTAAACTCAAGATTCATAGGAGTGCAAGTGTAAAATGGCAAAAGCACATGGATGTGGCATTCTCGTTATATTTGGTGATAGATATATTTGACAGAAGTATAAATTTGGTGGGGCATACATAAGAAATTCTAGATTTAAAGATCATAGAGTGTACATGAAATATACAATGGTTTGGGTGGCAATTTATGCAAACATTAACTTTAACTACTGAAATAAACATCGATACTCCAATATGAGGAATTGTAAGGTGCGGATTCTACAATTTTTCTATGTAAAAAAAACACTATGATGGCGCTTCGGTCATTTGCCTAGGTTGAATTGGGATCCTTCGGGTTGAGGGAAAGAGTTATTTGCACAAACATCACATGTTTATTGTACAAAAGCATTACTCTAAAAATTTATTGTTAAAGAGTGTCACAGTGCCACAAGCCTCCCACGAGCCTGTTCCCAGTGTACAGTTGGCAAAGTATAGAAATAGATTCAAGTATCATTGAGTTGCCATAAAATAAATACTTTTACAGGTAGATTAAAGGATACGTCAATAAGTATACAAAAATATTTCAACTCTAAATCTACTTTCTCCTATGTTGCACAGAACAGGAAGATAGTGTCGGTATCTGATTGTGTCCGTACCCATATCAGTGTCCATACTTGTGCAATATAGGCAAATATTTTGTACAAATCTGAAAATGCATGTATCCCGTATAGATATTGTGTTCTTATCGGTTTCTTTGTCCGTATTTGTGCAACATAGATTCTCTCTCAGAAATGGAGACAGATAAACAGCAACAAGTGCATCAGTTAGAAGAAATGCAAGGATAGGGGCAGTGAAAAGGATAATGTGGTACTAATGGAAACAATAGATAAACAGCAACAAGTGCATCAGTTAGAAGAAACAGCAAAAGTTCCCCTTTTCTTGTAGTGGTTGAGCTTCAATAGATATGCTTTGCTTTTAGAGACCAGAACTGATCCAATTAACTTAAAGCCTAAAATGGTCTGATTGCAGCCCCATCCAGCCAAAGCCTACTCGTCACTCGAAAAAAAATTAACAAAAGCCTTTCAATTGTAAAATATGATCACCTTTAGCAAACTGTGCCATAATAAAATTGGGAGCATTTTTTGGGAAAAAACAGTGTTTCGCCAAAGAAACTTCTTCAGTGCTGAAAGGATACTTATTATAATATTAGATAAGCCAAAATAGATAAACTAATGATTTATGTTTCCGAAAAAATTGCTAATCACAAACAAAAAAGTTCTGAAAAACGTCGAAAAAATTGCTAATCAAAAAAAAAAAAGTTAGTGGCCTGAAAACGTCTGGATCCAAGCATTTGATATCCTATGAACTATATCTATACTTACTACTTCAAACTTACCATATTATGTATGCACAATACCAATTATGATTCTCAATCATTACCTATTCAAATGATACTCTTCTTGAGGTTACATTTGTATTATGCAAAACCAAATTGGAGCTTAATCAAGGTTAAGCAAAGATGGCAAACATATTAACCAAGACTAAACAAAGAATCAAGTAGGAGAAAAGAAAAACAAATTAGCTACCTGTTCAAGATACATAACTTTTCGCTGGAAGACATTGTGTTGTGGGGCACTTGGAATTGCAATCACTTCAACTCTTTCACCCCTGCCAAGATCTTTAAAGAAATCCCTATATCTTGCAATATCAGCTGTAGCAGACATCAATACCACCCTAAGGTGAAAATCAATGCTATCAGTCCCAACATATAGCTCAACAAGACCAATTGATACACTACAAAGATCAATGTATCGATAATGTAAACTGAAGCAGAGAGAGCAGGACAAGCTGCTCCAGAGTAACAGTAGTTTCCACAATCTTAATCAACTATTAGCAGGGAAAGGACAGCAGTCAAGAAGAAAACTAGTTTCATACCTTATGTCTTTCTTTTTCATCATAAATTGCTTCACACATGCAAGAACAAGATCAGATTCTACGGAACGTTCATGTACTTCATCAAGAATAATAACCTTGTATTTTAGTGCAGCAACACCCTTGTCCCGCATTTGCTCCAACAAAACACCCGCAGTTTTGAAGACAATTTTGGATCTGTCATAATATTAGCAAGCTTCAGGAGTTTGATGCCAATTTCAGACAAAAGCTACATAGGTATCATTGATGAGCCAGGATGAATAGGTGAAAATAGAAATATTACACAAGACGGACAAGTCGAAGACAAAGGAAACACGCCATAAAATTATTTCAAAGATGAAGAAAGTATGATTTTAGGGGACAAGGGTTATGGTGAGAAAAGTATTAGAATTGTTTATATTACATTCATGGAAGCTTTCAATAATACCAAGTAGAAAGAAACATTTTTGTCTTTCAAACTTCAATTTGAAGATGTTGAAAAAGACGATTTGACATGCAACACATTCTCCTTGTAAAGTAAGAGTGAGCTGAATCAGGAAAATCTAGACAAATCTACTGTCTAGGGTAGAACCAATCAGCAGGGGAGAAAATAGAAGTCAGACACTAGATTGATGGATTACACATAATACCTGGTTGATGTCCTATCTGAGACATTGGAATGACCAATATGATAGCCGACCTCGCCGCCCACCTCACAATTGCGAGCTTTAGCTACCGTTCTCGCTATGGCTACAGCGGCAAATCTTCTAGGTTGTGTACATAATATGGGTTGCATATTTTCTTCCAAAAGAAACAATGGGACTTGAGAACTCTTCCCTTTAACAAAACAAAGAGAATTCATGTCAAACAGAAATTATAGGAACTCATCTATAAGTGATCTAAAACAAACACTTTCATAGACAATCATAAGTTTGCAACTGAAAGAAGTATTTTAAAGTAGCAAAGATGATATATAAATTGAAGGTATGATATGTGCAATATTTTTCTTCCACATATGCAGTAAGCTCCACAATATAAATGGTTTCAAATTCAAAAGACTACATGAGAGCCAGGTGGAATCAAGGAGGTTCATGGAGCTTATATTTATTCTGAAGCCATTTCAAAAGAGGCTGAGATAGTCAGGGAATCACGGTAGTGATGTTTGGTTGTGCGTTGATCAACTTCTCCCTGGTGCAAATTATTGAGTTTCAGAAAACAGAGATGGCGAAAGTATGACGTCAGTCATCAGTCGTAACCGCAATGCAATCACGTAAAACAGGAAGGAAAAAAATAACATAGTTGATCAGGAGGATAAACCTTGATAATGCCTATGCCTTCCAGGCATAAGTTCGGGTTTTAGGATGATACATTGAGTCCCACAAACAAAAATGTAATTTATCCTTCCCTTAATCGACTTGCATGAGGAAAATTTTATCATTGACGCAACGGGAAAGTTATGCTGAAATTCCTTGGAGAAGCATCAGATTTGATCCTTTACATTGCACTTACTTCATTTGTTGTTGTACCACCAACTCATATCTCATCCCGTCCCAATATATGCCCTAGAAGTGACCATCATTATTAAAGTGAAAACCTGGAATGGCAGTGGAAGGGACTTGGCACGTAGAATCAAGCAATTTCAGGGGCTTAGGTGCTCACTAACAAAATACATATGCACATGCATGGCTTCCTTTTCACACCTAATGTTCAGTACTTCAGTTCAAACCTTCTAGGCATCAAGTGTCAAGTCAAACTCAAGCTCAACTTGCTCTTAACACAGCCTTTTGGCCTTCTTATTGACAAGTGAAGACCTCAACTTTTCAACAAGGAGAGCAGAACATCCAAGTATGGCCTTGGACCAAGAGAAAACCATGACTTTCTTATGATTTAGCACTAGCAGCATGCTTCGAGATTCTAAATTACTAGTGAGATCTTTAACCATCAAATAAGACGGCCCTACTAGCCACCTTATTCTTTAGAGTAGGCTCCAGGAATAATAACCCATCTTCCTTTAAGCTAAAATTCCTGTTTCAAACTATAGATCATCTTTGGTGGGCACCAACTGTTTTAAAGGTTCTCCTCCCTATTTTGTGTACTTTACATTTATCCCTCAACTTCTGTAATCTTGGTTGGTTCTATTGACACCTTGAGCAACAGTTGATTTTCTTAAGGACTGTTCTGAGCTGTGGTTCTTGTTCTCAGTCTATGGTTCCGCAAATTCTTAACTTCTTATATAGATAGTCCATTCTATAATATTCTGCTAAATTGTTTAGAAGCCCTCCTCAGCTTTAGTAATGTATAACAACCCACTTCAAAACACAAATAAAATAACAACAAAGCCTTTATCCCGCAATTTTGGGGCGGCTACATGAATCATTATCTTCCATTCAGCCCCTTTGGGGTCATCTATCACATTAACAAAAAGCCATAACCTTTAACAACCTGATCAAAATTATCTTGGGGCTACTCCTATCTCTATCACCATCTTTAACTAAGATGCTATGACTCCAAAACTGTGCATCTGTTTGGTACCCAATGATTTTCTCTCGTCTTATCCTTAATAAGCGCCATCTTAACCTTCTAGAATGCACTCCTTATTTTATATTTTAATGCACTATCACTCATTCACATTTCAGCTGCTCTCTTGTTTTGAAAGTATCGACTAGTTTTATCGTGTTTCTTTCAATTTCAAGGGTATCCTACCATCACAAAGCACTCCTAGTGCTCCTACACTTCAACAATCTCACCTTAATCCTATAAACAAACATTCTTCTTGATCCTGGTGAATGATGAACCCTAAATTGCAAAAACAATTAGTCTTCAAGGTTCTAAACGGCGGTAGGCGGGTGCAAGGCGGAGAAAGTCCACCTACCGCCTAGGCGTCGATACATTTTGAACATTTTTTTACTATTTTACCACTGTTTTTTGCATAATATGCATATTTTAAGGGTGTTTCATGCATAACTAAGTTGTAGAACGAAAATTTATAAAGTTTTAGTTTTGTAAAAGTAAACCATAGGCTCATAATGCTTGCAAAATCTTTTTGGCCAAAATATCTTGTTAGGTATTGCTCCGCCTAGGCACCCGCCTACGCCGCCTCACCTCAGCCTATGCCGCCAACCTCCGTTGGCCGCTTACTCCACCGCCTACCGAAAGCAGTGCGGAGAGAGACCGCCTACCGCCTAGGCGATGCCTAGACGGACTACGCGGCCATCATTTAGAACACTGTCAGTCTTTAGGTATCTCTTGACCATCAAGATATACTTTGTTTTATCCTACTAATTTTAAAACATTTAGACTCTAAAGCTTCTTTTTGCTTTTGCATTTCTATTCTAGATTATAACCCTTATCTAGTCTCATCAAATAACCCAATATCATAAGTAGCGGAAAGAGATCAAACTTTTATAAAGCAGTCGTCTAGGCACCTCGTATATCTTGGCGCCTAGGTAACAAATATTTAGGTAGATTGTTCACCAAGGGTCCGCCTATCTACACAAAGGGAATTCCATGAGCGCCTCAAGCCACCTAATTCCACCTTGGCGGCCTTATTCGGTCTCAAGTGAAGTCACCCACATATTAACAGAAGGGGAAAAAACGCTCGATCCCAAAGACAACCACATGAAATAAAATAGGAAAAACGAAGAAAGTCCTACAAGGGGAATTCCATGCCTTATTCAGTCTCAAGTGAAATCATCCACATATTAACAGAATGGGAAAAAATGCTCGATCCCAAGGGCAACCACATGAAATAAAATAGGAAAAACGAAGAAAGTCCTATTGTTAATTTTGACTTGTACTTGTCGGGTTGTAACTCGCATTAGGTTTTCGCAAGTTTGGTGACAATATAAAAGGGAGTTGTATAGAAAGTTTAGTCTCACATCGGACATAAAGTAAGAGGATGGAGTATAAATATATGAAATTGGTCTTGGACTTGATAAGGATGCTCCCTTTTAAGTTATATGGGCCAAATTCAGTATCATACATTCAATATTATACCTCATGGATTAACTTTGGCTCGAGTCTCACCGTGTTCCCAACAAAGTGATACTAGAGCACAATGTTACAAGTCGGGCTCGATTGAGCACTCCAGTCTCTTTGATATAAATTATGTTGACACATGCACCATACGTATATTAATAATAAACTTGACTCCTTTGATGGAATTGTCGTCAAGTTGGCTCCTAAGGTGGAACATCTCCATAAGGTAGTCTGAGCCAAGGACCCAAGGTTGGAGGGATTATACAGATTCGTTCCTAAGATGGAGCATCTCCATAATGTAGATTAGCATGGGACCTAAGGACCTATTTGGCAGATGGAAACTTTTGGAAACTAAGAAACTTAGTTTCCATTAGTTTCTAGAAACCTAAGGAAACTAAGTTTCCAATTAGAAATGATGTTTGTTTGATAGAAACTAAAGGATAAAAACTTGTAATAAATGACATGATAACAATAAAAATAATTAACATGGAGTGTTTAGTTCCAAAAAGTAAATAATAATCATAATAATAATAATATTAATAATGTGTTATGGCTGCTTTTAATGAGCTTTCATGACTTTCTAGTTTCTACCTATTTGGATAAAAACTAGAATGAGTAGTTTCCACTTTGGTTGTGGGTTCTACTAGTTTTTTAACTTATTTTCTACCTAGGAAGTACGAAAACTCCAAAAATGTGGTCATGTCATGTCGGTCACATATTGCACACTCCAAGAACACATATAGGAAACTCCATGTGCAATTGTGCACTCCAAAACACACTATGGCACCAAAAAAGGTGTCTATGTCCAAGTCGTTGTATCCTTACCGTGCCATATCCGTGCAACATAGCTTCCTTACTATCAAACAACCACCAAATAGAAAGTAGTCATAGTTTTCACTAGTAGAGGGGCAATATGGATTGGCTTCCAAGGTGGGCTAGCCCATATAGTCATCTAAGAAGGAGCGCACGAAGTGTGGTTGGCACTCAACAGAGGTGCAGTTTGATAAAAGTGTAGGTCTAACTCGATATGCGAATGGATCGAGCTAAGAATATGTTGAATCTCCTAGCTGCTCGAGCTCACTCAGATACGTGCTAATTTGGAGATTGTTGGATTGTATTGCATATTCGGTTGAGTGCTCAAGATTCACAAATTTGGTGATAATATAAAAGGGGAATTGTATAGAAAGTTTTGTTCCACATGGTATAGAAAGTGGGAGGACGAAGTATAGATATATGGAATTGGACATGGACATAATAAGGGGTTCCCTTTTAAGTCATATGGACAAGTCCAATATCATAAGTCATGAACTCCCAGTTCATACGTCATGAACTCCCAGTTCAAGTTTCATCGTGTTCCCAATTGTATCCCCCCCCCCCCAAAAAACGACTCCTCTTTTCACTTCTTATGTCCTAATTTCCAACACAACTTCAACTTCTATGTCTATATATTAATATTACTGATATCATTGAAACAGCACCAGACATCACATTAATGGACAAAGCCCATAAGAATACATCAAGTACAAATAAAATATTAGTACCCCACACCGCCACAACACAACACAAAGTCTCAATTAGAAATTACATGTTTTTGTTAACTTACCTATTGCACACCCTACAATTGTAGTCTTGAGGCCCCCACCTCATCGCCTCAAGGCCCCACCTAGACCTTCTAGAGCTTTGTCGCCTCCTACGTTGTCAACTCGCTATAAATTTCGTGTATCGATTTGCTTGCGTATTATATCGTGTATCATGTGATTCAGTAGCTCTAGGAGTTTAGGTTTATACTCCTAAATCAATATAGGACCATGATTTAATAAATAATTCTAATAAAAAAATTGTTTGTTTCATCTTTACATGGCATATCTAGTTCAAGAATCGAGATTCTTAAGTATGCATTACATAAGTAAAAATAATAATACATATTTAACAAAATGACAGTATATCATATTGTATCATAAATCGTAAAATACTAACAACATAGTTCACTTCGCATCACCTTAACAAGCTTGTTAACAACCACCAAGGAGGTTGTCTAGTCGTAATACTAGTAAGGGAGAGGAGGAGTGGGTGTGGGTTCGAATCCCGCCCCGTATAATAATTAACTGGAACGGGGTCTTGGTGCTAGTCCAAGATACGGACGGTCATTAATGAGTGGCTTTGTCTACAAAAAAAATTTGTTAACAAGCTTGAAAGAGTAGGACTTAATGTCGACCGTTTATGTAGGCTAACCTCAAGAAAACTTGTTTCTCTTCTTAAATCTGAAATACATAAAATATAAATCCATATCAAGCATATAACTTTGAACATGCAGCATGGAAAAGTGTTATCAATCATCTGGAGTAAACAAAGGATGTTGTAATTACCCATTTAATTAAACAACCATTGATTGGGCATAATATCTGAAACTCATTAATATGGTATCTCATGTTCAACAAACCAATATTGCAGGTTCTATGGCCAAATTTGGGTGATCAAGGGGAAAAATTATGATCCAACATTTTCAAGTCTATGTATGGAATTGTTTAAAATTGGACTTTCGTAATTTTTGAGTTATTATAGTATTTAAACTCTCTTAATTTGTAAATGTAATTTTGGCAAGCCTCTTCTCTGAAAAAAAGATGGGAAGTATTTTGGCAAACCTTTTCTCTAGACAACGGAATAACATAAGACGAAGGTTTTCTTGTAAAATTTTCTATATAACATCACTTATATGGTATTTATCTATAACAAATACTAAAAAAAATTGAACATAAAGTAAAAGAACTTTGGTAAAATGTATAGCTTGTCAACACATGTAAGGTTCAAAGAAACTGAACCATAGAAACCATGCAGAATGCAGATGATTCCATTAAACATGTTAATCAACGATTTTTTCACATAGAAGATAAGAAGAGCATTATAATGAAGATATTCCCTGCTTTGTTGCTAAGCAGACCCTTTAAGCCATTTATCTTGCATCAATCAAAATCGCCCTCTCGTTATGTTTATTTTTCGTACAAGGCAGTTACACTCGATTTGGTAGGAGGCAAAAGTGAAATGAGGGAAAATGGACGAAGGAAAATGAGAGGAAATGATGCATTTTCTCTTGTGTAGTATGGAAAGAAAAAGTTGAGGGAAGGAAAAGTGGAGGGGTTGTTTTTCCCTCTTAACCATAGAAATTCAATTCCTCCAAAAGTGGGAGGAAAAGTGGAAGGAAAAGTAGAAGAGGCTTGTGTGATATATAACCTAATTTACAATTATACCCCATAAGAATTATATTATTAAGAAGAAGTTTGGTAAAGTCTTTTTTTTTTATTTTTCCTTCCTTCTATTTTTCCTTCCATACCAAACAAGAGAAACTGCATCCCTTCCATTTTTCATCCCTCCTGTGATCTATCAAACACAAAGGAAGGAAAGGGTATTTCATTTCCATATGGATAGAAAATTTCTCTCTATTGTTTATCCTTCCTCCCACTTTTCCATCATTCCTACCAACCAGAGCCATAAGGACTAGACTGAAGTGATCAATGTATTATATAACTCTGCATATTGGGGAATTGTAAGTAGGCTACAAATGGATTGGTTGTGGGTATTATCATTATCAGTATCCACAGCTACAGAAATGGAAATTGGTTATAGGTATGAAACTTGTACACATATTTAGTTTAAATGAACAGACAAATATCAGCAAGATACATATTTCTCTTAAATGTCTTGGTTGAAAGTGAAGTCCCAACAATGTAGAATGCATTAGTGTGAATAATCATCAGATACGTATTATGAAGTAAAGTAGTTCAACACCTGATTTCTGTGATCGTCAGATCTAGATTTTCAAGATGTGTAACCAAATTTAGTCCTAAGATGCCCTTGTATGCCCATGTCTAGTAACTTCAATTAATCACGGGTAAGCAAAGAATCATATTGGATAACACTCAGTTCATCTTCAACCCTGTTTTTAGGATTCAGGTCCTTGCATGTTCCTAAACGCAGTGTTCTAAATGACGGTTGAGGCGGCCGTCTAGGCGGCAGACGGTCTCTCTCCGCACCGTTTTTGCAGTAGATGGTAGAGTAGGCGGCCAACGGAGGTTTGGCGGCGTAGGCGAAGGTGAGGCGTCGTAGGCAGGCACATAGGCGGAGCAATATTTAACGAGATTTTTTGGCCAAAAGGTTTTGCAAGTATTATGGGCCTAGGTTTATTTTTACAAAACTAAAACTTCATAAATCTTCGTTTTACAACTTAGTTATGCACGGAACACCCTTAAATATGCATATTATGCAAAACAACAGTGGTAAAATAGTAAAAAAAAAATGTCCAAAATGTATCAACTATCAACCACCTAGGCGGTAGGCGGACTCTCTCCGCCGTGAACCCGCCTACCGCCGTTTAGAACCTTGCCTTCAGGGAAGCTACTTTACTGTGCCTAGCACCTTAAGAATTTTTTTTGCAGTTTAAGCATTCATTTTCCTCAGTGCATGAGTTGGATTAGTAGTATGTGTTGTGTCCATCCCAATCTTCCTTGGAGACTTCCTCAAAATAAGAATATGTGGTCAACCAGAAAACCAATGGTGTGTTGTCCAAAATGGTGATCCACGCAGTCACCATGATCTCCATGTTCTAAAATGTTGTGGAACGAAATCATGTGCTTTAGAGATTTGTACTAGTTGCACAGACGCAATATAGACAGCGATACGGATAGGGCACGTATTTGGCATGTCAGTGTGTACATTGGAGTGTCTACACCGTGTCCAGTGCATGTGTCCGACACTATGTGACACGGACTCTGTATCAGTTTTTGAGTGTCCAAATTTCCTGGTTTCTTACCCAAGGATCAAGTTTTCTCACTTATTCTATTGATCGACGAGCAATAAAATGGGACTGACTTTCAATCCATGGATCAGAAATCCCAAACTATCTTAGAACATGTAGGTCATTTTATACATAATATTGATCAACATCTCAATAAACCATTGAATTTTTATGGATATGTGCAGTTTCTGGATTGTAATCATGTCCACAACTGAATACCTCCCCTATATACATGTGTCAAATAAAAGCACACACCAGGTTATTCCACGTTCATCCACGTGAAGAAACCAATTAGTGAGTGTATTGATATTTCCTATAAATGTGTCTACTTGTTTTATGCATGAACATAGAACAACCTAACCAATCGAGGACACAGTTTTAATTTATGATTAGCCATCAAAAGGGAGAAAAGAACATTAATCCTCATTGCCTCGTTCACCCTGTCATAATAATCTAACTGTTTTCCTTCCCGATTAGAATGGGGTCAGTTATGGAGAATGAGAAAGCTCCACTAAAGAACTGACAGTTTTTATGACCGAGTGTCGACATGAAATCGACCGATTATATTGGTTTCAAATCCATAACCAAGGTACTTATAGACAATAAATGGCCTTGTCATTAAACAAAGGCTAGTTGGCACTTAGCATGTTAGTAGACCTACCTCTTTGGTCATGCAATATAATCTCATGTCTTTGGTCATGCAATATAAGTATAAGTTCATGTCTTTGGTCATGCAATAAATCTCATGCAACCAAGGAAAGACCATAACCCTTCAAAATATGCGGTAGGTCTACTAACTTGCCCAGTGTCGACACAACATCAACCGTTTATATTTGTTTCAAATCCTTAACCAAGCTAATTATACAATAAATGGCCTTGTCATAAAACAAAGGCTAGTTGGGGAGCACATCTGCTGTCCCCAAAACCTATGTACCAAACATGCCCCCTCCTCTATAAAATATGGATCTCACTAGGATGTTGTTTTTTTTTAAATAACTAGTGGGACCCACATTTTTATAAGAGAGGGGACATATTTGGTACACTCTAGTTGGCACTTAGCAGGTTAGTAGACCTACCTCTTTGGTCATGCAATATAATATGTCTTTGGTCATGCAGTATAAGCTCATGTGTTTGGTCATGCAATATATGCGCATGCAACCAAGGAACAACAATAACCCCCTTCCAAATATGAGGTAGGTCTACTAACCTGCCGAGTGTGGACATGACATCAACCGTTTATATTGGTTTCAAATCCCCAGAAGTGAACTTGTTTTTTTCAAAAAAAAAATCTGATAAGTTGTTGTACCAAACAGCTTATGGGACTGCTTTTCGAAAAATAAAGCAGAAGCCGTAATAAGCAATCCCAGAACCGGGCTTAATGGTCACATGCAGACTATGCTTACATCTGTGTCCTTCCTCCATTGTCACACCGTAAGGAAAATTGTGCAAACAGTACTAGAAAGTAGAAACGATTGCAGAATCACAAACCCTAGGAAATAGAAGTGAAACCCTAAAAAGTACCAAAATCAGCAGAATCGAAGAAGAAAGTATACCGCATCCGGTCTCGCCGACGATGAGAGTGACTCGATTCTCCTGGATCTTCTCCACGATCTTCTCCCGCAGCGCCATTACTGGAAGAGGAGGGCGGGAAGCAGGAGCAGAAGCATGCGAGGACTCGGACACGGACACGACGGAAGAAGAAGCGTCGTCGACTTCCTTCGCCATTTTTTTCAGGGGTATAGTGGGAAGAGTATAGAGAGGGAAGAGTTAGCTGTCAGTTTCCTCGCTTTCTCTTTCCTCTACTTCTTCTTTTGCTGCTGTTCTCTCTCCCACGATGGGCACTATAAATTAGCGTTCCCGCTTTTCCTTTCGGCCTCGTGTGGTTCGCGGAAGGAATGGAAAATAAATAAATTAGTTGTTATTTTCTTCCCTATAATTTTCGTTGATTTTTTTTTAGATGTTTAAAAATGACAAGAAAATTGAAAGAAAAAAATTGAATACTTTATTTAAGATAAGAAAGTGATTCATGCTTAGATGGATGGAATATTTTTTTCCTAATTTCCTTCTAATATGATTCATTTTTTTTTCCTCCTCAACTTTGACACCCAAACATAGGAAAATAATCAATTTTCTTTCTCAACCTCATGATTTCGCAAACCAAAGGAGACTATAACTACAACCAAAGGTGTTACAACCCTTTTACACCTTGCCACGTGGCCGGCCTTCATTGAAGAGGAGAGGAAAAAGGTGGGGCCGGATGGGACCATGTTAGCAGGGATATAGTAGATTGTAAGAAAATTGTAAAGGTTTGGTAGTAAACTTAGCATTATTGTTTCATTTCTAGGAAGCGGTGTAGTGACTCGCAAAGAAGTTTATGCCTAAGGGCTTGTTTGGTAACCGAATTTTACTATTTGGATTTGGATTTGGATTTGGATTTGGATTTGGAAATCCTCCAAATCCAAATCATGGATTTCAAGATTCAAATCCAACTCCAACCAAACAAAGGATTTAGATTTATGATTAATAATTAAATTATAGTCATGATCAATAATTAAGCTATTAATTAATTATGATTAATTATAGTTATTATTATTTATAAAATTAATAATTAACGATTAGTAATTAACGATTGACGATTAGTTATTATTAATTATAAAATTAATAATTAATGATTAGTTAATTTTTAAATAAATAACGATTTATAATTAAAGATTAATAATTAATAATTAACGATTAATAATTAATAACTATAAATTATAATTAACGATTAATAATTAACAATTGATAAATTTTTTTTAACGATTAATAATTATAAATTATAATTATTGATTAATATTTAATAATTAACGATTAATTAACTATAAATTAAATATTTTAAAAATAGTAATTATAAATTAATATTATTATGATTAGTAAATTATTAATTAAAATATTATTCTAATTGTGATTAAAATATTATTAATTAAGATTATAATAAAATAGTTATTAACAAATTATTAATTAATATTATAATAATACTAATAAATTATTAATATGATTATAACAAAATTAATTAATTAACTAATTTTTTAATTAATAATACTAAACATAGGATATGATTATTAATTAATATTATAATAACAATAATAAATTATTAATTAATATTATAATAATATAATAATAATACTAGTATATTATGATTATTAACTAATTAACAGATTATTAATTAATATTATAATAATACTAATAAATTATTAATTATGATTATAACGAAATTAACTAATTAACTAAATTTTTTAATTAATAATACTATTTTTTTATTAATTAATAATACTAATAAAATAGTTAGTTTTTTTGATTAATTAACTATTTTTTAACGAAATTATTAAAGAATAAATATTTTTAACGAAATTACTAAAGATTAACTAATTTTTAACAAAATTATTAAATAATAAATATTTTAACGAAATTATTAAAGAATAATTATTTTTTTCCTCCAAAATCCAACCAAATCCAAGTTTTGGATTTTGTCATACTTTCCATATCCAAATCCATCTCCAACCAAACATAGGATTCCATGGATTTGTCTCCAAATCCATAAAAATTCAAATCCCACCTCCAAATACGGTTTACCAAACACACCCTTATGGATCGCCGTTTTGAGATGACTGCACAATACAATGTTGCAGATTTTGTTGATTTTTTATGGAACATAGATGGATCAATTATATTTATAGATCTGCCAACTGGGCGGACAGGCCCAGCCTGAAAATTGGCCATGTGTTGTTTCGGTCCGATTATTCTTGGGTTCGGTTTGGCCCAGTCCACTATATCGGAGCGTATTGCACCTCATATCTCGACCCATAAGAGAGGTCCAATATGAAGTTCAAGTCCGAAGCTAAAGTTGTCTAATTAATCACCTATATATTGTGGGGAGAAATTTATATTCGCCAATTAATTACCTATATATAGTATAAAAAAAACTATTTTCAAGATAAAGTTTTATTCGTGTGATATAAATTAATTAATCACCGAGATATAGTGGGAAAAAAATTTACAAGTTACAATGAAGAATAGTTTTTTATATTGCCTGGTTTTATTTTATTTGGTCTAGGTCCAACTCAACCCACGTCCGACTCAAAACCCACCGTGTCGTGGGCCACGTGTCTGGTTGGGTGAGGTTTTCCACCTTAGTCCCGGTCCGACCGGCTACAGTACATGGGCCTGAGAGGCCCGGCTCATCCACATTTTCTATCGGGTCGGCCCGGCCAGCTTGACAACTCTAATGAATTACATGCCATAATAATTTTTTATTATTTTTAATCTAACTTGTGATTAAATTGATACCAAATATCACTGTCACGCCCCAATCCCAAAATATGCGGGACCAGGGCACCTGGCAATGGCCAGCTACGCATTCAAGTGGACTTGTCACGCCCCAGTACAAGAATACGGGGACGGACGTAGACCAGCTACACCGTATAAGGTATGAAGACATCATACGGCGATCATGGCTGTCAATCTTGTTGGGTATCCTAGCATGCAAGCAGTCTATGGCCTAAATCTGATAGCAATAACAATGAAATAACAGCAAAAAGAATAATCATATGAAAAGCAAAAAATACTCATATGATAATCAGGAAGTCTACAATAAGAAATAATGTAGACAAGAATACCTTCCCACACAGTTCCCACATGGTCAGGAACTGAAGCACGTCCTCCAAGTCAAGTCTGGAAGATCCATAGGATCGATCACTGGCAATCTGAAAATAATCCAGGGTTGGTCAGGCCAACCGCAACAAGTACCAGAAAGGAAGGCTCAAGGACGGGCGAAAAAATCAGTAGGATATAATATATGACATGAATAACATGTATGAACAGCAGTAATGAGGGTAAAGGATCGTGCGGCACCAACGCACGATTACAGAATATAAGGCAGCAATCCAACAACTAATACGTAAGTAACCAACAATCATCACAATCATCCTAAAATCCACTAATGCTTGCATCGTCAACTGGAACTCGTTGTCTGTCATCGGAACAGTATCCCACCCCTACATCAAACAAGAACAAGGGAATGAATTACCGCGTCGGGACAGCGTTACGTGCCAGCCAGCTTAGCAAGCAACAAGCCATACAATTTAGGTGAATAAGCGGCCACTCAAATGTCTACGGCTATCTATGTGGAGGTTGGGTTATCCCAATAATGCAATATAAGAATCCTCAGATCGTGCTATGTCCAGCAGGGCTAACGAGGCCAAATAGTAACGAATAGCACATGGATAAGCACCGGTCCCTCAAAGGCAACCGTGCAAAATAGATCAATCATATAATACGTATTACATATATTAGTCGGATACTGCCATCCGCTATTGCGGACGATAACAATATCTGTGGCGGCCAGCCTTGCGTTAGACAGGTAATCATAGCACCTGTGGCGACTGGCATGCACGATCTCGAGATTTTGTTCCCTCCCAATGCTTCTACCATCTTTTAGTTACCTATGTTAACCCTACATTTATCTGTAATCACATGTCGTGTTCACATGCTCATCCTCATAAATGTCGTACCTCGGTACGGGTACACTAAGTACAAATCCACCTTGATACTGAAAGTCTCAAATCTGGATTTGTTTTTAGTGTAATGCAACAAGCAGTCAATCAGTCCTAACCACGCTAAAACTACAGGCAAACTACCATGTCCGTGCTGGAAGATGAATGCACTGCCATATAACACATAGAATCATGTAGCACCTCAGTGCACGCATAAAATAGCACCTCAGTGCACACGTAGGATAGCACCTCAGTGCACACATAGAGTGATACCAGCATGGGTACAAGTAGTCAAGTCAGGAACATGGTCAATCGGTCAATCGCATGGAGTCCTCTGTCCACATCGTGGCATGGATACCAGGTCAGGTATATGGTCAGGATCTCTACTATAGTAGCATCTAAGGTACACATGGGAGCCTACAGCTCAAATCGTCAAGTCAGACTATCCACCAAAATCAATCCAACTATGGTACTCCCCTCTACGACGGAATAAATATCATATCAGGAAATATGAACACTTGATACTAAGCTAATCGTTATAGACAATTCCAGGCCCTCTTGTTCACAAGAATCCTCCTAGTCAATGATCACAGGCTATCAGCAACTAAGTCTCCCAACTACCGGAATATAGCAATGGTACCAGGTTTTGGGCATTTGGAAAGTCGGGTAAAAATCATATATCGATATCCTCGGTATCTTCCTCGTTCCGCAAAACATTCGCACAATAATCAAACTCTAGGAATCCAATGAGTCTACCAATACATTATTCCAGATCAATCCTCCAATAATACGCAATCTAAATATTCCCAAGGTCACAATTCCGGTACATAAGACAACTGTCAACCCTATCTGGCTATACTAGGATAACTCCTAGAATGAATGGTTAGGGTACAAGAGTTTATTAATTAATGTCGCCAAAAAATGGCAAGGATTGTATGAACTACTCTGGAGCAGATCCACAATCCTTAAACCAAATAAGGACCAGGGTTGCAGACCATCTCCCGAGTAGAACCGCGCTCCTTACGCTATTCGACGGACAAGACAGGTCAAGGGCTAGGCGACTAATCTAGCCATGAGTCTACCTAGCAGTTACTGGGATCAGGCATACTATACTACGATAAACTTGCAGGAGGCTGGTTTAGCAAACCAAAGGAACGGTTCTGCCCAACTCTTCGAACCAAATTCTCGACCGAGAATTCTGGAAAAATTCGACAGAGTCTCCTCTGTATTTCTGAACGGGAGCTCCCTGCGAATTGGGGCTAAATCCACTCGGCGCAACCCGTCGCAGAATTGCGAACCGAGAACACTAATGTTTGCAAAAAACAAAAGTTGATCTTTATTTCAACAAACTTTGTAAAGATGATTACAAGAATTCTGGAAAAGTACAACTATAGGAATCCGATCTGAAGACGATCGCTTTATCCCTTGGACGATGTGAACTTTGAAGACGATAGCCTCTGAAGTTGAAGGCAAAAGCCTCTGAAGAATGCAGCAGCACTTGGGCAAGAACTCCTGATCTCTGGTGATGATCTCTGATATCTGTGTGTGTATATATGATCCCCCCTAGGAAGGACTTGAAACTCTATTTATAGAGTTCTGGAAATAACTACTTTTTAGTTATTCTGGATTGCGCAAGCTAGATTGCGCTGCATTGGACCGCGAAGACATCAGACTGCGCTGGCAGTTATTTGATCGTGGGCCAACTGTATTGGACACATGGCATTATTTGATTGAAATACGCATGATCATGTACAGACGGTTACCACGTAATGAGTCATTGATGGCATGAAGGCCACGTGTACTTTGTCAGTTGTATTGATGGAGTGCGCCACCTGAATTACGCTGGCTTTGGATTACGCTGGGATAGACCGCGCTGGGATGGATTGTGCTGCAGGCAGATTGTGCTGTATGTACAGCTGTCTTCGAGCGCTGTGCTGCACGATAAATGAACAGTTTCCTCGTTCTCCGTGCTGTCAGTTGTCAGAAGATCTGATTCTCTGTCAGGTAATGATGACGAGGCCACGTCAGCTTGCGCACTTGGATAAGTGCGCAGTTCAGCCTACGCAATCGAAGTGGTGCGTAATCTGTCTTCTGTGCAGTTTACTTGAAGGATGCATAATTTGATTTTTATGACTTTGTTGATGGGTGCAACTTGATTTTTAGGACCTACAAGACCCCCTTCAAAGTTTTCGAAGTTTGAAGACAGTCGAAGCTTCGAAATACTTTGAATTTTGATTTTTAAATCAAGTTGTGCATATGATGACCTGTCTGTGCAATCGGAGGAATTAGTCCCTGTTTATTCGGCGCAATCTGAGGAGTTTGTTTATTTTAGAAAACTATAAATAGTTCTCCGTTCTCTCTCTGCCATTCTTTACTTGCTTTCAAACTTTCGAAAGAGAAAACTTCTCGAGCTTTCCTGACTCTTCTTCTTCTTCCCGTCGATTTCCATGGCTCCAAAACGCTCTGCCGTCGAGAAAGGCAAGGCCCCCGTCGAGTCCTCGACTCGTGCCGTGCCGCGTCCTTCTCGTCATGAAGCTGCTCACCCAGCACTGCAAGGTAGTAAATTCGATCGAAAGATCCTTTTTAGGGTTCTTTAACACTGTTGATCCTTCGAACCTATCTCTTTTTAGAGATTTGGTCATACTGCACCGCCCTGTTTAGGGTTTCAGTTGCACAAACCCAATAGTTTTCATTTTTATGAAAACTATTTTCTTGCGCAATCGGTTAGAACGCGCTGGCAAAAGTCAGCGCAGTCTGTTGATTTGCGCAAGGCTATCTAGCGCAAACTGATACTTTGTACAAGTTATTCAGCACAATCTGATGGCTTGCGCAAGTGGATGAGTTGGCGCCACTGGATAGTTTGCGCATAGAAGCTATTGTTGTGCAATCTGATGCTTGCGCAATCTGATACTTGTGCAATCTGATGCTTGCACAATCTGATGCTTGCGCAATTTGCTGCTTGCGCAATTTGCTGACAGAATCTTTGATTTTACTTGTACTGAATTCTATTTTTTCTGTTTTGATGCAGTTAACATCAGAGAGGATCCTGAGTATAAAATATTTGCAGGGTCCCTTGCTGAGCCAGAATTTAAAGAAGATTTGTCTCATGTGCTTTTTCCACAATATGCTCTGCCATCCTCCCGCCAGGCTATCCTGATAGCTCAGGACAATGAGACTTTGTTAAGTCTGATGAATGGGCAGCCCCTGCAGTATGCTGACGCCATTACCCACAAGAAACCTATGTTCTTATTTGGCGAAGCCATCGACAAGAGTTCTCAGCCAAGACCCCGTGTTGAGGAGAGACTCTTCCAAAGGAATGAGAAACTAGTCTTGTTTTCGAACATTGCTAGATGCCTCCCTCTAGCCCGGTATGCCCATACAAGCCATCCCAGGAGGATGGACTGGGATATCACTCCCCTCCAACAGGCAAGAACAGGAAAGATCTGTGTAAAGAAAGGCCCAAACAACAGAGACATGTTCTATAGCTCATCTGAGCGACATAGCACTTTACTCAGAGGGTTGAAGCCAGGCTGTATCCCTCCAGAAAATTCTTCTTTGTTGCTGCCGGTGAGGACACCAATCTTTGCTAATGAATATGCAAAGGTTGAAGGCAGATACCCGGATCAGGACATCCGGCTGACCGGTCTGGTGAACCCAGACAAAAGAAGGTGGAACTGCATAGCCAACTGGATATTGGCTCAGTTCGAAGACAAGCTGAAAGAGATCGAACTATATCATACGGTATATGCTACCGTGTATGGATTCCACCCAAACCCTCATCTGTTTTTGGCCCTGGCAGAGAGGTATAATTATAGGACAAGGACGTTCATGACGCCCTGCGAGGAAATTGGATTAGCCCTCCATGAGATGAAGTACATCTCGTGCCTACCAACGGAAGACTTCCCATATGAGGAGTATGTTCCCACAAACGATGAGTTAGATAGACTACGTCGGGAAAATGCAGAGATGGTGGCAGTTTTCGACGAACTACTGTACCATTACAACATATGCTTCCTGTACTATAAAAGCGGCTCTTCTGGCACCTGTTATTCATCGAAGTGGTTGCCTTATCTTTTTTTTAATCATATCATTGAGAAAAAGACGAAGGATCATGACACATGCAACCCGACTTTCTTCCAATCCCTCAGCCATAGTGAAGTAATAAGACTGATGGAAGGGAATAAGAAGATGGATATCAAAGTTAATGATGATCATCAGTACCCTCCACTCAAGACATGAGATTTTGTCGAGAGTTTTATAAGAATGGGCTACAGGCACACGTCAAGAGAAGCCCAGCTGGCGGGATTCCTGACATACTGGCTCCGTCGATTCGTTATATATCACGCCCCGATCCCGTAGAGTCCTTTCGTCCTCGCTTCGGACTCTGTGAGACCGTTCGTCCTTGCTAAGGCGTGATGCCGTGCAAGCCTAAGTTGCGCTTGCACAAGGCCAAGACCTGGAACAAGACAAGATAGACAAGATTGACAATACGCAGCGGAACATATTGCAGATATTTGAAGCAGCAGCGGACATAATTTCAGAATACAAGCATCGAACAAAATGGCAACAAGAACATTTCTCTTTATTGATTTCATTTGAACAGATTACAAGCTCTCAATTCTCTCTGATACAATGTTACATTCTCTCAGAACTTTACAGATTACAATGATCTTGTTCCCATACATTACATTCCTTTATATACAAAACCAAACTCTTACAACAGATGTCATCTCTTGACATCTCTTCTGATTTTTGGCTTCTGAGGATGAGGCACAGGCTATCGCTTCGGACTATCCTTTTCGATGCATAGTGCACCTGCATGCAGACTGATGGTGGGTCAGTATATCAGCATACTGGTGAATTGTGAACAAAGGAGCTACATTTGTCTGAAATGATCATTGTTCATTTAGTGAGAAAACATTTTCTTGTGATGTGATCTTGCTAGTTTTACCTATGTTCATTCCATACATACAGAGTCAGCTTACATTCTTTTGAAAACATCTTTGAAAAACCAACATTTGTTTCATTTCATTTCAAGCATACAAGGGACTCTTTTGATTTCAAGCACGATGACTATCCATTTGTGTGGTGCGTAGCGTGTTTTATGAGCATATTCATTTCTCTATTCAAGCAACTGTTAGGGACAATGACAAGCATGATACATTATCTTTTCTTTAGTAGGACATATCATTCATGGCAAAAGGTTAATCTTTGCAAGCATTTATATAGAAACTTAAGCAACACATGTATATCACTTTTCAGTGACTCTTACCATAGCCGACGGTCCATCCCTGCACAAGATAAGGATTAGCATAAACATGATAAACCCATATTATTCCCTGTTCGTCTCTGCATCGTTAGCTCTCAGCAAAACATATGATAGACACATTCAGACAAATTGGCAGCTGTGACTCTCCGGTTCAGCTTTGCACCAATCCACCCTTATCTATATGATGGTCCATGGGAATCCCATGATTAGCCGCTGTGACTCTTGGGTTCAGCTCGTCGCTAAGGACATTTATGCAACACCCGAGGCCCTTGCACCTCGTAGTGTCTAGACAATCTCTCCTAAGCCGATCAGCTCCCAGTGCCCTGAAAACTGTCGAGAGATCTAGTGACCTTGTATACAAGTTGTCCGAGACCAATGCATGAATACAACATCTAGCAGATAAACTCTTTGAGGGGGCAATGATTCATCTTTCCCTATATCAATCTTTGTAACAACAGAGCTATGACTCTGTCTTCTCTCTTTGTAACAACAGAGCTATGACTCTGCCTTCTTTCTTTTCTGTGATCTCAGAGCCGAAGCTCCTATATAATTCTTTTCTTTTACAACATATACAAGTTCGTCTTGTACATGTCTAGCATTCAAAGCATATTTGAAGGACAAGCAATGATCAAGCATTCAATTCGGTTCAGTTGTCTTCTCTTATCCTATCAAGCATGACAAGCATCATATCAGTTCTTATTAGCATGCAACAAGTCTTCTTATTAGCATGCAAATTATTCTTTCTTTAGCATACAGGTTCTTTCTTTTCTTGTTCTTAATATGACAACATGTGAAATCTCTTACAAGCATACATACTGGTTACCGTCTTGTTATTAGCATGACAAGGTTCTTTTGATCAAGACAACATTCATTTCTTAGCAAGGCAACATGTGAATTCTCTTAAAGCATACTCGATGATTTACCATCTTGTTATTAACAATAGTATTCAATCAAAAACCTAGATTCTTATTAGGCGTAAGCGAATCAACAAATGAGACTTTGTCCACTCACCCAGATAAATCGTCTTTTGTTGCAGAGCTAGCAATCCGATCTTTCTGTTTATCTAGTGCCTTCGCGGAGCGGAGCACTACATAATTACCCACCGAAAAGAAGTTTCGTCCTCGAAACTTAAGGAGAAACTTACGATATCCTTAGCAGCGATAGTCCTCATCCTTCGCCATCATCAATCCATGAAAACATAATTCAGATCATATCAAAACTCTTGTTCAATCAAGCATTTCAATCTCAATCAATCAAATCGATAAAACATATGCCGGCATCATAAAAATATTTACGGACTTATTGTATGGAACGTTCATCTCATTGATGATATCAAGCAGGCAAGGAACTTTCGATCAGAAGAACATCGTCGAATTCAATTGAATCAAAATTGGCCAGAGGATCGGGTTGCTTTGATACCACTCTGTCACGCCCCGATCCCGCAGAGTCCTTTCGTCCTCGTTTCGGACTATGTGAGACCGCTCGTCCTCGCTAAGGCGTGATGCCGTACAAGCCTAAGTTGTGCTTGCACAAGGCCAAGACCTGAAACAAGACAAGATAGACAAGGTTGACAATACGCAGCGGAACATATTACAGATATTTGAAGCAGCAGTGGACATAATTTCAGAATACAAGCATCGAACAAAATAGCAACAAGAACATTTCTCTTTATTGATTTCATTTGAACAGATTACAAGCTCTCAATTCTCTCTGATACAATGTACATTCTCTCAGAACTTTACATATTATAATGATCCTATTCCCATACATTACATCCCTTTATATACAAAACCAAACTCTGGCAACAGATGTCATCTCTTGGCATCTCTTCTGATTTCTGGCTTCTGAGGATGAGGCACAGGCTATCGCTTCGGACTATCATTTTTGATGCATAGTGCACCTGCATGCAGACTGATGGTGGGTCAATATATCAGCATACTGGTGAATTATAAACAAAGGAGCTACATTTGTCTAAAACGATCACTGTTCATTTAGTGAGAAAACATTTTCTTGTGATGTGATCTTGCTAGTTTTACCTATGTTCATTCCATGCATACAGAGTCAGTTTACATTCTTTTGAAAACGTCTTTGAAAAACCAACATTTGTTTTATTTCATTTCAAGCATACAAGGGACTCTTTTGATTTCAAGCACGATGACTATCCATTTGTGTGGTGCACAGCGTGTTTCATGAGCATATTCATTTCTCTATTCAAGCAACAGTTAGGGACAATGACAAGCATGATACATTATCTTTTCTTTAGTAGGACATATCATTCATGGCAAAAGGTTAATCTTTGCAAGCATTTATATAGAAACTTAAGCAACACATGTATAACACTTTTCAGTGACTCTTACCATAGCCGACGGTCCATCCCTGCACAAGACAAGGATTAGCATAAACATGATAAACCTACATTATTCCCTGTTCGTCTCTGCATCGTTAGCTCTCAGCAAAACATATGATAGACACATTCAGACAAATTGGCAGTTGTGACTCTCCGGTTCAGCTCTGCACCAATCCACCCTTATCTATATGATGGTCCATGGGAATCCCATGATTAGCCGCTGTGACTCTTGGGTTCAGCTCGTCGCTAAGGACATTGATGCAACACCCGAGGCCCTTGCACCTCGTAGTGTCTAGACAATCTCTCCTAGGCCGATCAGCTCCCAGTGCCCTAGAAACTGTCGAAAGATCTAGTGACCTTGTATACAAGTTGTCCGAGACCAGTGCATGAATACAACATCTAGCAGATAAACTCTTTGAGGGGGCAATGATTCATCTTTTCCTATATCAATCTTTGTAACAACAGAGCTATGACTCTGTCTTCTCTCTTTGTAACAACAGAGCTATGACTCTGTCTTCTTTCTTTTCTGTGATCTCAGAGCCGAAGTTCCTATATAATTCTTTTCTTTTACAACATATACAAGTTCGTCTTGTACATGTCTAGCATTCAAAGCATATTTGAAGGACAAGCAATGATCAAGCATTTAATTCGGTTCAGTTGTCTTCTCTTATCCTATCAAGCATGACAAGCATCATATCAGTTCTTATTAGCAGGCAACAAGTCTTCTTATTAGCATGCAAATTATTCTTTCTTTAGCATACAGGTTCTTTCTTTTCTTGTTCTTAGCATGACAACTCTTGCAACAGATGTCATCTCTTGGCATCTCTTCTGATTTCTGGCTCCTGAGGATGAGGCTCGGGCTATCGCTTCGGACTATCCTTTTCGATGCATAGTGCACCTGCATGCAGACTGATGGTGGGTCAGTATATCAGCATACTGGTGAATTGTGAACAAAGGAGCTACATTTGTCTGAAACGATCACTGTTCATTTAGTGAGAAAACATTTTCTTGTGATGTGATCTTACTAGTTTTACCTATGTTCATTCCATGCATACAGAGTCAGTTTACATTCTTTTGAAAACGTCTTTGAAAAACCAACATTTGTTTCATTTCATTTCAAGCATACAAGGAACTCTTTTGATTTCAAGCACGATGACTATCCATTTGTGTGGTGCGCAGCGTGTTTCATGAGCATATTCATTTCTCTATTCAAGCAACTGTTAGGGACAATGACAAGCATGATACATTATCTTTTCTTTAGTAGGACATATCATTCATGTCAAAAGGTTAATCTTTGCAAGCATTTATATAGAAACTTAAGCAACACATGTATATCACTTTTCAGTGACTTTTACCATAGCCGACGGTCCATCCCTGCACAAGACAAGGATTAGCATAAACATGATAAACCCACATTATTCCCTGTTCGTCTTTGCATCGTTAGCTCTCAGCAAAACATATAATAGACACATTCAGACAAATTGATAGACACATCGTTAGCTCTCTGCATCGTAGACACATCGTTAGCTCTCTGCATTATTAACAACAGAGCTATGACTCTGCCTTCTTTCTTTTCTGTGATCTCAGAGCCGAAGCTCCTATAATTCTTTTCTTTACAACATATACAAGTTCGTCTTGTACATGTCTAGCATTCAAAGCATATTTGAAGGACAAGCAGTGATCAAGCATTCAATTCGGTTCAGTTGTCTTCTCTTATCCTATCAAGCATGACAAGCATCATATCAGTTCTTATTAGCAGGCAACAAGTCTTCTTATTAGCATGCAAATTATTCTTTCTTTAGCATACAGGTTCTTTCTTTTCTTGTTCTTAGCATGACAACATGTGAATCTCTTACAAGCATACATACTGGTTACCGTCTTGTTATTAGCATGACAAGGTTCTCTTGATCAAGGCAACATTCATTTCTTAGCAAGGCAACATGTGAATTCTCTAAAAGCATACTCGATGATTTACCATCTTGTTATTAACAATAGTATTCAATCAAAAACTTAGATTCTTATTAGGCGTAAGCGAATCAGCAAATGAGACTTTGTCCACTCACCCAGATAAATCGTCTTCTGTTACAGAGCTAGCAATTCGATCTTTCTGTTTATCTAGTGCCTTCGCGGAGCGGGGCACTACATTATATCCGGAGCAAGCGTCGTGGACCGCTTCCACCGCGGCGTACTTTTTGCTGTTGTCCGGTTAGTCTTCGGCTACCGGATGGATTTGCTATCAGCGATGACCTGCAGGGTGAATGCAGGTCTTCGTCTGTATATTGACTCCATGATCAAATGGAAAGGTGAGAAGGGGAACTTCCCTCGACTGGAGTTGCCTTACACCTATTTATTCGGGTGGTTGCTTATGCACCATCCGTCTTTGATGAACCCCGACATGGGAGCAGTCGGCGGGAGCTTTCTGCGTAGATTCTCCCAGAGCAAGTGGGTGTACGTTAGTCTGAAGGACTGCAGACGTGCCCTGAACCTTGGCAAGGGATGGAATTTTTACTGCTTTGCCCCTCCGGCCGGTTATGAACACATGTCAGCAAATTTAGTCGACTTTGGAAGGCAACCGTTGGGCCGAGCAGCTTTTGACTGGCTGAAGGCGATCAGGCCATCGCATTTGGTGTACAGATTTGAAGAGGAGTGCTATCTGGAACCATATCTGCCGAGTCGCTTCGCTCGTCAATTTGGTTACGACCAGTTCCATGTAGGCAACGCTATAACTTGCCTACAAGGAAAGGGGTATCTAATTGATGGTGCCAGAGCATGGGCCTACTACAACGCTCGAGACACAAGGACAGTATTTTCGATGCCAACCAAGAACGATCATGGCCCTAGAATGTTATATACATATTCACTGTTTTATACAGCTGCCAATACTTTCGCCGAGAACTTTAATCTGGTGGATAGCTTCGCGACGGTGACGCGTTTGAGGAAAGGAGCAACTGCTACGCTAGCTCCAGCAAATGATGAACAACATGAACCAGTGGATGATCCCTTAGAAGCCTCAAGGGATGCTAACTTCCCTGAGGAAGTTAATGACCATTGAGGGTTTCTTTGAAAGTTGTTAAGTCTCCGGCTAGGGAGAGGGAGAGAAGGATCAATGAGCCTTCCTCTCCGGTTGCCAAGAAGAAACTCCTCTTGGACCCATCAGAGAAATCACTACCAGGTCACAGTCTCGGCAACTGGCCGAGTCGACCCGAGAAGAAGCGACCACACCGACTTCTCTTCCACAGCGGGTTGATGTGGTAGATGTGGAGAGTCCCGAAAGACCTCTTCTTCGAAAGAAACTGGCTTTTAAGAAAAGAAAGAAGGTGATCCTGTCCTCGGTGGTGGCCAGCGCTGCTGCTAGAATTACTATGTCATCTCCTACCCCTGTCTCTGAGTCTAGGCAGGAGACTCTTAGTCCAGAACGGAGGGACGAGACTGATCAGAGAGAGAAGGCTGCAGAGCCTAGGGAAGATATTGTAGAGGAGGAGCAAGAAGCTTTGCGATCTCCTTCACCAGCGGTAGAAACTACTCAGCTTCCTGTTACACCAGGAACAATCTGCGAAGAGGAGGATCGTTTAATGATTGAAGCATTAAATGATTGTGACTTCGGTCTTCAAGATGTTGATCATACCGCTGCAACTGCCAGCGAAGAAGTACCTGAGGACAGCATGAGTACTGAAGATACATCAATAGAGGCTATTGATGATACCTTGAATCAAGAAGAGGACATTGATGTCCCTAAATCTCCTGAAGTTGTTGAAGACACACTAGCTCCTGAAAAGGATGTCGAGGTGGATATGTCTCCTGAAAAGAATGTGGGTAAGGAAGTAGCGCTGGAGGAAGCTACTACCACTGATCCCAAAGGTATTAAATGAAATTATTAATCTTCTTTTCATAGATTAACAACTGACATCTCTATTTTTGATCCATGTAGAAATCGAATCATCTCCGGTTCCTCCTTGCACTGATATAGTACCGATAACAGTAATAGCCAGTGGCAGCCGACATTTGTCGGGGGGTTCTGAGGCTGGAAGTAGCCAGGCAGTAATGTCTGAGGCTACCTCTGCTAGGCTGGAATCTGTACCCACAGACGAAAGGCTTGTTGCTAGAGCAAGTCATGGTAAGATTGCCTTTGATCTTTTGATCATTTTTAATTAATTGTTAATGACAACAACAATCAATGATAGGTTCATTTATCTTTGCAGAAGAACAACCGGGAGGAGCAACCAGTTCTACTTTAGCTCCCTTATTTAAAGAACCTTCTATTCAAGTGTAAGAACGTCCATCTGTACAGGCACATGCTGCTTCATCATCAACATGAGTAGCTGCTACCCCTGGAGCTTTGGCAACTAACCAATTTATCATTAGTTCTTTCAGCAACATGTTCTTTAATGCATTGGGACCCCTAGTAGATAGGGTACTAGAGAAAGAAGTTGTTGATTTCACTACTGTTAGAAGCCCAACTTCTCATTTGATAAATGCCATCCGAGGTCAAGGAGATAAAGCTCAAGCTGTTTTTCTTGAGCATATACTGGATGAGCTAGAAGCATCGGTTAAGATCTACAAGGATCTTAATCGAGGGGAAGTGGAATCCTTAGTGCAAGCTGAATTTGAAAGGATGTCTCAAAAAGTTGCCATTGAGAAGGCTAATTTCCAGACTTTCATAGACACTTATACTGCCAAGGCTTCAGAATATGATTCTCAAATGGAGATAGCCACCTCTGCTGCTGGAGAGAAGGAGGAGAAAGTTACTGAGTTGAAAGCAAAATCTGTTCGTCTTCAAGAGGAGATTGCCCGTCTCCAGGAAGAGTTGAAACTGGTTCAGCATTCTCTAGAAGATGAAGTCACACAGCATCAAGCTGCCACTCAGCAACTGGACCTTCTGACTCAGGAACGAAATGAATATATCACGACTCATCAGGCTGAAATCTCCCGCCGCTTAGTGACCTTACCAACTTTAATAAAAGGTCTGGAATGGAGGAAGCCAGGAGGCGCGTGATGGACTCCCGTGAGGAGCGATTGAAATCTTTAAAGCAGCAGATGGTTAACTTGATGACACTACCGACTGAATAGAAAGATTTTCTGTATCTTCTTGTTTTTGTGATATGTATCTTTGTAATGTCTTTTATCTTTGATCAATAAAAAGACATTTTTTGTGGCTCTATTATTTATTGCATATCTTATTCAGATATAAATAATAGTGATAGAAAATATATTCAGAGGTACAAGACATGATATATTTCTTGATCCTGGAAAATAATCATATTCAATTATATCTGCTCAGAGGTAATATAGACGTGGCAAATATAATTATCGAATATCATTATTTCAATAGACAACTTAATCAAAGATGACAAGTTGCTGATAAGAACGAACTGGATAATTCGTCAAAATGTGTGAACGAAATAAATGAACGAAATGAATCATCGGGATGAACGGATAGACCGTCAAATGAATTAAATGAATGGATGAACCGTCAAATGAATGTAATGAACGGACGAGCCGTCAGATGAATGGAATGAACGGGTGAACCGTCGGATGAATGGGATGAACGACGAACCGTCGGATGAATGTGATGAACGGGCGAACCGTCGGATGAATGTGATGAACGGGCGAGCCGTCAGATGAATGGAATAAACGGGTGAACCGTCGGATGAACGGGTGAACCGTCGGATGAACGGGCGAACCGTCAGATGGGTGTGATGAACGGGTAAACCGTCAGATGAATGTGTCGCTTGGTTGTCTTACGACTCTCTGTCTATAAATAGAACAGAAAATCAGATGGGATGATCACTTTCACTTTTCAGCATAAAGATGTCGTCTGGAGATACATCCAAGAAGGCTGAGATCGCCTCGAAGGTGGAAGCGGGTACTGAGGAACGTCTAGTCGAGCCGGCTCAGCCAAAGCAGATAGCAACAGGCGAAGGTTCGTCTGCCCCCAAACCGCCAAATGACATCTTGGACTTCCTTCTTGAACCAGGGAAGACTGAAGAAGAAGAAGCCATGAGGATAGCTGCTTGCAAGTTTCTGGTGGGTTCCAGCAAGAATGTTCTCGACTCTTTTGCTGATCATATTTTTGATAAGGACGGTAGTGGCCCGCGTCCTAATTTTGAGAAGGATGATAGTGACCTTCCTTGATATTATGTACTATCATTCAAGATGAAATAAAACTGAATTTTATTTATGAACTTGTCTGATGATTACAAGCAATGTCTGTTACATTTATACATAATATTTTTTTAGGAACTTGCCATTGATAGGCATCATTGTAACTCGACCGTCTAGCTCTGTGAGTTGGTAGGCTCCATTTGAAAAGACTTTGCTTACGATATATGGCCCTTCCCACTTTGCATCGAACTTGCCTTTGCTCGAGTGAGTCATAGTTATAGGGCGTCTGACTGTTAAAACAAGCTCTCCTTTCTGAAAGGCTCTGACCTTAACTTTGCGGTTGAATGTCTTTGAGATGCGGGCTTGGTATAACTCAATATGCTGTTGAGCCAATAGCCGCTTTTCATCGAGCGCCTCTAACTCTTGAAGTCGAAGAAGATCGTTGTTCTCTGTCGTGAGTTCATTGGCGATAGCAATCCTCAAAGACGGAATTTGAAGTTTCCGAGGTAGAACTGCTTCACAGTCGTACACCAAAGAAAAGGGTGTACAGCCTGTAGGGTTGCGGACCGTAGTGCGGTAGGCCCAAAGACACTCCCCAAGCTTTTCACTCCAGTTTCGTTTGTTAGTAGACGCAAACTTCTTGAGGAGCTTGATGATAGTCTTGTTGAAAGCCTCAGCTAGGCCATTAGCAGCAGGATTGTAGGCTGTCGAAGCGACATTGTCAATCCGATAATCGTCACAAAACCTTGTGAACTTTTGGCTGATGAACTGAGGTCCATTGTCGTGGATGATTCGTCGAGGTACACCAAATCGATAGATGACATGGTGTTTGACGAAGTTGGTGACACTGCTGGTCTTGACTTCAGCTAATGGTATAGCTTCGGCCCATTTGGAGAAGTAGTCAGTTATTGCCAGTATGAACCGATGTCCTCTAGAAGAAGGAGGATTGATGGGACCGATGATGTCCATGTCCCAAGCTTCAAAAGGCCAAGAAGCAGCAGTCGGATGAAGGAATTCTGACGGTTGATGAATAAAATCTGCGTGGATTTGACAAGCTCGACACTTCCTTGCATATTCGATGGCGTCAGATACCATAGAGGGCCAGTAATAACCCATGCGTCGGATGCGATCCTGTAGCTTAGGACCGGGTTGATGTGCTCCACAGACACCATCGTGAGCTTCACGCAGGACTTGCTTTGCTTCATCCCCAGCAAGACAGCGCAAGAGTAAGCCGTCATAAGTCCACCGGTAGAGAGTTTTGGTGATCTGATTGTAGTAGAATCGGAGAGACCGCCGACGAATACTCGTAGCCTCCTTGGGATCTTCAGGAAGAATGTCATGGACCACGAAGTCGATGAAGGGAGTTCTCCAATCTTCACTGGTAACATTGACTTCAGTAAGATTACTGAACTCAATATTACGATTGTTTTCGACGCAGAACAATTCCCGATTAGAGATGACCACCACCTACTGTCTTTTGATAGGGATGGCTAAGACTGCTGTAAGATTGGCTAAAGCATCTGCCTCAGTATTACAAGCTCGACGTACATATTCGATGAAGAAGGCTTTAAATGATGTAGCCATGTTGATTGCTGCTTCAAAATAAGGCACTAGATCTTGATGGCGAACTTCATAAGTCCCTCTTACCTGGTTAACAACCAGCTTAGAATCACCATAGACTTCAAGATACTCGACGTCAAGTTGTTTGGCTAGCTGAAGGCCTGTGAGTAGAGCATTGTACTCTGCCACGTTGTTGGAGTAAGGCTCATCTAAGGAATATGCTCTTTGAATAGCTGACCCGTCTGGAGAAATAAGGACAACTCCTACTCCTGCGACAATGGCACCATTGGGTCCAATCCTGGATGCACCGTCAAAGAATAGACGCCAAGTAGGAAATTCTTCGGAGATTGCATTAGATTCCAAAGTCTCGTCTGGAATTTCATCATAGAGTTTGGACGTCTCTGGAACAGGATGAGCTACTAAGAAATCCGCCAGTGCTTGACCTTTGAGAGACTTTTGAGGGACATATACCATGTCATATTGGGCTAGCAGAATGGCCCATGTAGCTAGCCGAGAATTGAGTGTGCTAGGTTTCTTCATCAGTACTCGAAGAGGATTAACTCTGGATATAACATAAATAGTTTGGCCAATGATGTAATGCCGAGTCTTTTGAACAGCAAACATAAGAGCTAGGCATTCCTTTTCGACTGGACTATAACGGTGTTCGGCACCAATCATAGTACGACTGAGATAGTAAATGGCTTGTTCGTGGCCTTCCTTATTCTTTTGGGCAAGTAAAGCACCAATGAATGGTCCATAGCACGGACATACATTAAGAACGGTATGCCAGAGATTGGTGGCACCAAGACTGGTGGGTTCATGAGATACCGCTTTATGTCGTCAAATGCTCGTTGACATTCTTCGGTCCAAACGAAAGATACACCCTTCTTCATTAGTTGAGTAATAGCCTGCAGCGTCCAGACAAATTCGAAATGAATCTCCTGATGTACGCAAGTCGACCTTGGAATCCTCGTAGCTCTTTTAGGTTGTGTGGAGGACGCATCTCTTGAATGGCTTTGATCTTCTCGGGATCCACGTGTATACCTTTAGAGGTAATGACGAAGCCGAAAAATTTACCACTAGAGACACCCAAGAATGACTTGGTGGGATTCATTTTGAGTTGATGTTGGCGCATGAGGTTGAAGATAGTTCTCAAGTCTTGGATATGATCTTCCTTTAGACGACTTTTGACAGCAATATCGTCGACGTAGCATTCGACAGTCTTGCGCAGATGATCTCGAAAGATGGTACTCATGGCTCAATGGTATGTTGCACCAGCGTTCTTGAGACCAAATGGCATTACAGTATAGCAATAGACTCCGCGAGGAGTGCGGAAAGAAGTATGCTTTTCATCTTCAGGATTCATCCGAATCTGATTGTATCCAGAGAATCCATCCATGAAAGATATTCTTTCGAACCCACAGGTGTTGTCGATCATGACGTCCGTGATAGGGAGAGAAAATTTATCTTTGGACATGCTTCATTAAGATCCCGAAAGTCGATGCAGACTCGAACTTTTTCGGTTTTCTTCAGAACTGGGACGACATTGGCTACCCAATCAGGATGCTGTTCTTCTCGGATAAAGCCACAAGCGATGAGCTTCTTGACTTCATCGTCGATTGTATCCATTATTTCTGGCTTGAAGCACCTTTGCTGTTGTTTGACCGGTTTTGTATTCGGCAGAATGTTCAATTTGTGAGTAGCAACTTTAGGATCTAGACATGGCATGTCCTCATAGCTCCCGGCAAAGACATCAATGTATTCTTTAATAAAAAGAATTAATTCTTGCTTATCTGCCTCTGGGAGGTTCTTGCTGATGAATATAGGACGAGGTGACCCGCTCTCTCCTACATCAATTTGAATTAATTGATCTTCAGTAGGAGGTTCTCTTTGTTCGAATCGGAGTTCCCATTGGGTATCCATTCGTTGAGCCCAGGGATCTATTTCAGGACTCTCTTTAATATCCTCGTCATAGCCTTCTGGAAGTTCGACGGAAACCATGTTAGAAGATACAGTCAATCGATGAACTTGACCGATGTTGGTGTCAGAATCCCATGATCTGGAATCAGAAGAGTTAGAGCGCTCTTCACTATCAGATTCGAAGGCTGCTGGGGATAATACCGGAGGTGAAGCGTATCCGAGACCTCTTTTGGTCCTACTGTAGTACATTTCTGACTTCCCTTTTGGCACAGCCGTACGGATAGGAGTTTTTCTACCCTTACCGTAGTTGAGGCCACTCTTGAAGTCGTAACCCATCTTTCGGATGATGTCTTTTGATTGTTGACTGTAACGACGGAATTGAAGATGCCCCGTATCATTACTTTTGCTATCATCCATATAGCTGAATTGTTGTTCCGGTCCTTTACTAAAAAGTATTAGACTCTCGCCTTTCTTACGAGTGGAACAATACGATATGAATCCTTTGGGTGTTCAAATGAGACTTCTGTTTGAAGAGATTGTACAACTCCCATTGTAAATGATTGAAAGCTATCTAACATATCCAAATAGCACTTAGCATGATAAATGATATCAGTATACTGGAAAGTAGATACTTTTTCATTGATTTGTACATTTGTATTTACAGCAGGACCTTTAGCCTTAGCAGGCTTGGTCAAATTGATTACAAAAGGGGGAGAAGAAGAACGTGGAGGAGGATTGGCTTTGTTACGACGAAGGTCGATAACAAGCGGCTCAGAGGAGGTGAGCTCTCTTTTTTCCTTGTTATGAGATACATCTATAACAAGTGGCTCAGAAGAGGTGAGCTGCCCTTTTTCCTTGTTACGACGTAAATCTATAACAAGTGGCTCAGAAAAGGTGAGCTCCCTTTGATCCTGATCATCATCAGTTGGTTGCTTTTGAACTGGCAAGTGAATAGCCAGTGGCTTGGAGGACTGTGGACGAGAAACACGCCCTTTGACAGGTATGATGAGGGTGTCATTGGACACTGCTTCTTGCTCTTCTTCAGTGTCCAGAGATAGGACAACCTTCATGAATTCATCCTTGTACATACGAGCATCGTTGCAGTACGCTTCGACGCCTTTGAAAGGATAGAGATCAGCAACCTCCTTTTGCACCTCTCCATTGTCATCAACATATTTAAAACATTGATGGAGAGTCGAAGGAACAATGTTATGCTCATGCAGAAATGGCCTTCCCAACAAAGCGTTATAAGAACAACCATGATTGTCAATGATGTAGAAGGTCACCTTTGTGCGAAGATTGCCTATTTGGAGTTTTAAGCGAATCTTGCCCAGAGGTTCACTCCTTCCTTGGTTAAACCCGAGAATGGTGGTGATTGTACTGGAAAGACTATGCACTGGGATCTTCAATGCATCCAATATTGTCTTCGGCATGATGCTAAGAGCAGATCCTGGATCTATCAGAATACGATCGACTTTATCGAGTCGACATATCCTGTATAGTAGAGGGGACGGTCGTGCCTGTTGTCTTCCATCAGCATGTCATCATGTGTGAAAGTTATGTTTGGAATTAACTCCAACCCACTATGACAATGGAGGCAAGAGACTGGCTCTGCTTTTGGTTTCTTCAGCAGGGCTAGACAAGTTTCAGCTTGCATGAGAGCCTCACTCAAAGTTTCCTGAGTCTCTTTAGAGAGGCGTAAGAGCTCGAAGATGGACAGTCGGGCTGGTGTATTGGCTAGTTGAGCCAGGATATCGAAGTTGTAAGGCTTTTCAAGTCCGGAAGGAGATGTCTTCTTCAAATGTTTGTCGAAGCGGGCTTGTTGTTTGCCTTTGTCAGCGACCGTCGGCTTGGGAGGAATGGACACTACAACTGGTGAGGATGCAGTAGGAATATCCTCAGTAGAAGCAGGCTGCACTAGAGCAGGCTCAGAAGAAGAAGCAGGATTCTCTTGAGCTTCGGGGTAATCCTTTAAATAGGCTTTCCCTGATCTGGTGCCCAGCAGGATTTCTTCATCAACTATGGGGTCAAAAGACACCATATTGCAAGTCTTTGTCTTGCCCTTGGAGCGAGCTTTTTTTTTAAGGAAGAAGAGGGAAGTTCGAACTCCGAAGCAAGATCAGGGTGAATCCACATAATCTCGCCATTGTCAAGAGACAAGGGGACGAGACCTTCACTTCGTGGAGGAGGGAGATTCTCGATCTCAAGAGTAGCTTTGGGGATAGGAATGACACCATGCTGTACCATCTACGGAGGGAAGTCACCAAATTGAACTGAGACCATGTTTGCGGTAACAGTCTTCTCGTCTTGCTACAGAGTGACAACACCAGCATTGACCAGCTCTTGGATTTGCCTTTGAGCACATAACATGCTCGAGTGGGATGCCCTATGAACCTGTGATAGACACAGTACTTAGGATGATCAGTCTTACCGACTTCATCGGGCTTCTTGGGATCTGGGAGCTGGAGCTTGTTGCTTTTGATCAAGCAATCAAAGATGCTCACGGTGTCATTCTCGTCAAAAGAGTACTCTACTTTTGGACGAGGTTCTCTTGGTGGAGGTGCTGAAGGAGTAGAAGTGGATGAAGGGGGAGCTACGTTAACCGCTAGAGATTCTTTGTTCTTCAAGTTGATGTTCAAAGTTTCTTTCCCCTTGCGGTTGTTCTGGCGATTACCACCACCCGATGTCTGGTGTTCATCCCGATCGGGGTTAGACATTTGTACCCCTAACTGCTTGAATTTGTCGGCGCTAACTTCAGCTGCTTTAGCGTTGACAATGAAGGATGGCCAATCTTGGAACTGAGTAGATCCCATCCACATGCTGATGATAGGCAAAAGATTTGCCTTGCAGGTGTCTATGGTGACAGCAGCCGGAGTTCCTGGAGGCATTTTCAAAGCTTCATGGCGGAACCTTTCAATGAAACTCTCAGCAGTTTCATTGTGTCTTTGTTTGATTTTATTGAGGGCTGACATGGTCATGTCGTTGATCCCCTCATAGAATCGTTCCAAGAAGATTTATTTTAGGCCAGAGAAGGAGGTGATACAACCATCGGACAAACTTCTGTACCAATCGTATGCTACGCCAGCTAAACAGCCAACGAATACTCTGGTAAGAAGAGCGTTATTTGGTTGAAGTTGGACAGTCATAACCTCAAAGTGGTTAATGAACTGAATGGAAGAAGTGCTGCCATTAAACAGCGAGATTGTTGGAATCTTATACTTAGAAGGAAATGGGACTTTCTTTCATTCAACTGGGTAGGGTTGCTTGATCCCCAACCTCTGCAAGTTGTCCTTCCCTTTGAAGGCCTCGAACTGAATGCGCAGTAGTTTGACAGCTTTATTGGCATCCTCCACTGATGTAGAAGGAGCAGGCTGAATCACAGTATTAGGGGGAGGAACAGCATAGTAAGAACTACCCCCAGCACCTGACTGACTGGATGTAGGTTGGATCTGTACATGAGGTACTTGAAGAGATGCTACCCCTAACCCTGCATTGACAGGCACCGACGATGCTATGATTTCAGGATTTGTAGGAGGTACGGTCGGTGGAACTGTATGCTGGGCCACAATGATGGAATGCATATTTGCAACCATTTCCGCCATAGTCTTCAACTTGTCTTCTAGCGCAGCTATTCGTTGTTCTTGACTAGCTGAACTGGAAGCATCGGGATCTTTAGTGATAACATAAGCTGTCACTTCTCTAGGTACAGTGGAGGACACTGTCTGTTTCGAACTTTCGCTGTATGTATCGTAGTCGGAGAAAGAATCCTCTCCTGAGTGAGAAAAAGGAAGATGACCGGAAGGGTCTTGAAGATTCCTTTGACCGATTGTGTCTCGGCTTCGGGATCGGGTATGTTGGAATACTCCTTCAGAAGATTCTTGGAGTAGATCCAAATACCGTTGGCTTGGCCTGCGAGGCTTGCCATGCTTGGAGCACTTCCTACCCCCAGTGTCTCTGGAAGTCATGTTGACGGAAGCGTACAAAACTTCGTCTTCATCTTCTGACATAGGTTCAGAGTTTGTAAAGTTCAGACGATCGAAGACAGATCGTCTTGTTGTCTGACAACAACACTTGATGACAACTTTGTGATTGCAATGGTGTCCAAGTGGTTGCACTGGGAATGTTGCGATGTTGTCCCATTTTTGCTTGAGGTGTTCTCGGAGATCGGGAACAGCAACGGGATGAGAAGAAGTTCGAGGGATGTGTTCTTTGACAATATTCGGAACATGGTTCCGATTCTTCAAATATTTTATCCCTTGAGTGTACAGGGAAGTACTCACTTCATTGGCATAGGTGTCCGAATTTTGGTCCTGGAAGTTTGCTTCTGATGTTGGTTGGTCTTCGGCATTGGCTGTTTACGTTTCACCGAAGTTGGTCGATTGAGATAAGTTCTTAAATCAGCAAACTCACCCCCAGGGGTTTTAGTCTGAGATACCAGCAATTTTCCCTGTCTTGAACGAAAGATTTTGAGAGTTGGGAGATCTTGGAATTCTGCTACCGGAGTAGGCAGAATACCTCTCTGATCAGTACACTTTCCTTTGGTAAGGAAGGAAGAAGAACCTTTATTGGAGAGAGTTCTTGTACTGACTAGTGCCAGAGCACATTCAGTTTGATCTTCTACGGTAAAAACTGAGAAAGATTGAGAAAAGACCAAAGGGCCTTTTCCTTTGTTTTGTGAAGAAGGGATAGCTAAAAAGCGTTTCCCTCTGTTGTCTTCCAAGTCATGGGATGAGTAAGTTTGAGAAAAGACCAACGGGCCTTTTCCTTTGTTCTGGGGAGGAGGAGGAATAGCCAAAAGACTACCCCCAGTGGATTGCGCAGGAGTAACATAGTGCTTGAGAGGAGGAGCAGAACTTTTTTCCTTGCTGTGAGTAGAGGAGAGATTAACCAAAGGGCTGTCTCTCTTAGACTGCGCTGGCGCAGTTTGCGCATGGGTTGTTGGCGCACTGGCAAGTTGCGCATTGACATGTTGCACATGGGTGACTCTGGCAGAAAGTCTTCTGGCCTCAGTCACAGTGGCTTGCGCAGCAGGAGTCTTGTTACCAGAGTATTTGTGTTGCACTCTGGTTGCTGGAGTGGTGGATTGCACAGGCAGAGTGGCAGCCAATTGCGCCAGAGGAACATGAGTCTTGCACTTTGACAGAGCAGCATATGAAGTGGTTTGTGCACTGGCAAGGGAAGTGTAGCGTCCCGCTTTCGATAGGCGACGGAACTTCATAATATGCTTGCACCGAGTCAGATCGGCCGGGAACTTAGATGGCCATCTGACTCGATCGCTAAGCTTGGTAAACGATAACGCCTTGCGACATCGATTCAAATCGATTTGGACGGAAGTTACGAGAATCGATCCAACTAATAGAACGACTTCTGTTGGAATAAGTCCTAGATGCAGCGGGCTACGTCTCGGCGAGTGAGCTCTCTATAAGAGTCCCTTCGACGGGACCAGACCGCTGTATGGTTTTCTTGGAGCTTTGTCGCTGGGCTTGATGAAGTGCTTTTGCGTCGTTTTCATGGATGCAATTACAATTTCGATACAAGGGAAAAAGAAGGAATTCTAACAAAGCGTTGGTGCCATTGCAGGAGCTCGCGTAACTAAGGATTGACGTTGCGTAGCGCTTGGACGACCGGCACGAAGCAAAGTAATCGGTGGGTGATTCGACCCTTCTTTTCTACTCTGTCCCGCAAACTTATTCCTTGCTTCGAATTCATTCAAATCGAACGATGCCAAGTTAATTGCATGCCAATCCACTAAGGTCAAGAACTCGGGAAAAAATGTATCGATTTTGAGTAATCTACTCTGAAAAATACAAGTTTCTCACATAAACAGAAAAGTTTAAGGTTCTAGTAAAAAGATAGACTATTTCAAGTGCTGCAAAATAATGTGAAACGTCGATCATGGGTTATGATGCCTCGGACAATTTGGTGCCCACGGGACGCTAAATCGGTGTACGGCTTTGGGGAAAATGAATCGTTGCATGAGTTGCGAGAAAATGATAATGCCGCTCGATACTATCTGCGCTATACAAAACTGTTGCATGTTGCATATATAAAACTGTTCGCACATAGGCATGGTCATGGACAGCTTGTGCACAAGTTCGTTTTCCTCGAAACGGTATCCGGGGCATCGGAACCGATTCGTCCTAGGGGGAATAATTTATCGTGCTTCGGCGCGAGGCATGCAGGACCTTCAGTAAGGCTTGCAACCTAGGCTGAAAAGGTAGCGTCGCATGCCAACTTCGATTAAGTCCCTAGTGGTGCATAGCACCAATGACTGCATATAAGATAGTTGCATGCTCACCTATTGTCTTATGCAGGTGTAAATATTATCTCTGTTTTCATGCAGGGACGAGCACGGCCGTGGTAAAAAATATAAAAAACTGCGATGTTATACTGTATGCTTATTACTCAAAGACGGCTATCGAATATGAACTGAATTCATTTAGTTCTAATAGAAAGACAACTCTAAAGCATGCCTACCCTAACAATCAGAGTCGGTTTAGACGAGTTGGTTCGTCTCGTCCACTTAGCAAGTGTGCTAATCCCCTCCCCCAATTTCCCCAGGTGTGACGGGCGCTCCAACCTAAAACGAAGCTGAAGTGCGGAGAGGCGTTTTGAAGCTCTTTCTATGCTGAAGTATTTTGAAGCCAATTCAAGTCGACGGCTTATGTATAAAGGGGCGAATGTATGGGACGGCGTAGTTCAGGCAACTCGTCGAATGTATTTTCTTTCTGTTTTCAATCAATGTAGCCGCAACGGCATCCAATGTAATTACGACTTGCACTTCGTTGCAAGCTATGAATGAAAAGCATTTTTATCTTCCTATACTGCGTCTGAAATTCTGATGTAATTTGTGAAGTTTCAACTTGGCGTATTAATATCAAAACCAACGCAACGTTCTGCCTTGTACGAGTGCAATTCCAGACTCGTACGGCATCACGCCTTAGCGAGGACAATTGAATCGGCAAAATTAACATCGGGGACGAACGTTGCCGACTCGGGACGTGACAAATTGGTATCAGTGCACAGTTATGTTTCGTCAGATTTTCGAAAGATGTTTCGTTGTTGGAATGTCCGTTGCGATGGCTCGATTGAATGCTTGTCGGCATGCTGCGTGAAATACAAGTTTCATACAGGTAAGCCCGTAGATATTTTTGAAAAATACTAACGGGTTTACATTATTTGTAGGAATGACTAAGCGAGATAAGAAAATCGCCGGCCCAACAACCTAAACCGTGGATAGTACGTCGAGCACAAAAAGCACTGGCCCTAGCGAGACGACTATGGAGAAGATGCTACAGTTGATGGAACTGCAGCAGCAACAGCTTCAGATGCAATTCAAAGCCCAATTTGATGTGCAGCAGAAGCAGATGACCGCCCTGACTCAGATAGTGAGCAGGATGGTAGGCGATACCAAGGCGACGGATGCGGTACTCGAGGGAAAGCACGGTAATCCAGAAGAAGACGAGGAGGAAGAAGTCTCCCCGCAAATGATAAACTCTTCTTCCATGCTCAAAGTGAAGGAGTTTCGCAAAATGAACCCGCCGAAGTTCAACAGTCGAGCGAAGCCCGACGTGATAGTAGGATGGCTCGCAGAGATGGAGGACTTGTTCGATCTCCTCTGCATCGAAGGGTCCCAGAGCGTGGCCTGTGCGACACTGCAGTTACAATTAAGAGCACATGATTGGTGGGCGGCGAAGAAACAAGAGATCTGTGAAGCCGATGCCAACAAAAAGATTTCTTGGGAAATGTTCAAGACAGCCTTCCTTGAGCAGTACGTTCCTCGCGCCATCCGTCGACAGAAGGGGGATGAGTTCATGATGTTGAGGCAGGCGAATATGAGTGTTGAAGATTATGATGCAAGCTTCTCGAAACTTGCAAAATTTGCCGGCGCCTTCCTGCCTAACAAAGAAGAATGGTGCGAGCGTTTTCAGCAAGGCCTCAACGACGAACTGCGTAGGGACGTCATGAACCAACGATGCCAAAATTATCGTGAATCCTACGAAGCCGCACTTGATAGTGAGCGGATCTTTGGCCGTATGTCACAAAGGGCCGTGCCTGTCATTCGCAACAACTTCAACAAGCGTCCTAATGACGCTGGAGGATCGGGAGTACAAAAGCGCCCAAACACGTCTGAGAATCGTGGTCACTTTGCCGCAGTAAATTGCAATAGTTACGGCAAGCGTGGGCACCGAGTACCCGATTATAGATTGAGAACATGCTTCAAGTGTGGCGAGCTAGGCCACTTCAGTCAATATTGTTAGGCGGGGAAGCTGAATCAACACAATCCACCAAGGAATACTCCGAATCCATATAAAGCGCCTACACTACAAGGCGCAAATGCGGTGCCTGTGAACCCGTAGAATCAACGCCACGGAGCTCAAGGCCGAGTTTATACCTTAACTCGGGACGAGGCGTTTGCGTCCGATACGGTTGTAACAGGTATATTACTCTACAAAGATATACCTGCTCGAGTACTATTCGATTCGGGTGCAACGCATAGCTTTATATATGCTGATTATGCGAAAGAAAATAAAATAACCATGCAATCACTAGATATAAATATTAGCGTTAGCACTCCGTCGGGAGTCGATATGCCTGCAAACTTTATTTGTAGGGATGGCCACAATTGCGTCGGAGGAAGATATCTATCCTTGGATGCCGTCGTGCTAGACATCAAGGATTACGACATAATCCTGGGCATGGATTGGTTGGGCGCTTGTCGGGCAATGATCGAGTGCGCGGAGAAGAGAGTGGTGTTTCGTCTTCCTGGCGAGACAGAGTTCTCATATTCGTGCGGCACGGCCTCGAAGACGGCGATGATGGTATCGGCAATCTCGGTGAGGCGTATGCTGCGTTCCGGCTGCGCGGGATACTTGACATCAGTTCGAGACACGCGGACGGATAATACAAACACAATACAGACTGATATTGTGGCAGATTTTCCCGACGTTTTTCCTGACGAGATGCCCGGGATGCCGTCGGATCGAGAAATTGAATTCAGTATCGACACCTTTCCGGATACACGGCCGATATCAAAGGCATCTTACCGAATGGCTCCAGCAGAACTGAAGGAGCTGATGGTGCAATTACAAGAGTTGCTAGACCGCAAATTTATTTGCCCTAGCATCTCTTCAGGGGGAGCTCCCATACTGTTCATGAAGAAGAAGGATGGGTCGTTGCGGCTATGTATCGACTATCGGGAACTCAACAAGGCGACCGTACGAAACAAGTATCCTTTGCCGCGAATCGACGACTTGTTTGACCAACTGCAAGGCGCATCAGTATTTTCAAAAATCGATCTTCATTCAGGCTATCATCAATTGAAGATCAAGTCCGACGACGTATCGAAGTCTGCCTTCCGTACTCGATATGGTTATTACGAATTCCTCGTCATGACGTTCGGTTTGACGAATGCCCCAGCCGCATTCATGGATCTGATGAACCGAGTCTTCCGACCTCAAATAGATAAATTTGTAGTCGTATTCATCGACGATATCCTTGTCTACTCAAGGAATCGAGAAGAACACGCAGAACACTTGAAGACGGTACTGCAGATTCTGCGTGAAAACAAATTATACGCCAAGCAGAGTAAGTGCGAGTTCTGGATGAGTAGCGTGACATTCCTCGGGCACGTAATCTCTGCCGAAGGTGTCGCGGTGGACCCAAAGAAGATTGATGCGGTGGTGGATTAGAAACGACCTGCCTCGGCTAGCGACATTCGGAGTTTTCTGGGCTTAGCGGGCTACTACCGTAGGTTCGTACGAAACTTTTCAAAACTAGCGTCGCCTCTGACTCGCCTCACCCAGAAGGGAGTTATATTTGAATGGAGCGACGACTGTGAATCCAGCTTTCAAGAGTTGAAGCAACAGCTCGTCTCAGCTCCAATCCTTGCACTTCCAGACGGTCCGGAAGGCTTTCAGATATTCAGCGACGCATCGGAAACTGGCCTCGGGTGCGTACTCATGCAGAGAGACAAAGTCATCTCCTACGCTTCACGGCAGTTGAAGCAGCACGAGAAAAACTACCCGACGCACGACCTAGAATTGGCGGCGATCGTCTTTGCGTTGAAGTTATGGTGGCACTATCTCTATGGTGTGGCATGCAGAATCTACACAGATCACAAAAGCCTAAAATACTTATTTACGCAACGGGAACTCAACCTACGACAGCGATGGTGGCTCGAACTCATAAAAGATTACGAGCTAACGATCGAGTATACGCCGGGCAAGGGAAACATGGTGGCCGACGCACTCAGCAGAATGTTTATGGGAACACTGGCCATAAACAAGGAGATACGGCGAGACCTTGAAGCGATGGGTATCGAACTCGGAATTGAGTATCGACACCTGCACCTAGCTCAGCTGAAGTTAGGATCGAGCCTGCTTAGCAAGATAAAGACCGCACAGGAGGACGACTCATTCCTGAAGAAAATGCGCGAGCTGATTTCAACGGGAAGGGCGACTGACCTTGCGGAAGACAGAGACGGGACGATGCGACTGAAGGGAAGGCTTTGCGTTCCTGAAACTGCCGAACTCAGAAAAGAAATTCTGACGGAGGCGCATTATGCGAAGTACTCGTTACATCCTGGAAGCACCAAGATGTACAAGGACTTGCGCACAAACTTTTGGTGGCACGACATGAAGAAAGACGTGGCTACGTTCGTATCGCAATGCATGGCATGTCAGCAGGTGAAGGCAGAACACCAAAGGCCAGGCGGAGAGCTGCAGAACATCGCCATTCCCGAGTAGAAGTGGAACAATATCTCGATGGATTTCATTGTGGGATTTCCGAAGACGCCGCGGGAGAATGACGCGATTTGGGTCATTGTTGATAGATTGACCAAGTCGGCTCACTTCATTGCAATTAAAGTAGAATGGAGCGTCGATCGGTTAGCGCAAATCTACGTCGATGAGATTGTTCGACTGTACGGGGTACCGACGTCAATAATTTCGGACAGAGACGGGCGATTCCTATCGCGTTTCTGGACGAGCCTCCAAGCGGCGATGGAGACCAAACTGAACTTTAGTTCGGCGTACCATCCCCAAACAGACCATCAGACGGAGAGAGTCAATCAGATCTTAGAATATATGTTGCGTCTGTGTGCGATCGACCTAAAGATTAGTTGGGATATGCATTTGCCGCTTGCGGAGTTTGCGTATAACAACAGTTATCAGTCGAGCATTCAGATGGCTCCATACGAAGCGCTCTACGGGAGGAAGTGTCGTTCGCCGATATACTGGGATGAAGTCGGAGAGCGACAAGTGCTTGGACCGAAACTGGTGGAGCAGGCCGTCGAAAAGGTCCGCTTGATTCGAGATAGACTCCGTATCGCACAAAGTCGACAAAAGAGCTACGCAGATCTTCGTCGACGACCGCTAGAGTTCTTGGTCGGGGACCATGTGTTTCTGAAAGTAACGCCCATGCGCGGTGTGATACGGTTCGGCGTTAAAGGCAAGTTGAGCCCGAGATTTGTAGGCCCCTTCGAGATCATTGAGCGAGTTGCGACGGTTGCTTATCGGATCGCACTACCTCCTGCCTTAGCTGATGTGCACGATGTTTTCTACGTTTCACAACTTCGAAAATACGTGCACGATCCAAGTTATGTGGTTAGCTTCGATCAGTTGGAGCTACGTACTGACTTGTCTTACTCGGAGGAGCCTATTCAAATTTTGGACCGCAAGGAAAAGGTGCTATGCAATCGGTCGATGTCCTTGGTCCGCGTGCTTTGGCGAAACCATTCAGTCGAGGAGTCGACGTGGGAGATGGAGGCGGAGATGAAAGAGAAGTACCCTGCGTTGTTCGTCTAAATTAAGGTCAGACCCTTGTACTTAAGTTTCGGGACGAAACTTTTTCTTAGTGGTATATTATGTAGTGCCCCGCTTTCGATAGGCGACGGAACTTCATAATATGCTTGCGCCGAGTCAGATCGGCCGGGAACTTAGATGGCCATCTGACTTGATCGCTAAGGTTGGTAAACGATAACGCCTTGCGGCATCGATTCAAATCAATTTGGACGGAAGTTACGAGAATGGATCCAACTAATGGAACGACTTCTGTTGGAATAAGTCCTAGATGCAGCGGGCTGCGTCTCGGCGAGTGAGCTCTCTATAAGATTCCCTTCGACGGGACCGGACCGGACCGGACCGCTGTATGGTTTTCTTGGAGCTTTGTCGCTGGGCTTGATGAAGTTCTTTCGCGTCGTTTTTATGGATGCAATTACAATTTCGATGCAAGGGAAAAAGAAGGAATTCTAACAAAGCGTTGGTGCCATTGCAGGAGCTCGCGTAACTAAGGATTGACGTTGCGTAGCGCTTGGACGACCGGCACGAAGCAAAGTAATCGGTGGGTGATTCGACCCCTCTTTTCTACTCTGTTCCGCAAACTTATTCCTTGCTTCGAATTCATTCAAATCGAACGATGCCAAGTTAATTGCATGCCAATCCACTAAGGTCAAGAACTCGGGAAAAAATGTATCGATTTTGAGTAATCTACTCTGAAAAATACAAGTTTCTCACATAAACAGAAAAGTTTAAGGTTCTAGTAAAAAGATAGACTATTTCAAGTGCTGTAAAATAATATGAAACGTCGATCATGGGTTATGATGCCTCGGACAATTTGGTGCCCACGGGACGCTAAATCGGTGTACGAATTTGGGGAAAATGAATCGTTGCATGAGTTACGAGAAAATGATAATGTCGTTCGATACTATCTGCGCTATACAAAACTGTTGCATGTTGCATATATGAAACTGTTCGCATATAGGCATGGTCATGGACAGCTTGTGCACAAGTTTGTTTTCCTCGAAACGGTATCCGGGGCATCGGAACCGATTCGTCCTAGAGGGAATAATTTATCATGCTTCGGCACGAGGCATGCGGGACCTTCAGTAAGGCTTGCAACCTAGGCTGAAAGGGTAGCGTCACATGCCAACTTCGATTAAGTCCCTAGTGGTGCATAGCACCAATGACCGCATATAAGATAGTTGCATGCTCACCTATTGTCTTATACAGGTGTAAATATTATCTCTGTTTTCATGCAGGGACGAGCACGACCGTGGTAAGAAATATGAAAAACTGTGATGTTATACTGTATGCTTATTACTCAAAGACGGCTATCGAATATGAACTGAATTCATTTAGTTCTAATAGAAAGACAACTCTAAAGCATGCCTACCCTAACAATCAGAGTCGATTTAGACGAGTTGGTTCGTCTCGTCCACTTAGCAAGTGTGCTAATCCCCTCCCCCAATTTTCCCAGGTGCGACGGGCGCTCCAACCCAAAACGAAGCTGAAGTGCGGAGAGGCATTTTGAAGCTCTTCCTATGCTGAAGTATTTTGAAGCCAATTCAAGTCGACGGCTTATGTATAAAGGGGCGAATGTATGGGACGACAAGCGTAGTTCAGGCAACTTGTCGAATGTATTTTCTTTCTGTTTTCAATCAATGTAGCCGCAACGGAATACAATGTAATTACGACTTGCACTTCATTGCAAGCTATGAATGAAAATCATTTCTATCTTCCTATACTGCGTCTGAAATTCTGATGTTATTTGTGAAATTTCAACTTGGCGTATTAATATCAAAACCAACGCAACGTTCTGTCTTGTACGAGTGCAATTCCAGACTCGTACGGCATCACGCCTTAGCGAGGACGATCGAATCGACAAAATTAACATCGGGGACGAACGTTGCCGACTCGGGGCGTGACGGGAAGCAGCATACTGCGCATGAGCAGTAGCAGCAGACTGCGCAACAGAGGCAGTGGACTGCGCAGCAGGCTGAGTAGCAGAAGCAGTGGACTACGCAGCAGTCTTAGGGACCCACACTGGATGAACTTTGCTCATGGCAGAAGTTGTTGCAGTGCGAGGGGTGGTCCTGGAGTTGATCATCGCCTCGTAGGCCGTCTGGTTGACCTTTACAACCAGCGTCTGCTGCGTCTTTTCGATAGACGCTACGTCACATTGAGTTGTCACTTCTTCGTCGGAGGAGAAAGTCGTCCCCAGCAGAGTCGCCATTTTGTTTGCAAAAAACAAAAGTTGATCTTTATTTCAACAAACTTTGTAAAGAAGATTACAAAAATTTTGGAAAAGTACAACTATAGGAATCCGATCTGAAGACGATCGCTTTATCCCTTGGACGATGTGAACTTTGAAGACGATAGCCTCTGAAGTTGAAGGCAAAAGCCTTTGAAGAATACAGCAGCACTTGGGCAAGAACTCCTGATCTCTGGTGATGATCTCTGATCTCTGTGTGTGTATATATGATCCCCCCTAGGAAGAACTTGAAACTCTATTTATAGAGTTATGGAAATAACTACTTTTTAGTTATTCTGGACTGCGCAAGCTGGATTGCGCTGCATTGGACCGCGCAGACATCAGACTGCGCTGGCAGTTATTTGATCGTGGGCTAACTGTATTGGACACATGGCATTATTTGATTGAAATGCGCATGATCGTGTACAGATGGTTACCACGTAATGAGTCATTGATGGCATGAAGGCCACGTGTACTTTGTCAGTTGTATTGATGGAGTGTGCCACCTGAATTGCGCTGGCTTTGGATTACGCTGGGATAGACCGCGCTGGGATGGATTGCACTGCAGGCAGATTACGCTGTATGTACAGCTATCCTCGAACGCTGTATTGTACGATAAACGAACAGTTTCCTCGTTCTCCGTGCTGTCAGTTGTCAGAAGATCTAATTCTCTGTCAGGTAATGATGACGAGGCCACGTCAGCTTGCGTACTTGGATGAGTGCGCAGTTCAGCCTGCGCAATCGAAGTGGTGCGCAATCTGTCTTCTGCGCAGTTCACTTGAAGGATGCATAATTTAATTTTTATGAATTTGTTGATGGGTGCAACTTGATTTTTAGGACCTACAACTAAGTCTCGGTCTCCAGTAGCACTACGATGCGTACTGGCACCAACCCTAGCCGAGAACACTAAGTCTCGCCTCCAGCAGCACTACAATGCGTACTGGGCGCCAAACCAACACAACCAACAACAAGATCGCCACGCAGAGCGCACCACAACATATGTCCACAGTCATATCCAATCCACAAGCATAGTCATATAAATAGTTAGCCAAAGCCGTTATCCGACTGCGAGTCGGACACAGGGCATACGGAGACAATCCATATAAGTGAGTCATGCTCGTGTCCTCGGAGGTGTGGATGACCCATCCGAGTTGTCCGATACGGCTTGACCCGGTATCGAACTAACATATATCATAGGCTCTAATCATGGCAGCTCTACTACTATGCTACACTACTCACATTTAGAATTACAATAACAATTAAATAAATGTAATAAAATCCAGTGGGAGGACGAGAGCCATCGATGAGCAAGGGATACTTTTCTAGACGGCTCGGCTAGGTAAGCAAGTCTTCGGCGTCCGGAATCCAAGCTTGCACGCCAAATCGAGGTCCTCGGAACACAAAATAAACAATCATTAGCATTAATAATAAAATAATGAACGAAATCACGGAGGATGGCAAGAGAATATACCGTGTAGTTCCCGCAAGCAGTATAGCGATCTGGCACAAAAATTGAGACACGAGGATCAATACGGGTACGCAAACTGAGACGTGCACGTATATCGAGACATGCACGAGAACTAAGGCATTACGTAAACTGAGATGACACGGTGCTCGAGGCAGCGCAAGGCTCGAGGCATCCCGCTACCCAAGGCAGCACGCACATCGAGACAACACGAAAAATGAGGAAACATGCACACCGAGGTGCATGTGTCCCGAGACGGTACAAGGGATGAGGGGCGCACCAAACGAGGGTGCGATGCTCAAGGCAGTGCACTGCACGAGGCAGCATGCGGCTAGAGGATGGCACACATCTCGAGGCTGTACGATGCTCGAGCAGCGCCGGGCCCAAGGGCATCCCGTCGCTCGAGGCTGGCACTGTCCTCGAGCATGGCGGCCGGAGGAAAGAAGAAAGAGGGATATGGAGGAGATGGGGGAGCTGTCGGGGAAGCTCGACGGGGTCAGTCGGCTCGCCGACGGAGGAGATGAACGGCAGCAGCGGCAGAGGGCCTCGCCGTCGTCGAGGAGAAGGGAGACGACGACGACAGGGATGGTGGTAGTCGCAGAGGCCATGGAGGCGGTGGTGGCCGGCCATGGAGATGGCGGTGGAGGAAGACGACGATGATGATGGTGGTGATCGTAGCGCTCAGGGCGGCCGGAGGCGACGACGATGATGATGAGGGCGGTGGCGATGGAAGTGGTTGTGATGATGGTGGGGAGGGTGGTGCTGGTGGTGGAGGCGACCATGGCGGTGGCAGTCGCCGGAGGTCGGGAGGGGAAGAGGAGAACGAGAGAGAGAGGGAGAGACTGAGAGTGAGGGAGAGGGATGCGACTGAGTGAGTGAAAGGGGAGAGAAAGAGGGTTAGGTTTGGGGGGTAGGTTAGGTTTAATAATAATAATAATAATAATAATAATAATAATAATAATAATAATAATAATAATAATAATAATAATAATAATGACAATAATAATAATAGAAATAATTTAATAAAAGCTAACTATATTAACCCCAATAATAATAATAAATAATATTAATAACAATTCAATAAAAGTAATAATCAAATGTCAGGCCTAAACAAGTAAGGCCAACACAAGTCCAGAAAAATAATTAAAATTTAAACAAATACAGAATTTAAAATTACCAAAATATCAAATACGGTCATATACCTATTTTCCAAAATGGGGATGTGACAGGACTGCAGTCTAACTCGAATACATATAAGTTGTCAAGTGTCCAATATACATAGTATACATCCACAATTCTACTAAACTACTCAGAAAACTAGATATATAATACTACAGAAAGATGATAAGAAGGCATCAACTGACGATACCTGAAAGAGTAATCCAAGAAAGTAAACCCTCAATATCCTATGTCAGATTTCAGCATATACATGAAAGGAAACCAGGTCCTCAGTGGGACGTAGTAAGATACATAATATACATGCCGAAATGAAGCACAGTAGATAACATGTGAAGGGAGTAAACATATAATACATGAACAGATAACAGGAAAATAGTCAGGTAATCAGTAACACTACTACTATGCAGACTATCTAGTCTGTGTGAGATGCACTCGAGGATAACATTCGACAGAGATGTTGTCTCTAAGTGGTATATGTGCAGTGGTGCGAGTCACCAGCAGTCCAATCAACATGTACAGAAGTCCACTACACGTCCAGTCCGACTCTAACAATCGATAAGTCCAGAAGTCCAATCAACATGTACAGAAAATCCACCATCAAGTAAACATCCAGAGATCATAAACGAATCACCTATATGCCATGCAATATGAATCCGCGTATCATGTCTACGTACCCGCAGGTATAATCATGTAAGCATCCTGATGAGAGCAGGTGAATCATGTAGCAGTATATCCAAGTGAAAGACTGATAAGAAAACAAACATTTAAATACAATATATCAAATTGGTAAGGTATACTTGCCTGGAGTTGTCCAAACTGTAATGAGACTGTGGTACCAAGGTCTATTCCACTATCTATAAGCCAATGAACCATACTCCATGTAAATATCATCAACCCAAATCACAAACAAACATATATCACACACTAAAGTACACGTATGACTAATAACTCCCACCTAGGGAGCTTGGGTTGTTATAGTCACATATTATCTTTTGTTATCTAAGACACTTGTAATTAAATTGTCTAGAACTAGGTCACACTAGTCTCTATAATCATTATTGCTAATAATATGGATTGTAAGTTTTAGATTCAAAATAGGTTAAAGCATATATTGGGTCGATTATATTTGATCGATATCGAGCTCCGAAATTAAATTAAAAGTTAGGTCAAGTTTACTGTCGATGGTCAAATGGCCCAAATTGGGCAGAAAGTTGTGCGATATAAATAGAATACAAGCGAGCAAGTTTGAGTGGGACATGATATATCAAAATAAAGATAATCTTGTCTACTACAAAACTCATGAAAGAAGTTTCGAGAGATTGACATCCCTGGCGCTCCAAAGATCAAAGTCACAAAAAAGTACATTTGATGATTAAAAATAATTATAATAAAATTATTTATTGAAAATAATTTATTTAAAATTTTTAAAAGAACCCTAAAATCCAGAGAGATTACATCCTACCCACCTTAGAAATTTTTGTCCTCGAAATTACACTTAGTTATAGAGTAAAAAAAAAGATAGAAGATTTATACCTAAAGGAGTTAAATATGACTAGTCGTATATGGTTCATGTGGGACGTTAATGCCACTAGTATCTATGGTGTATATCCTACCAAGTGCTAGAGTACACCCCAACTCTATAAGGCAACAACAAGCTACGGTCGCGATTTTGCTAGTAATGTTTCTGGAATAGCATATTTCCTAAGAGGAAAAACGAGAATATAGGTATTATAAACTGCGATAATCTAAGGAAACCTAGGTACTATCACAGCACTATTGGTCAATAACTCTATAGGAAAATTACTATCGATTCAATGATAATCCTATATAGGTCAAGGTATCAACATGTTAGATTAAGTTGGCTCGATCGAACATAACTAGAGCGGGGTGGCATATAGGGGTTTATAATTGCATAATAAGGGGACAAGTTCGAGAGGATCGCGAACAGAGAAGTTGCAGGTTATAGTAAGGAAAATTTGGATAAGTTCAAGAAGTTATTTTCACGAGAATAAGGCACGACTAGGTAAACACTTGGTCAAAATTTTTTAAAAAAATGGTACCTATGGTAATACGAATATTAGGCACAAGAGTAATAAAAATTAAGGATATAATTTTAAAATTATGACACGGTTAAGGAAGGGATAAGATCATTCTCGATCTCATAGTTGGAATGATCACGAATAGGTGTGAGCATCGGTTCGGTTCGGTTCAAACCGAACCGAATATGTGAAAACCGAAATAACCGTAAACCGTATTTTTCAAAACCGAAAACCGAACCATTTTTATAAAAATCGAACAAAAACTGAACCGAATTAATTCGGTTCGATTTTCGGTCGGTTCGGTTTCATGGGCCAATGTGCATGGCCTTCAAGTTTTTAGCAAAATGGGCCTATTTAAATAATAAAAATTTAAAAAAATATATGACATTATTGTATTTATGAATTGTTATATTACATAGAGTGAAAGATATTAGTATATATAGATTGAGGGTAGATAGAGAGAGTGCTCAAAGAAGCACCGATATAGAATAGGAGAAGAGAGTGCGCTCAGTTAGGGGTTAATAAACATTAGTATATGTATATTGTGGGTAGTTTGATAAATTACTAAATCTAAATCGGTTTTCGGTTCGGTTCGGTTTTTCGGATGAAGAACCGAAAACCGAACCGTTATTTCAAATTTTCAAACCGTAAACCGAACCGATAACCGAAAAACCGAACCGTTTGTCATATTTTGGTTCGATTCGGTTCGGTTTTCAGTTTACAACCGTTATATGCTCACCCCTAATCACGAAGTTATGGTCGCAAACATAGGATAGGTGACCAAGGAACAAAGAGGCAGTGATACGGTCTAAAGCTACAACTTCAAGTCACTTAGAATAATCTGATTGTCGAACAAGCTGAAGAGGTTGTACACTTGTTCGTATTATGGCTTAGCCTATCTATCAGGTTTCTAGCTAGGATAACACAATTGCTCCAATTACAGTACCTCAAAGATTCTCATCTAACTTGCATCGACGAAGGGTTTACATATCTGCCTCTTGAGGTACGACTTTTCTAACTCTATTTCCAGGTCCTTGGCTATGACTAACCATCGAAGATAGAAGGGTCATATTCAATACTTAACTCAATCAGTCCCTTAAGTTCTATACCATAACCTTACAGGTCATAGGTCAAATCCTTTAGCAACATAATCAATAATTCTAATCATAAACAAACTATTCATCCCTTACAATAACGCCTAACTATTTTACTCATATCTGATAGGGAAGGTTTTAGGCTGGGTCAAATAAATATTTATTTCTGATATCTCTATCATAGTATAACCATATTGGGCAATCTTTTAGTCCTAATTTCTAATAGGTCGTTCAAGGTTTGACTCAACCACTATGGAGATGGTTGACTAGTCTATCTCAGATTTACCTACTCCTAGATCATATTTATCTCTTTAGGGTTTAATGACATCCTAGCGGTCATTCCCTTAAGCCCAACTATATAGGATAAATTATTGAAATAATTTATCATCCAATGTACATAGTGCAATATCTCTAACCTAGGGTCGTGACATCTATGAGCATTACTCATCTTTCAATATATGTGGCTGTCATTTTTCATTACTCTTTCCTATGCACGAGTTCATCAATTATCCTATGGAAAAACCTTGAGCCCAACTAGTTGTGTTTTCCATCGTCATACACAATAGTCAAGCATCTATTACAGATTCCAATAGCTAAATTTTTAATTATCCCAGTGTCAACCCAAAAAATTAATTATGTTCAATAATCTATCTATAAGGTCTAGTTTGTCTAATCATCAAAAGTCTACTTGTGCTAAATTCGCAAATGTTATCCAAAATTCTAAGATAGTCACTGCCTCGCTCCTTAATCATAATCTATATTTTCAACATTAAAGTCCTTCAGTTTGTTTCTTGTAATCACCCTTAACAGACGATAAGTCTCATACAGTCAGGCCACCCATACCCGACCTAGAAGCTTAACTCGATCAACCCCTAAGAATATCTACCCACCTTAGATACTAAACATTATCATCACATCAACAACATACTATATAATATAACTATGAGGTTTGTCTATTTCAGTTGTCTATTAAATAGGAGGTAACAAGGGCCTAAGACTGGGTCGAGCAATCTATATTAATATTCAAACAAGTTAAGGGTCAAGCAAGACATGAAAGATCACCGAAATATCTCCAAGAACGGTATGAGGCCAAACGAGATGCGTAAAATATAGTATAGGTAAAACTCGAGAATCATATACCTCCGTGATTATGTCACGTGAAGTTACTATCATGCCAGTGTGCATCTGGCTGTAATTAACTTCCTTGTTCCATAATATGACGGATGACTGCAGTGCATAGCTACCACGCTAGATAATACAGGTTCTTGAACTTATCTTGGCTAAATCTATAAATTATTTCCAAACTAACTTTTACGAAGTACAAAAGAAGAGGTCAACCAAAATGCATAGAAGGTGGTTCAAGTAGAATTAGAGAAACATATGTAACCATGATACCGTCATTTGAATCCTGTCTCGCCAGTGTTTCTCTGGCTGCAAAAACTCTCGATTCCGTAATACAAGGATAAATATATTTTCTTAAACTTTCCTGGACCCTTCCATGAGGCATTTCTAATAATTTACCAAAAATAAACGAGAAAAATCACTCAAGAGGTCAAGGGGAAGAGTTTAGTCAATTCATAGGAAAGATAGAACACGAAAGCAATCATGTCAAAAAAGAAGATAACATGAGAGCAATTATGTCGGAGAGTCCTAGAGAACCTATAGTCTTAGTTGTTAATGTATCATCAAATCTTATTTCTCAATTGGTCACAAGCTCGTAGTAGTATGCCTATCCTAAGTACCACTACGACTTCGTATACTTTAGGAAGACTCGACCTGCATAGGCCACCAAAAAAATTATGTCACGCACCATTTCCAAAATATAGGGGACCAGGCTACCTGGCAATGGCTAGCTACGCATTCAAGCAGACTCCAGTCTAACTTGAATACGTATAAGCTATCAAGTGTCTAATATCCATAGTATACATCCATAATTCTACTAAACTACTAAGAAAACTAGATATATAATACTACAGAAAAATAATAAGAAGGCATCAACTGACAATACCTGAAAGAGTAATCCAAGGAATTAAACCCTCAATATCCTATGTCAGATCTTAGCATATACCTGAAAGGAAACCATGTCTTCAGTGGGACGTAGCAAGATACATAATATACATGCCGAAATGAAGCACAGTAAATAACATATGAATGGAGTAAACATATAATACAGGAACAGATAACAGGAAAATAGTCAAGTGATCAGTAACATTACTACTATGCAGATTATCTAGTCTGCGTGAGTTTCACTTGAGACAACGTTCGACAGAGATGTTGTCTCCAAGGTTACATGTCAGTGGTGCGAGTCACCAGCTGCAGCAACATCACTAAAGTAAGCTACAGTTAGTGTAGTGCCCCACTTCCGATAGGCGGTAAACTCCGTAATATGCTTGCGCCGAGTTTGATCGGTCGAGAACTTAGATGGCCATCTGACTCGATCGCTGAGCTTGGTAAACGATAACACCTTGCGGCATTGATCAAATCGATTTGGACGAATGTTACGAGAATCGATCCAACTAATGGAACGATTTCTGTTGAAAAAAGTCCTAGATGCAGCGGGCTGCATCTCGACGAGTAAGCTCTATATAAGAGTCCCTTCGACGGAACCGGACTGCTGTATGGTTTTCTTAAAGCTTTTGCCGCTTAGTTTTGATGAAAGTACTTTCGCGTCGTTTTCTGAATGCAATCTACGAATTTCGAAGCGAAGGAATAAAGAAGAAATTCTAACTAAGTGTTGGTGCCATTGCATGAGCTCGTATAACTAAAGTTTGAACGTTGCGAAGCGCTTTGACGGTCGGTACGATCAAAGTACTTGGTGGGTGGTTCGGCCCCTTCTTTTCTACTCTGTCCCTCAAACGAAATTTCTTTGCCTCGAACTTATTCAAATCGATGATGGCAAGTTAAATGCATGCCAATCCACTAAGATCAAGAACTCGGGAATTTTTTTATCGATTTAGAGAAATTGTAACGCCCCAGTCCCAAAATACGTAGGACTAGGAACGTAGACATGCCAGCCGTATAATAAATATACGTAAGCTGTAAAATGTAGTAGAACCATAACTAATCTCACCCACACAAAGTAAATGAATAAAAGACATCATATAATGATAATGAATTTTCTTGATACAATATGTTGGGCGGAGACAAATCCACTACCAACAAGTACGGGAAAAATACATGGGAAATAAAATAATTTTGGCGAGCGATGCGAAGACGATCCAAGCGCAATCATCCTCGAAGAAATAGAGATGATCATGTCCACGGCTAGAATACTTGTGAAAGATAAGAGCACACACCTGGCGAGATAACCAGGTCCTCAGAAGGACGTAACAAGACACATAATATCATGCCATATAAACTGAATAAATATTGCTCAAATAAATAAGTCAATTGAATTATAACATGGTCCAATACACACCTATTGAACTAGCGTACCATCTTCCTAACCAAACAAGGACAGGAGATGGAAAACCAATTCACGGTGACGGATCTTTCCATGCTATTAATCCAATATGGTATCCGAACCCCAACAAGGTTCAATACCTTCTCATCGGAGTAGTAAGCCACTCCTACAACCAAACAAGGACAAGATGTGGCAAACTAGTCCGCGATAAGTTATTGTTTCAAGCCACGGTCAGATACAAATACCCAAACCAAAAGTACTCGTGCCTAACGGATAAAGGTGCCTAACCGTTCTAAGTGAAATATAGTTAAGAACAATCCTTCCTACGCATGGGCCCTGGCTAAATAGGATCGGCGTAGTCCCTCCTTGGGGCACCAGAGGCCCAATCAGTAAGAGCATAACGTTCCGCAGAACGCCAGTGGCCGTCAGTAATCATGGGTCATCAACCCCGTATCTCCAGCGGAGCTTTCCGTGTCACAAGGGAAAGTGCATCGAAGCCCATACGCTAAGGAATATCCTTCCCGTCCAATGCCTACTATGTTGTATCCACAACAGTAAACCTCTATAACCGCTAAGTCAAACCAGCATGCAATTCTATTAGCGGTTAATCCAATCGCACGGCTTGTACGTACCGGTGGCCAGCCAATCACGCACGTCCGTGTTCTACATTCGACACACAACTTCGTGGTACAACGTGTTAAGGCCAATGAATACAACACACAAGGTGGTCCCTTAAATCTAAGTTTAGTGTGTAAGAAAAATAATACATAGCAGGAAATATAAATGAACAGTAAGTTCTAACAGGTTATGTCATGTATCACAGTTTATTTTGCATAAAAAAAATAATGAACAATGCATAAAATATGAGCTAAAAAAATAAACAGCAAATGACAAGGTGTCTTGCCTGATAGTATGCCTGGTGTGCTGTAATGATCAAGGTGTCACGAACTACGACTTCGGTGCAACAACTATGCAAGGTGATCTCTGATGGTGGCACGGACAGTTCTATTGGGTCCAGAACGGTCGAATTGGTTGGGGTCGATAGGAGGAATGACAAAATTGGCAGGAGGATAGGAATAATGGGCTTAGTTACGATCAGGAGAAAAGAAATAATGGATAAATATTATATATACAAACTTTAGAAAATATTTATAATTTCTAAAAACTAGTTTTCATGAGTCAAAATATTTATAAGAAAAATACAAAAGTACTTTAAGTTAAGAAAAATCATTTTCGGCAAAAATTCTAAGTTTGTAAAAATACGACTTTAGATATATATATTTTAGATAACAACCTTGAAAATCTTGAAAGAAAATAGTTTTAGGCTACATTATAATTTATAAGTCAAATAAACTATTACTTAATTAAATAGAAAATGTGCAACAATATTTAAATAATATTTTTATGAGCCAAAAATATTTATAGATAAATACCTTAAAAATCTAGAAAATCAGTTTAGGGCTAATTTGAAATTATATGTAGGGTTAAGTTACTACTATATTTTTGTCACATAATATATATATAATAAGACAAAATTACTAAGATAATAATAATAACAATCATTGTTCTGAATGCATCAAAAAAACAAAATTAAAAAATGCATCAACTTTCACTGTGCGAGGGGGGGAACAGAATAAAAAAAAGCCAGAGAGAGAAAAGAGAACGAGGGGAAGTGAGAGTGGGCACGAGAGAGCGGAAGGAAGGAGAGGCGAGAGGGAAGCTGAGAGGGCCGGAGGGGATCGGGGTTTCGGTGGCTCGGCGGCAAGGGGCGGCGCCGGCGGGGCTCGTCGGAAGGGGGCGATCGGAGAGGTGAAGCGCGCGGCCCGGCCAGTCGGCCATGGCTGGCGCGGCGGTCAGGGGTCGTCAGGTTCGAAGGGTCGGTGGTGGCCGTCCTTGACACGGCGAACGAGCTAGCATGGTCGGGTCGTACGGTGCTGGCCATGGTGTTAGTCTACCAAAGTCGGCGGTCGCACGGGGAGAACGGCGGAGACACGGGTGAGGCGGTCCGCTGTGGCAAATTATATGGGCAAATTATGAATCATATTTTTTTGTGATCATTGTTAAAAGTATCATTATATTCTTATTTTTTTGGTATATACTAGATCTGCGAATTTTTATTTCTCATGATTTATTTATGACCAATGATTGATTCCGACTATATTGATTTTTTTGGTCTATTTCAAAACACAATATGATGAACAAAATGTGTTTTGAATTTATTTTTGATTTTTAGTTGGTAAACTATTTATTGATTATTATTTTTTACCAACTATGTTGTGTTTTGATAAGTTTTTTATTCTTTAGTTATGCACTTTTCTAAAACTTGACGTTATACTGTTCTCCTAATCCTTGATCATGATTATTTTTGCTTTCCTCCTTTACTTATGCTTGAGTTCATTTTAGCTCTAATACGGGGAAGCTTATTTTTGATCATGTCAAAGGGGGAGATATAAGTTTAAGTTAGAAATAAGTTTAAGTCAGCACACAATATTCTAGTATTATGTGTTTATTAGTGATACATGCATCTATTGTATATATATTAAACTTAAAGGATTTGTCATAATAAAAAAGGGGGAGATTGTTAGCCCAATGATTATATCATATTTTTGAATATGGCTAATCAATTAAGTTTAACATAATGATGTCACTAATATTCATGTAATCATTATCTTGTTGCTACTTAAACTTAGCATTGTCCTAATGTTAGCATTGTCATAAATGTTCTATATCATATTGTTATGCTTGTATCATATTGTTTTATTCGTCTAACATGTTCTTAGACATGCAGTAAGCATGATCAAGGTTTGTCAAAACAGGACATATGCAATGAAGTATTATTGATGGGCAAAAGATGACGTTATACAAGAAGATTTCTCTGAACCGCCTAACGACCTATCCGGGCCCTCGTATCGGGGGTTCCGCTGCCCGGTCAGCGGACAGGGGTCGAGGGGGCAGCGCCCCCCATCAGGGGTTCGGGGGCGAAGCCCCCGAAAAGTATTCAGATTTCCAGATCTGTTTATCTTTGGACGACCGCCGTCAAGGGAAAAGGCGTCTTCAAGTCTGCTCAAATATTTGAAGAAAGGCGTCATCAAAGGGCTCTTGGTTTTCCTATTTTATTAATATAATTTTGCATATTTATTGAGTCTAGGAATACGATGTATACTGCATCGTACTGGCAAATAGGCTACCCAAGAAATGTTTTTAAAATACCCTTTTATTTTGAAAATAAGCCCACTTACAAAATCCCAAACTACTTTCTAACTGCCTGACTTTTCAAAAAGCCCAAAAACCAATTTGCAAAAACCCTGACAGAACTCCAACAGAACTCCAGGAGAATTCGGCCAGAGTTCGGCCAGAGTTCGGTTAGTGAACGTTGCTTTTTGAACTTGGTCTTCCTGCAGTTACGGATTCCAACGAGATTTTCTCATAGAGTTCTGTCCGAATTCTGCCCGAATTCTGTCAGAATTCTGCCTTTGGAAAAACTATAAATAGAGAAGGATTTCGATCATTTTAATTCACTCATTCACTTTCATATCTCTTCTCTATAAGCCTACTACTTCTTCCAAAGTATTCTGAGCTATTCATTTTCAAATTCCAAGCTAGTTACAATCCTCTAGTCGATTTACCAGTGCGGTACGGTCTAGAAGTTTCAGAGTGGTTGTAATCAGAGGCTTGATTGAAGTTACACACTTCACAATTGAAGTTGGTCTAGTACTTCGGATCAAAGCTCGCGTTGTAGAAGTTGCAAGATCTTCGGATGAAAACTTGTGGTGATTTTCTATAGTGGATTCAACTGGAAGCTAGAGTTCTTCCGACTGGACTAGTCCTCACAAGAGGGAAACCAGTATACATCCTTGTGTTTGCGTTTGCTCTCTACTCTCTACTTTTTATTTACATATCTGTGATATATTATCTGTGATCTTGTTACTAATATTTTTAAATAGTTAATTTTCCCTGCCTACTCTATTCACCCCCCTCTAGAGTATTGCGCTTTACAACTCGTTCCTACAATCGGTCCTACAATTGGTATCAGAATAGGTTCTGCAACTAGAGGTAATATATTCTGATCCCAATTGTTCCTACAATTGGTATCAGAGCAGGTGCGCTCTATAGAGCTATCAGAGCAGGTGCTCCTTCTAGAGATATTATTGCAGGTGCTCCTTATAGAGATATTATTGCTTATACCAATTGCTCCTTCAATTGTTATCCTAGCAAGGACTTTATTATTTGGCTTAACATCCTTGGAGCAGATCCTCATTATCAAAGTGGGTTATACAGGTAAAGCGAGGTAATATTGTTACTATATAACTGCTGTTACATAGATCACTGTATCACATATAGCAAGTATGTACTTCACAACTGAAGAGCAATCCTCAAATAGACTCCCACTATTTAATGGAACAAACTATAGCTATTGGAAGACACGGATGAGCTTCTACTTGAAGTCTCTAGATTTTGACTTATGGTCAATTGTTGTCACCGGCTACAAAAAGCCTACTATCACTTCTATTCTTACATCCTCTATAATCAATAAGCCTTATTATAGTTACACGGATGAAGAGAAGAAGTTAGTTAGCCTTGATGCAAAAGCTATGCATATATTTTATTGTGATGTAGACACAAATGTATTCAATCTTATTTCTACTTGCACAACATCTCATAAAATTTGGAAAGTTCTTGAAGCTACTTATGAGTGCAGGTATGAAAGCAAAGCTAGCAACTCCAGAGAGAAGGATAGTCTTTATAATGATGCAAATATGTACATGACGAAATTGGGATTTAAGGTACAGCATAATCCCTTATACGAAGAAGAGCTTGTATGTGACAATTACAAGAAGATAGACCACATCCAAGAAGATTGTACTACTACAAGAAAGAAGAGTCACTACGAACAATCAAATGAAGGAAGATCATCGGGCATATGGTGTGAAAGCGAAGCAAGAGAGTCTGAAGAAGAAGAAGAAGAAGAAGAAGAAGAAGAAGAAGAAGAAAAACCTCATCAAGCTGCAAATTTATGCACAATGGCATTATCTAACGAGGTACAAAATAATTCTTTTTCTGAAGAGAGTAAATTTTCTTATGATAATTTATCTGATGCTTTCAGTGATCTGTTAGAAGAACACAAAAAAGTATTAGATAAATATAAGCAAGCTAGAAAGGATATTCTATCCTATAAGCGTGAGATTAAAAAGCTTACTTGCTTATTGAATGATGCTAGAGATACTTCTACTTCTGATAATTCTATTGAGATATCCACACTTGAGTTTAGATTGCATGAGGCGCTTGAATGCATTGAGAAAATCACTCAAGAAAATGCTAAACTTAAGGAGGAATTAGAATCAGAAAAGAAGAAGTATTCTATTGCTTCATATAGAATTGATGCTCTCTCTGCTAAGTATGATGAGATCTGTGCTAACTCTAAAAAGTTAGAGATTAGACTGGGAAAGCAGGTAGTACAACCTACGACTCAGTCTAACATAAGACACTTAGCACATCACAAAGTCACACACATTAGATCTTTTACTAAGGAAGCAAGCAAAGCTAAAGCTTCACATAACCATACTTTCTATTACAAGTATCCACGCACATCATATCACACTACTGCACATTTTCATACTACTACACATAGTACTAATATTAATTCTTTCTGTTATTATTGTGGTATGAATGGACATGTTTCTAATCATTGTCAGATTAGAAAACTAGTTGATATGAACTTGTGCAAATGGGTTCCCAAAGCTAACAAATGTGGATCCAAGTATTGGATACCAAAGTCTTCACCTAATATTGCAGGTGAAGCTTCTCATATCAATTAGAACCATGGAACATGTTGGTGATTGCAAAGCTACAAAGGTCATTTTCCATGCAATTGCACCAACAGAAGTGTGGTCACTAGAACCACTTCGGTAACATGCTTACTAAATAGTTTCTAATATCTAGCATGTTCTTTTTGATGTCTTGCTATTAGCTTTCATTGATATCTTTTAAATTGTTTATTATTTTTGAATCAATGTGAGACATAATCCTAGCTTGACTAGCTTTTTAACTTAAATGTTTAGTTCACACTAAATAGTCTTTTACTCACTTTCCATTAGTGTGACACATTTGTCTATGTATGCTCTTTACTCTTAATCTTTATTCTTGAAGCATGCATAGGAGCTTAATTTTGTTTTGGATAATATGCTTTTGACTCTTCGCCTTTAATATTTTTAATGGTCACTTCTTATTGATTTGTCTTTAACATATCGTATTTACTTTGATCGGTATTTTGTGAGTATGTATATTTAGCACAAGTCTTCTATTTACTTGAAAAGTATATACATATATTTTTATGTTAACCTTGTGCTGGCATAATATATTCACTATTGATTCTCAAATTTTATTTTGATTAATTCCTTAAGAATCAATTACATCTTTATCTGACAAAGCATATTTATGCATGTTTTTGATCTTATAATATTTTTTTTGTGCTTATTAAGGATACATAATTCATTTTCATTTATATATTGCTCATGTTTCTTATATTGTATAAATATCTTTATGGGGATATATGAGTTAAGTTCAAGTTCTATATTATATTTTGAAAAGTAGTTTTTAAACTTGTGCTTATCTCACACTTAAGCTATTGATTTCTTTGAACAATTTATGTTCTTATCTTTATCAGCTTCTTCCTCAAAGCCTCTTTTAATGATGTTTTTATTTTCTTGGCTTTTTGGTTGACATTTTGGATACATGATATTTTAAATATCTTGATCTTGATAAACCATTGTTTGGGTATTTACTTTTAGGGTTTCTGGATTTCGACGATGTTCGATGATACTGCATATATTTCTTTGAATCTAAGTTCTTAAGAGTAGAAATCATTTTGGGAACTAGCCGAAAGGGTCCTTCTGTCATACAGGTGTAAATAGCCTGAAGCGACACGGTGTACTAGTCTTCGGACTACCGCTAGCTGGGAACCGGCCCCTACAGCTAACCTGAAGTGATCAATACTTTATAGACTTAAGATTTATTAAGGTGTACTTGTAACTATCGTCTAGTTCTGGATCCAAGGTACTGAACCCAGTCCTCTAGGTTCCAGAATACATCAACGTATCTAGGTTCTACATTTTGATTTACAAATGTTTTATATTTTATTGTTACCCAATGATTTTGTAGCACATATGGATAAATGTAAATTGATACATCTTATACCATATGCTACATTGTTCTAACTTTTTTTTTTCAAGTCCATAGAATATAATTTATTTCATATTACACTAATTCTTTTTAAATCCTCGGTTATTAAAGAAGAGATTTATTTTGGGTACAAGCCTACAAAAGGTCTGTCTGTCACCACGACTACGGTCGAAGCGAAGCGGTACTTAAGTGTTCTCCGGTGAACCTCCGTTAGCTGGGACAGTACCTCTACAGCTAATCCAAGATTGATCGACGCTTTTTAAACTAAAGATTTATTGAGATCTTGTTACAATTATTATCTGATGGATTTTGAATTTTAGATTTGATGAATAATATTATTTAATGATTTATTTTCACAAAGGTAGCATATGTTGATCTATCTTGTCAATTGTGAGATTCTATAGCATAGATCAATTTATGTCATCTTTTGACTTATACGATTATTCATCTTGCTAATTTGAAATATCTTTTGATTGTTTTATTTTTAAATGTTCATTTAATGGATATTTCTTCTTTTGTCTAAAGATGATTGTTTTTCGTATTCGTGACAACTCATTGAATATTATGGTATTGGGATTTCATCTTTAGCTTGTGTAATATTCGTAATATTAATGATTTTGAGCTTTATATTATTATCTTCTTATTCAAGTTACTTACTGTCTATAACAGTAATTCTTTGCGGGGAGAAGTCATGCAAATTGAATCTCTCTCTCAAAGCGTTTCTTTTCTTTAAACCTTACGGTTGTCAGGTGGACATCGTGCTAAGGCTTTAAAAGGAAGAAATAAACTTTGATAAGAAGACCTAATATTTTTGAATTAATTTTCTACTTCTGGAAATATGTCTCTGAATTTTATTTTAAAATTTTATCTATACCATTATTATTTTTGGATATAGCCATGTAAAGGTAGAGCAGTTAATTGTTTTAAGTCAATTATTCCCTTGACATGCCATATATCTAGAATACACTTTTCTTTGAACATTTATCAGGTTGTGTTTATTTGTTCAAATAGTTTTTTTTATGGATTCTTTTATTTGAAATTATTTCCGTGATTCGAATTGCCAGCTTTCAGTCTGAGGACTAAATGGATGCATTCGAACATTTACTAAGACAATTTTTCGTAATAAATTCCATATTTTTGAAAAGTCTTTTTGATGTCTTTTTGATTTATTGAATCTGTCCGGTACTCAAATGTTATTATTAAAGACAGTTTTCAAAATCTTTTTATGTATTAAAATATTTCTTTTATATATATATTGGAGATATATTTTGTTTGTTCATCTTTAAGCATTTATTGGATTTCTTTTCTCGCCTAAAGATGATATTTGTTTTGAGTTTGGAACTTTATATGCATTTGATTAAAGGAAAGAAAAGATGCATATCTTGGATATCCCTTAGATCTTGTGATTATTTCTTTTATCTATTTTATGCATATAAATTATTTTTGAACTATATACGCATATTTTAAGGGGGAGCAAATTAATTGTTTCAATTATTTTATGCCCTTAATATGTGGTATAGCTAGTTCATCATGAGCATATTTCTTTTACCTAACATATCTTGTTGAGTTGTTCATGATATTTGGATTTGTATTAGATGAGAGAATATATGATTATTATTATTTATTTTTAATTCTCTCATTTTTGAGTTTTTAAAAGTTATCATGCCAAAATTAATTTAATTTATTGATAATTCTTTTGAGTTTAAACTGATTTGGCATTTCTTATTGAGATTTTATCTCAAAGTTCATAATTATCTATATTTAGACTGATCATACTTTGCGGGGGAGCATTCAAGTCGACTGGATTTCTCCTTCTCAAGTATTTTGTCTTCATTACCTTCATATTTATCTGATGGATATATATATATATCATGCTAAGGTAATTGAATTCAAATGCATGAACTTTGGTATAGATTTTGCATAGATTCTAGTATACATATTTTGATTTCTTTTCGATGATTATACTTTTTATGGAATTGATTCACTAATTTGTATGGGCAAATTATGAATCATATTTTTTTGTGATCATTGTTAAAAGTATCATTATATTCTTTTTTTTTGGTATATACTAGATCTGCGAATTTCTATTCCTCATGATTTATTTATGACCAATGATTGATTCCGACTATATTGATTTTTTTGGTCTATTTCAAAACACAATATGATGAACAAAATGTGTTTTGAAATTATTTTTGATTTTTAGTTGGTAAACTATTTATTGATTATTTTTTTTATTTTTTTTACCAACTATGTTGTGTTTTGATAAGTTTTTTATTCTTTAGTTATGCACTTTTCTAAAACTTGTCGTTATACTGTTCTCCTAATCCTTGATCATGATTATTTTTGCTTCCCTCCTTTACTTATGCTTGAGTTCATTTTAGCTCTAATACAGGGGAGCTTATTTTTGATCATGTCAAAGGGGGAGATATAAGTTTAAGTTAGAAATAAGTTTAAGTCAGCACACAATATTCTAGTATTATGTGTTTATTAGTGATACATGCATCTATTGTATATATATTAAACTTAAAAGATTTGCCATAATCAAAAAGGGGGAGATTGTTAGCCCAATGATTATATCATGTTTTTGAATATGGCTAATCAATTATGTTTAACATAATGATGTCACTAATATTCATATAATCATTATCTTGTTGCTACTTAAACTTAGCATTGTCCTAATGTTAACATTGTCATAAATGTTCTATATCATATTGCTATGCTTGTATCATATTATTTTATTCGTCTAACATGTTCTTAGACATGCAGTAAGCATGATCAAGCTTTGTCAAAACAGGACATATGCAATGAAGTATTATTGATGGGCAAAAGACGGCGTTATACAATAAGATTTCTCTGAACCGCCTAACGACCTATCCGGGGACTCGCGTCGGGGGTTCCGCTGCCCGGTCAGCGGACAGGGGTCGAGGGGGCAGCGCCCCCCATTAGGGGTTCGGGGGCGAAGCCCCCGAAAGGTATTCAGATTTCCAGATCTGTTTATCTTTGGACGACCGCCGTCAAGGAAAAAGGTGTCTTCAAGTCTGCTCAAATATTTGAAGAAAGGCGTCATCAAAGGGCTCTTGGTTTTCCTATTTCATTAATGTAATTTTGCATATTTATTGAGTCTAGGAATACGATGTATACTGCATCGTACTGGCAAATAGGCTACCCAAGAAACGTTTTCAAAATACCCTTTTATTTTGAAAATAAGCCCACTTACAAAAGCCCAAACTACTTTCTAACTGCCTGACTTTTCAAAAAGCCCAAAAACCAATTTGCAAAAATCCTGACAGAACTCCAACAGAACTCCAGGAGAATTCGGCCAGAGTTCGGCCCGAATTCGGCCAGAGTTCGGCCAGAGTTCGGTTAGTGAACGTTGCTTTTTGAACTTGGTCTTCCTGCAGTTACGGATCCCAACGAGATTTTCTCATAGAGTTCTGTCCGAATTCTGCCCGAATTCTGTCAGAATTCTGCCTTTGAAAAAACTATAAATAGAGAAGGATTTCGATCATTTTAATTCACTCATTCACTTTCATATCTCTTCTCTATAAGCCTACTACTTCTTCCAAAGTATTCTGAGCTATTCATTTTCAAATTCCAAGCCAGTTACAATCCTCTAGTCGATTTGCCAGTGCGGTACGGTCTAGAAGTTTCAGAGTGGTTGTAATCAGAGGCTTGATTGAAGTTACACACTTCACAATTGAAGTTGGTCGAGTACTTCGGATCAAAGCTCGCGTTGTAGAAGTTGTAAGATCTTCGGATGAAAACTTGTGGTGATTTTCCATAGTGGATTCAACTAGAAGCTAGAGTTCTTCCGACTGGACTAGTCCTCACAAGAGGAAAACCAGTATACATCCTTGTGTTTGCGTTTGCTCTCTACTCTCTACTTTTTATTTACATATCTGTGATATATTATCTGTGATCTTGTTACTAATATTTTTAAATAGTTAATTTCTGCTGCCTACTCTATTCACCCCCTCTCTAGAGTATTGCGCTTTACAACTCGTTCCTACAATCGGTCCTACAACAGCGAGGTCGGAGTTGGTGGCCGGACACATGAGGAGGTCAGAAGATGGCCGATATGTTAGAATTTTGAGGCTGCGGTACCCGGTGGTCGGGGACATGGTTACGCTTAGGATTTGGTTTCTAGGTTTGGTGTCAGGTGTAGATACAGAGATGGGAGGGTGTCCGAGGTTGTCGGACACAAGAAAAAATGTATTTGTAATTTGTAATTTGTAATAAAAATAATAATAGAAAGGAACATGGACACGATGCACGGCACGTTTGTTTGTGGTGGATGGGGTAATTTGTGGAATAATTATGTGGATGAGTACCTCTCCTTATATATGAGGTAGGAATTTCCAGTTGGATGAGGATTATGATTCATTTAAACCCAATTTAGATAACTCAATTATTAAATTAAATCAATACAATCAATCTAAATCTAAATTAAATTCCAGTTTAAATCTAAGTAATCTAAACTTAAATTAAATATAAATTCTATCTTTAAATTTAAACTATTTAATTCAAATCCATAAAAATCCAATCAAAGATTTAAATTGACACAAAAAATTCAAAATATATTTTCTAAAATACATATAATAATAATTTCAAAAATTACATTATTATTTAAAATAAACTAATAAAATATTTATTAAATATATATGTATGCACGAAGAATTTTTATTTATTATTAATAACTGTTATAAACGAAAGACTTTTTATAAATAAAATGAATAAAATAAGAACTTGGAAACTTTGGTACGATAGTTAAAATAACTATTATATATATATTATTTTGAAACAAAAAAAATATAAAAATGTTTTTCTAAAAATATGTACGCTCGCACATATTCACACTCGTCGAGCAACAAAAAAATAATATTGTGCGCGTGACGTACAATACAACTACAAGACGTACAAATACAAAAAAAAATCAGTACCAAATTTATAAAAAAAATAGTAGAAATTTAGGGGTTTTACAGAAATCTTCCCTAAAAATATAAGTTTCGCACCAAAATCGAAAAGTTTAAGGTTCTAGTAAAAGATAGACTATTTCACGTGCTGCAAAATAATATGAAACGTCGATGGTGGCTTATGATGCCTCGGGTAATTTGGTGCCTACGGGACGCTAAATCTGAACGTACGGCTTTGAGGAAACAAACTCTCGGATGAGCCCAAATGATAATGCTACTTAATACTGTCCACGCTATACAATCGGTCTCATATATTCATTCATTGACATGGTCATGGACAACTTGTGAACAAGTTCGTTCTTCTCGAAACGGTATTCGGGGCATCGGAACCGAATCATCTTAGGAAAATAATTTATCGTGCTTTGGCGCGAGGCATGCGGGACCTTCAGTAAGGCTTGCAACCTAGGATGAAAGGGTAGCGTCGCATGCCAAATTCGATTAAGTCCCAAGTGGTGTGTAACACCAATGATCATATGTAACATAGTAGCATGCTCACCTATTGTCTTATGCAAGTATAATTACTATCTCTGTTTTATGCAGGGACGAGCACGGCCGTGGTAAGAATTATGATAAATCGTTATATTTTACTGTATGCTTTATTACTTCAAAGATGGCAATATGAACTGAATTCATTTAGTTCTAATAGAAAGAAAACTCTAAAGCATGTCTACCTTAACAATTAGAGTCGGTCTAGATGAGTGGGTTCGTCTCGTCCACTTAGCAAGTGTGCTAACCCCCTCCCCAATTCCCCAGGTACGGCGGGAGCTCTAAACTAAAGCTAAAGTACGGAGAGGCATTTTGAAGCTCTTCTTATTCTGAAGTATTTTGAAGCCAATTCATCGTAGGCTTATGTATAAAGGGGCGAATGTATGGAATGACAAGTGTTAGTTCAGGCAGCTTGTCGAGTATATTTCTTTTGTTTCAATCAATGTAGCCGCAATGGCATCCAATGTAATTACGACTTGCACTTCGTTGCAAGCTATGAATGAAAATCATATTTATATCTTCCTAAACTGTGTCTTATATTCTGATGTGATTTGTAAAGTTTTAACTTGGTATTTCAATATAATAATCAACGTAACGTTCTTGCCTTGTACGAGTGCAATTCCAGACTCGTACGGTATTACGCCTTAGCGAGGACGATCGATTTGGCATAATAACACGGGAAACGAACGGTATGTCAACTCGGGACGTGACAAATTGGTATCAGAGCACATTTATGTTTCCTCGGATTTTTGAAAGATGTTTCATTATTGAAATATTCGTTGCGATTGCTCGATTGAATGCTTGTCGACATGCTGCATGAAATAAAAGTTCCATACAGGTAAGCCCATAGATATTTTGAAAAATACTAACGGGTTTACTTTGTTTTGTAGGAATGACTAAGAAAAATAAGAATAATCCCGACACAACTACCCAAACCATGGATAGTACGTCGAGTTCAAAGAGTACTGGCCCTAGCGAGACAACGATGGAAAAAATGCTACAGTTGATGGAGCTGCAGCAGCAACAGCTTCAGATACAAATCAAAGCCCAATTTGGTGTACAACAGAAGCAAATGAACGACCTAACGCAGATCGTAAGCAAGATGGCAGGCAATACCAAAGCAACGGTCGTAGTATCCTAAGAGAGACAAGATGTTCAAGATGAAGTCGAGGAAGAAGTTCAACCGTAAATGATAAACTTTTTTTCCTTGTTCAAAGCAAAGGAGTTCCACAAGATGAACCCACCTAAATTCAATGGCCGAGCAGAACCTGATGTGATAGTGGAGTGGCTCGTAGAGATTGAGGACTTATTTAATCTGCTTAGCATTGAAGGGCCCCAGAGGGTAACATGTGCGACGTTACAGCTACAACTGAGGGCTTACGACTGGTGGGCAGCTAAGAAGTAGGAAATCTACGAAAGCGATCCCGATACCAAGATTTTCTAGGAAATGTTCAAGGCAACCTTTCTTGAGCAGTACGTTCCTCGCGCCATCCGTCGATAGAAGGGGGATGAGTTCATGATGTTGAGGCAAGGGAATATTAATATTAAAGATTATGATGCAAGCTTCTCAAAACTTGGAAAATTTGTCGGCGCCTTCCTGCCCAATAAAGAAGAATGGTACGAGCGTTTTTAACAAGGCCACAACGACGAATTGCGTAGGGACGTCATGAATCAGCGATGCCAAACCTATCGTGAATCCTATAAAGCTGTACTTGATAGTGAGCGGATCTACGGCCGTATGTCGCAACGAGCCGTGCCGATCGTTCGCAACAATTTTAATAAACGACCTAACGACACCGGGGGATTGGGGGTGCCAAAGCGTCATAACACGTTTGAGAATCGAGGTCACTTTTTTGCAGTAAGTTACAACAGATACGGCAAGCGTGTGGGCATCAAGCACCCGATTGTAAATTGAGAACATGCTTCAAGTGTGGCGAGCTAGGCCACTTCAGTCAATTTTGTCAGGCGGGAAAGCCAAATCAACACCCCCAAGAAATGTTCCAAATCCGTATAAAGCGCCTACACTGCAAGGTGCGAATGTGGTACCAGTGAACCCGCCGAATCAACGCCATAGAGCGCAAGGCCAAGTCTATGCATTGACTCGAGACGAGGCATTTAGGTCTGATATTGTTATAACAGGTATATTACTCTACAAAAATATATCTGTTCGAGTACAATTCGATTCGAGTGCGATGCATAGTTTTATATCTGCTGATTATGCGAAAGAAAATAAAATAACCATGTAATCACTAGATATGAACATTAGGGTTAGCACTCTATCAGGAGTCGATATGTCTACGAACTTTATTTGTAGGAATGGCCACATTTGCATCGGGGAAAAAAATCTATCCTTGGAAGCCGACGTACTAGACATCAAAGAGTACGACATAATTTTGGACATGGATTGGTTGGGCGCTTGTGTAGTGCCACGTCCCGCTCAGTCAATCGGAGGAATCGAAACGCCGACGGCGTTCGGACTTAGCCTTACAACGGCTGCTCGAAGACATCGCTCGGTCAAGGCAACCGCTCGCTCAGGTGGGGTAGTTTCGGTGAACTTGCCTCATCTTAGCCTTCACATAATAAATCGTATGTTTTCAACTTGCACAAGTAGGTTGGATAATAAAAGAGACGAATCCACATAGCTAAGGGAATAATCCCGACAGGTCGAATTGAGTTAAAATATAGAAAGGTCCAACGGTCGGCTTAGAGTTGGTGCACGACGTGCTTTGAAAATGACACTCGATCCTTCGTCCCGTGGCTTGGAAGAAGAAAAGTTGGTATTCGCCGTAAAGCTAAGAGTTAGCCAAATTTACAGGCGTCGCCCGCACAAATGCTTCATAAAGCATGCACGATCTCATCGTCCAAGGCGTAGTATAGCCTCTGCTCGTCCGGCGGGATAAGTTGTATTGTACGGCTTGCGGCATAAGTCTAGGCACCCTAAATAACTTGGTTGTTCAAGTCGATCGCGTGCACATCACGTTCCCACGACGCAAGGCTTGACGCAGCCTTTGCTCATCAAGTTGTTGTAAAGTAAGTTAGGCAAGTTACGTTAAGCTATCAGGAGTAGTAGCAGACATGATGGCACGGACTTAGTATTTTAAGGCATGGGCCACAGTTAATTTATTGAGTTTGGAAAGTGCTTCAATAGTTGTTCTTGAGTTGAGTGAAATGATAGGGCAAGAAAGAAGAATGCTCACGACTGGGTCGTTGAGGCAAGAGAGAAGAATGCTCGCGACTGGGTCGTCGAGGCAAGAAAGAAGAATGCTCGTGACTGGGTCGTCGAGGCAAGGTCTCAAATATGAGAAGTATTGAACTTGGCCCTGAAAGAGATGGTAACATTAGAAGTAGATTGACTGTGTGAGACGTCAGTTTGAGTCGAGTCTTGCATGGTCATGGACAACTTGTCGACAAGGTATAGTTTCTCCGCACGGCAACCCGTGGTGCCACGGGACCGATGTGGCCTAAGGTAACAAAAATGGCTCTGGGAGTCTAAAATAGCTGGGCCTGGGGCAAAGTATTTGGTGGACGCTCATTAGGGCTAGCTACCCGAACTGATCCATCCTATACTCAGCTAAAAGGGAGTCCACAATGGCTCTGGGAGTCAGTAACCAAGTTCATATAGATGAGTCGGCACGGACGACAATCCGCGAGTGTGCCATTGGACTGAGTCGAATCGTGAGTGCACTACATCAAGGAGTCAAGTCGAAGGTGTGTGTACAAGTTAGAACACAAGAAATGTTTGGGCCTAAGATTTGGCATCAACATAGGTCTCGTGCTTTGGCACGAGATTTGGCGTCGAGTCTTGAGTTTTCGGCATATAAGTTGCATAGTTTGGATGAGAGTTGTCTTGAGTTTAAGTCAGAAAACGCCGCAAGACAAAGTTGGTCAAGTGACACTTAGCCCAGAAGTCTTGATTGGGTCAGTTGGTGATCAAAGTAGCATGGGCCGCGAGGCGGCGATATGGTTGAGTCGTACATAGTTGCGAGGCACGACACAAAGGATCTGTAGCACGGTCATAAAAAAATTGGGTACTACCGCGTAGTTGCGTCTCTGATTTTGGGCCATAAGGCAAACACGACTTGATAGGTTAACGTTGATGTTGCAAGCACGGGATGGTCTAGAGACACAAATAGGCCAAGGCGTCGGTCTTAAAACTGATTCTAAGGCAAGAGTAGAAAGACAATCATAAAGGAGACTATGTTGCATAAAAGTAAATCAAACGTGTTGGTTTTGTATGGGTGGGCGAGGAGCTTATTCCACCAGTACAGTTGAGTACTGACACCCACATAGTTTCCATGTGTAGGCACAGGTAGAAGCTCGTGGCGCGGAGCTCGCTTGGATGCGTCGAGGCACGGAGTTCCTTGGCGATTCGAAGCGTACGGCCGCATGGAGTCAAGACTTATACGGAACATAATGTATGGACATCGCCTTCCGAAGCTTCCGCTGGTTCAAGACTTGTATTGAGAGATGAGGGAGAGCTGAGTGACTTATAATGTGAGATGAGTGAGCATTGAGTGAGCTTGAGAGACTTGTAATCTTGACCTTGCGTCCATTGTAACCTTTGTTTCAATATCAATAATAGAGTGTTTTGCAATGACTTGCGTTTGCTTTCTAAATTCTGCTGCTATTATTCAATGTCTCTGCTCGGGACTTCTGTGCGACGACCCCGTCGCAGCCGCTGAAATCGGCCGTTATGGAACCCGCCTTGCACGAGCGCAATCTAGGCTCGTGCGGCATCACGCCTTAGCGAGGACGATCGCTCCTACGGTAGCGGGGCGTGACATAATGGTATCAGAGCACGGCTTTACGTCCTTGGACTATCGATTGAATTCTTTAACTCCGTTGTTTCCGTAAACTCTGAATTATTGCTTCCGTAAAATTGAAATCGTTGGTGCGCTCTCTCTCAAATGTCCCACGGGATGTCCATACAATAAGTCTAAATAATTTGCAAAAATGTAGGAGAACAGTTTTTGATAAAACAAAAAGATGGTTTGCGTAAGCACGGTTGGCTAAGTCGGGCTGGACATATATACCAAAGTTGCGTCGACCCTAGCAAGTCGAGTACGGGAATTGAATAGCGTCGAACAAGAATGAGTTGAACTCGATTGAGTAAATTAAGATGACTATCAATAGGGGTGCTATTGAACGACGATGTTATCGTCGGTGCGATATAAGGTGAGCGTGCTTAAAATTTAAGGAATTGTTCGGACGGAAATTCGAGGAGGTAGATTGTGAATCGAATGATAGTTTTGAGGATTTGTTGAATGACTTCATCCCTGAGTGGTGTATGCGATAGCCTCAGGGATGTCGATCGATCGATTGAGGATTCGGGGTGTCGATGAGTCTATCAGCAAGCGTCGCGCGTATGCAAAGCCTTAGATTGAGTGTCGTTGAACAAGTTATTGTCTTGAAGATTTGACGAATTGATTCGAACAACCTAGAATTTACGTGTACGGAACGTACACAGGATTGAGATTGCACGAGCATGAAATATGAAGACGAGTGAGTAGGTAAAATCGAATCGAGAAAAAGTTAAGGTGTAGCGAACGGATAACTTGATAAAGAACATCGATAGGTGGATCGTATAGAAAAAGTTAGCACGACAGATAGATAGCGTGCATAAAAAAAGTGAATTTTAAAGTTACGCAATGACTCTAAGGATTGGATTGAATGTTGCTCGATGATTTGAGTTAGCAAGGAATGATGCGAATTGAGAAAACACGTTGGTCGATGACTTAAGATAAACGGATGAACAATACGTGAATTCGGGTTTGAGAAAATTGATGTTGTGAATAATTGGAGGGATAATGATGGAACTTGAATTTGAATGTTGAGGAGATTGTCCAGTCGGACTATAGTATCGTTCGTACGACTCGAAATTTGGTTGCAAAGGAAGACTGTCAGGTTACGCATATCGTCGATGGTATTGAGGCGTATCAAAGATCGCTATGCGATAACTCGGGGGTACTCTAACTCGGCGAATGACGATCGTGCAAGTGTTATTGTTCGGTTGGATTCTATACTTAAGATTTTGATTGAGATGAATGCCGGATGAAAATGAAAGTTTCTTGATGGTTACGCGGATAACCACAGCGTCGACATTCTTGTCTTGTGCGAGCGCAACTCTAGCCTCGCACATACGTCGCGTGGGATTTGAGGTGATCGTTCCGTGTGAGCGCTGACATGGTGATTCATGTTGCGAAAATGATCGAACTCGGAAAATCAGGACGCGGCAACTTTGATTGTCTCGACTTATCGGTTTGATGCGAAGGAAAATTCGAGGATGTTTATACTTGCGATTGATGAATGAAATAAACTTGAGGATTGAGTAGGTCCAATCCGTGCATCGAGAATGAATTAGTCTAGACACAAAACAAGAGTTACGTCCCGATGAGGATGACTATCCCGCGGGAGCGTGCATGGTGATTCATGCCCACCGTGGATAATCTAAATCACGTGAGATCGGGGCACAACATATTGTTAAGCTAGACAACCTCATGATCGAATACGTGAATTGGGATGAATGACTTAGGAAATATGAAATATAAATTATGGTTTAGCGATGGATTGTGTCGTAGCGTGCTTAACTTGATGATAGAAGGATTATGTCGAACGTGTTCGAAGAGATTGACTATGCGAAATGGCTTGTTGAACGAGTGAGATTGATATGTTAAGGAATTGGTTGAAACATAAGTTGTCATAGGATGGCTTTGCTGAACGACTCGGACCCCGTGCGATAAATATTGGGATGTGTGTAGGCAATCTATGCTCGAAGTTTAGAAATCGGAGTGATACGAGCTTGGATAGAAAACCCCGTACTATCAATTTGGTTTGACCTTAGGATGGGGTCAGTGTTGATATTGTTGTTGTTTGGGAACTATGATTCGAATACTGACGGATTGACTATAACCTAAAAGATATAGCCTAGCGGTTAGGCAGACGTCCGAGTACGAAGTCGTAGGATTTGTGGAGGCACCACTCACGAGGCTCGGTTGACATGCACGTATATCAGGGATGCCCGAATATGTGCACGATCTGACTCGAGTGGTGATGGGGGATTCTCTATTATGAGGTTTGGTTAAAATACATATATTTCGGGAACGCCTGGAATGTGTGCACGATCCAAACTAAGTGATGCGTTGAATTCAAGTGAGACTTGAGGAACGGGAAAGTGTCGAGGATTTTGAGATCGTATGTTTCAAAGAAAAGATTGAGGGTAGTGCGAGCGTGGCTCGGATTGAAAAAATGCATAGGCGTAGTGTGTACGAGAGTTCTTGAATGTTGAGTAAGGTGATAAGTCAATAAGTAAGTACTCAGTTAGTTTCGAGGACGAAACTTTTCCTGAGTGGTGTATGATATAGTTCCCCATCCCGCTCAGTCAATTGGAGGAAACGAAACGCCGACGGTGTTCGAACTTAGCCTTACAATGGCTGCTCGAAGTCATCGCTCGGTCAAGGCGACCGCTCGCTCAGGTGGGGTAGTTTCGGTGAACTTGCCTCATCTTAGCCTTCACATAATAAATCGCATGTTTTCAACTTGCACAAGTAGGCTGGATAATAAAAGAGACGAATCCACATAGCTAAAGGAAATAATTCCGACAGGTCGAATTGAGTTAAAATATGGAAAGGTCCAATGGTCGGCTTAGAGTTGGTGCATGGCGTGCTTTGAAAATGACACTCGATCCTTCGTCCCGTGGCTCGGGAGAAGGAAATTTGGTATTCGCCGCAAATCTAAGAGTTAGCTAAATTCACAGGCGTTGCCCACACAAATGCTTCATAAAGCACGCACGATCTCATCGTCCAAGGCGTAGTATAGCCTCTGCTCGCCCGACGGAATAAGTTGTATTGCACGGCTTGCGGCATAAGTCTAGGTACCCCAAATAACTTGGTTGTTCAAGTCGATCGCGTGCACGGCACGTTCCCACGACGCAAGGCTTGACGTAGCCTTTGCTCGTCAAGTTGTTGCAAAGTAAGTTAGGCAAGTTACGTTAAGCTATCAGGAGTAGTAGCAGACACGATGGCACGAACTTAGTATTTTAAGGCACGGGCCACAGTTGATTTATGGAGTTTGGAAAGTATTTCAATAGTTGTTCTTGAGTTGAGTGAAATGATAGGGCAAGAAAGAAGAATGCTCACGACTGGGTCGTTGAGACAAGAGAGAAGAATGCTCATGATTGGGTCATCGAGGCAAGGTCTCAAATGTGAGAAGTATTGAACTTGGCCCTGAAAGAGATGGTAACATTAGAAGTAGATTGACTGTGTGAGATGTCAGTTTGAGTCGAATCTTGCATGGTCATGGATAACTTGTCGACAAGGTAGAGTTTTTTTGTATGGCAACCCGTGGCGACACGGGACCGATGCGGCCTAAGGAAACAAAAATGGCTCTGGGAGTCTAAAATAGCTGGGCCTGGGGCAAAGTATTCGGTGGACGCTCATTAAGGCTAGCTACCCGAACCGGTCCATCCTAAACTCAGCTAAAAGGGAGTCCATAATGGCTCTGGGAGTCAGTGACCAAGTTCATATAGATGAGTCGGCACGGACGGCAGTTCGCGAGTGTGCCCTTGGACTGAGTCGAGTCGTGAGTGCACTATATCAAGGAGTCAAGTCGAAGGTGTGTGTACAAGTTAGAACACAAGAAATGTTTGGGCCTAAGATTTGGCATCAACATAGGTCACGTACTTTGGTACGAGATGTGGCGTCGAGTCTTGAGTTGTAGGCATATAAGTTGCATAGTTTGGATGAGAGTTGTCTTGAGTTTAAGTCAGGAAACGCGGAAGGCAAAGTTGGTCAAGTGACACTTAGCCCAGAAGTCTTGATTGGGTCGGTTGGTGATCAAAGTAGCATGGGCCGCGAGGCGGAGATATGGTTGAGTCGCACATAGTTGCGAGGCACGGCACAAAGGATTAGTAGCACGGTCATAAGGAAATTGGGTACTACCGTGTAGTTGCGTCTCTGATTTTAGGCCGTAAGGCAAACACGACTTGATAGATTAACGTTGATGTTGCAAGCACGGGATGGTCTAGAGACACAAATAGGCTAAGGCGTCGGTCCTAAAACTGATCCTAAGGCAAGAGTATAAAGACAATCATAAAGGGGACTATGTTGCACAAAAGTAAATCAAACGTGTTGGTTTTGTATGGGTGGGCGAGGAGCTCATTCCACCAGTACAGTTGAGTACTGACACCCACATAGTTTCCATGTGCAGGCACAGGTAGAAGCTCGTGGCGCGGAGCTCGCTTGGATGCGTCGAGGCACGGAGTTCCTTGGTGATTCGAAGCGTGCGGCCGCATGGAATCAAGACTTATACGGGACATAATGTATGGACGTCGCCTTCCGAAGCTTCCGCTGGTTCAAGACTTGTATTGAGAGATGAGAGAGAGCTGAGTGACTTGTAATGTGAGATGAGTGAGCATTGAGTGAGCTTGAGAGACTTGTAATCTTGGCCTTGCGCCCATTGTAACCTTTGTTTCAATATCAATAAAAGTGTGTTTTGCAATGACTTACGTTTGCTTTCTAAATTTTGCTACTACTATTTAATGTCTCTGCTCGGGACTTCTGTGCGACGATCCCGTCGCAGCCACTGAAATCGGCCGTTATGGAACCCGCCTTGCACGAGCACAATTTAGGCTCGTACGGCATCACGCCTTAGCGAGGACGATCGCTCCTACGGGAGCAGGGCGTGACAGCTTGTCATGCAACAATCGAGTGCACGAAAAAGAGAGTGGTGTTTCGGCTACCTGGCGAGACAGAGTTCTTATCACGACCCGCATCCTGATTAGGGGCACGAGAACGTGGTTACGTCCAGCCTACGCCGCTGCATCGACGGTAGAACGTTGTCTAGGTCATCTATAAATACTACAACTAAACAGATAAAGGTACCTGTACAGTATATACACTCCGAATGGAGGTGACATAGCAATACAGTCTCAATCACAAGGAAAACTAGGATAGATAGCATGAAAGAAAATATGATAGATGAAAGCAGAAAATAAGTTCGAGATCCACACAAGCCCAGATATATACACATCATCACAGGGTCTCAAAATATAACATAGAAAGCTACAGTCTGATAATACTAGCTGGATCGCAGTCCAGGCAACCCAACTAAGCTACACTACTCCGGAAGAACAAAGTCTAGTGGCTCTACTATAAGGCCACGGTCCTGGACTACTCCATCTAGCTCGAGCCCATAATAGGTCGAGCAGTCTGACTCAGAGTCATCTGTATTATATCATAACGGTATCCTGTCAGAAAAATGAGCAAGTACAAACACTAACAGCAGTTCCATATGAATTGACAAATTCTATAAGAGACAGTATAATGAACTACAAGACAAAGATATATGAAGACTTGGGAACCGTTCGGAAGCTGAGTTACAACCCTTAAACCAAACAAGGACCGGGGTTGTAACCCTTCTCCCGAGCAGAACTTAGTCTCCAATCAAGGTATAACATAAAGGCATGTAGAACATGTGAGTCACTAAATATCATAGCATGGTGAGAAAGTACTGAATGTAGAACAGAACAGGATATATGATAAGATAAGTAAATATAAAATAAGCCTTGAATTATTAGAGCGTTATATGACCGGCTTGGAAAACATGATCAGGCTTTCCATCCGACCGGCTATGAACAATGTGTACAATAGAACGGTAAGGCCGGTCACCATGGAAAGCTATGAACGATGTAGGGTAAGGCTTTACCCGTCGTGAGGCGAGGGTATAGCTATGAATAATATATACAGTAGAACAATGTGGGAATTTGATCACACAACCACTAATAACTCCCCATCCCCGAATAGTATAAAGGATCCGGACATAACACGTCATGACACGAGATTCAAAAGCAGGTGATCAGTCCACTCCCAAGTCCATGTCTATATAAGTACAAGTAACAAGTCGAGTCATGTACCAATATACCAAGTAACCCGGGAACAACATCTCATGACATGATCCGACATATACGAGTCCGTGAACCATCGTGTTAGGAATCAAGTAAGACACTACAACTGAATCGGATATAGCAGATATCAAGACAATGAAAACTATCAGTGAATGTACTCGCCTGCTGTCCTGAGCTGTAGGGTATATCAATGCTCAGAGTGGTAATCAGAAACCTAAAGATGAGATATTTCATGTTAATTTAGGTTTAACAAGGTTATGAATGATTTATGATGAATGATATGAAATCTAGGTCAAATTAGGTCTCACTGAGTCACATTAAGTCCTGTCAAGTCAATCTAGGTCAGATCAAGTCATATCAAGTCAATCTAAGTCGACTCTAGGTCATACCAGTCATCACAAGTCAAAACAAGTCGAAGTAAGTCAAACGGGGTTAAGAGTTGGCCTACAGTTAACTTTTAGTCAACTGGTCAACCCTGGTCAACTCTAGGTCAACCCTAGGTCAAACTGGTCAAATGTTGACCAACAGTTGACGTTTAGTCAACTGGTCAACTCTAGTTTGGTTTTGGTCAAATTTAGACAAAGTGTTGACTCATCGTTGACTTTTGGGTAAAAAGTCAACTCTGGGTCAACCGAGCCAAAATTGGTTCAAAAATGACATTTGTAGGGTGTACCTAACAAGTCAACTAAGTTTCAAGTCAATCCGAATACCCGAATCCCATATCTTGAAATTATCCGATTACCCTCTAATACACATACCCTTAAACCACTCTAACGTTGACGCCAAATGGCCTTCCCTTAGGAATTCCACTCCCGGCTTCCTAGGGTAGTAGGATACTAGCCTATACAATCATTACCTACTAAGTTCTCTAGGGTAAGTGGACATCCAGTCCATCTTACAGTCCATATTACCCGTTTACCCGTTATCTTGAATATTTCAAGATACTCAATGGTATCGTGCGATACCATCCTCCTAATCCCACATGAAGCCCCGACTTCAACCTAGGAGCCTACCCACAAACTCTATTTTATACGAACCAAGTCCCCTCCAAGTTTGGACGCGTTCCGACGCTCCTATCTCAGAATCCCCCTTCACCCCTATCTCACACAACCACTCATTCACTAACTCACATATGGCACCACACTTAGGCTCACTCCTAGGCTCTCCTATAGGCTCACCTATAGGCTCACACACATAGGCTAATAGCTACCTATATAGGCTCACCTATAGGTTCCTATATAAACTCACACACACATAGGCACTTACATAACTCACACACACTCAAACATAGACATATAGGACTGATTTAATGACAGGTTTTGGGGCTGAATAGGTTGTGTTTGGGACAACTTAATAGCTGATTTTGTAGGCTGAAATATAGGCCAATACATGGCTAATATGTGGCTAAATGTAGACTGTACAAGGACTGGTTTATGGGCTGTTTGTGGACTGATTTAAGGGCAAGTTTAGGACTGATATGGGACTGGAAAATGGGGCAAATAAGGACTGATTTAGGGGCAGTCATAGGCTGAATACAAGGGCCTGAAATGGGCTACATGGCTGTCCTTTTTGGACTGTTTTAGGGCCTGGATTGGGCTGGAAATGGCATGGTTTTGGACTGATTTGGGAGGGCTGCTTAGAGGGATGTTAGTGACAGGTTTAGGGGGTGCTATGGGGCCTATTTAGGACTGGTTTTGACAGCTATGGTGCTGAGTTTAGGGCCTGGTTTGGGGCAGTTGATAGCTGATTAAGGGGCAGGTTTTTGGACAGGTTGGGGACTTCTAAGGGTGGTTTAGGATAGCTAGGGTGCTGTCCAATTTGGACTGGTTCAAGGGGCTTACAATGGCTGCAATGGGGCTGAACAAAGGGCAGGTTAAGGACAGTGGCTGTCATTGAGGGTGTGTTTGGGACTGAATTACTGATATGGGGGGGGGGGGGTGCTGAATCATGGCTAAATCCCCTCCCTTCCTATCTAATCTCTCACACCCTCTAGCTCTCTATCAATATCTCTAATTTCTTATACAACATACTCATACAAACACCAACTTCACACTCTCTAAATTCCTCCTAACTCTCCAACTCTCCTTTCTAACTCTCAACCAATCCCTCTACCACTCTCTCCATTATACACCTACACACACATATATATATATATATGAACACACTCACATATATATATATATATATATATATATATATATATATATATATATATATATATATGAACACACTCACACACACAAACTAAATATGAATAATAATACTCCACAACACTAACACAAATATGGAAAATAGAAGTGCCTAAACCACTTAGAGGCAAAACCTAATTTCTAGGGGTGTCCAAATTGGAGAAAAATTCTAGGACACAACCACAAACCCAAACTTCTCCTAGGACACTCCAAACGGACTCAAACTTGACACGAATAGGGACACAACCTCGGGGATAAATCCTACAGGATCCAAACTAATTTACATGATGAAAAGAATGAAAAAGAGAATAGGTTGTACCTATCGGAAGATGGATCCCAATTAAAATCCTCCGATACGGCTCCGACACAAAATGAATTATTTAGGACACAGCCCTCCACTTCTTGCTCCCAAAAGCTTGGAGAAGCACCACTTGGGGTAGAGGGAGAGATCGATGGAAGAAAAATGGAAAGAAAAGCTTTACGTGGAGATGAAATCCAAGGATTTCTCTTCTTTCTTTTGGAAAGAACTTGGAGAAGAAGAAGAAGAAGAAAATTTAAAGTAGAAAGAAGGGAAGAAGTGGCCAGCCCTAATAAGGGGGTTTGGGGCACTTGCTATTTACAAGTTTGCCCCTCCCTTTACTTCTATGCTAAGTTAGCTTCCTAATTTGGTTTTGGGGTTAGTTAAAACTAAATAAAAATCATAATTAAGCCTAAATACTCATGGGGGACTAGTCCAAACTCCTAAACCTAAATGTTAAGTTTGGTGGGCCATGGCTAATTAATGTTCCAATCACAACTCAAGTCGAAATTCTCCGGAGTCCCGAATTAAGTCGGAATGCGATAAAATTCGAACCGACTCCTATAATCATTAAATATTAATATTCATGAAATAAAAATCCTAAAAATTTTCTAAAATAGAAAATTACCATTTTATCCCTATCTTGGAAAAGTGAGGGTGATAAGTCTATCCACCTTAAAAAATTTCGTCCTCGAAATTAAAATCAAACAATAGTAAATTATCAAAATCACAAGTCATGGCTTTAAAATTTAAAATGATTTAAAATCTCAAAAATCAAAGCATGAACTAAATGACTAAAATGATAAAATTTAAAATTACTCTCAAATAGAAACTGTGTGCTATAAGTCTATCCACCTTAAAAGAATTCATTCTCCAAAAATTAAAACAAAGTAAACACAGAAAAATCATGCAGTTCGATAATCGTATGCGTCTTTCCAATCATCATGATACTCAGAATCTCTGTCATGCCAGTGAGCAAGGCTACGATAATCACAGAGTCCTCGACTAAGGTACATACCTCTAGAATTATGGTATTTAAAATTTTTGCATTGTCGCTAGCTTGGTAGCGAAAACCTTAAAATTTCACACTCGAGAAATACGTCCGTAATCCGACTATATGTCCTCACTCTGCCTGCTAGCATGACCCTAGAGGATTCTAAAATCTTATAATCGAGGTGACCTAACCCATACGACTTATCTTAGAAGAATATCACATCACAAGGACAAAATTTTATCAAATGATCAAGGAACAGATGGAATCGAATTTCAAGACAGTTTATAAGAAGGCAAATGCAAAAATGAGATCGAAGGATTGGAACCTGCTATCTGCTCTGCTACTGCCTGAGTGGGCTCAACTGTCATGGCGAAAGCTCGCCCCTGCTGGCCTCCTCTAGCCTGCTGCACTCCGTCCTGGCCTGCCTGTCTGGCTGTACGGGCAGCACAGTTCTTCATCTGGTGGTCTGAAGCTCCACAGAATAAATAAACTCCTTGCTTCATCCTACAAACCTCCCGGGTGTGCCCTATCTTCTTACAGAAGGCACACTGGATGGCCTGCCTCTGGCCCTGTCCCTGGTGCTGCTGGGCACGTGCTGGTGCCTGCTGAATCTGCAACAGAGGCTGCTGCTGCTGAAATGGCCTCTACTGATGCTGAAAGTGGGGACGCTTGGCCGTTCCCATACTGGAACTTGCCCCCATGGTATCTCTACTCCTCTTCGGCTTGAGGCCGAAGTCCTCCTCTACAATCTGCGCGTCCATCAATATCTGATCGAACGTCGCGTCACGGCAACCCGAGGTACGGGTGCGCACTTCATGAATGAGTTCCCTACGGAACTTACGAGCCTTCTGCCCCTCATCCTGAATCATATCGGGAGCGAACATGCTAAGGCGGAAGAACTCTGCTGCATACTCGTCTACCGACGAGTTTCCCTGCACTAGACCCACGAACTGGCCCTCCAATGTTGTAAGAGCCACGTCCGGAAAGAACTTATCCTTGAAGAGCCTCCGGAAGTTCTCCCATGTCAGCCCTCTCACCGACGCACGAAGATCCGTGCGGCACCATGTCAGCACGATATCGAAGAATCGGCTGGCTGCTGCTGAAACCCAAAGTCCTCTAGGAAGCTCTGCTAGCTCCATACTCCGCTACACATCCTCTAGCCAGTCGTCTACATAAATGATGCCCTCCGTGCCCGTGAAGTCCCTGGAGCTCATCTTCCTAAAGTCTAATACTGTCCCTAGCCTGGACTGCTGCTGGTACGCCTGTTGGCCAGTAGGGCCCTGCACCGTACCCGGTGCCACTCTCTCCATGGCTGCCAGTACAAGCTGATGCGAGTTCTCCATGCTCTGCCTCAGCATCTCAATCTGACGGTGTGACGTCTCCGTCTGGCGCTATGATGCCTCTGCCTGGGATCGTTGTGTCTCCATCATCTGCTAAAGGAGAAGGAACATGTGGTGTGTATCCATCGGTATCAGAGGTGGTGGCGGCAGTATCTCTGGAACAACGACCGAAACCCTCTGGAGTGGACATGGTAGACCTCCCTGTGCAACTGCCAGGGCCTCCGGGATAGTGGAATCACTGGGGGCAGTCTCGTGAACCTCCTCCTCAGCCTGGTCAGATCTCTCGGACAAGCTACTCGATCCAGTGGCCTGCGGGTGCGTCTTCGTCATCCTGGAGACGAATTGAAACAAGGAGATCAATATGGCACATGAGAAGATATTATCAAAGGAGGACAGTTAATTTAATACAAGGGAAGTAATCATGATAATCAAAAGATCAGAAATTATTCCTAGGTGTGATTGAGAAACTCCTATCGTATCCTAAGTCCTACGTCCTAATTGTAGGCTCGTAATTAGTACTCTAAGTCGAGCACCATTACGAGATCGCACTAATTGCGATACATGACCTGCGTGGACCACCACAAAAATATGTCACGACCCGCACCCTGATTAGGGGCACGAGAACATGGTTACGTCCAGCCTACGCCGCAGTATCGACGGTAGAACGCTGTCTAGGTCATCTATAAATACTACAACTAAACAGATAAAGGTACCTGTACAGTATATATACTCCGAATGGAGGTGACATAGCAATACAGTCTCAATCACAAGGCAAACTAGGATAGATAGCATGAAAGGAAATATGATAGATGAAAGCAGGAAATAAGTTCGAGATCCACACAAGCCCAGATATATACACATCATCACAGGATCTCAAAATATAATATAGAAAGCTACAGTCTGATAATACTAGCTGGATCGCAGTCCAGGCAACCCAACTAAGCTACACTACTCCGGGAGAACAAAGTCTAGTGGCTCTACTATAAGGCCACGGTCCTGGACTACTCCATCTAGCTCGAGCCCATAATAGGTCGAGCAGTCTGCCTCAGAGTTATCTGTAATATATCATAACGGTATCCTGTCAAAAAAATGAGCAAGTACAAACAATAACAGCAGTTCCATGTGAATTGACAAATTCTATAAGAGACAGTATAATGAACTACAAGACAAAGATATATGAAGACTTGGGAACCGTTCGGAAGCTGAGTTACAACCCTTAAACCAAACAAGGACCGGAGTTGTAATCCTTCTCCCGAACAGAACTTAGTCTCCAATCAAGGTATAACATAAAGGCATGTAGAACATGTGAGTCACTGAATATCATAGCATGGTGAGAAAGTACTGAATGTAGAACAGAACAGGATATATGATAATATAAGTAAATATAAAATGGGCCTTGAATTATTAGAGCGTTATGTGATCGGCTTGGAAAACATGATCAGGCTTTCCATCCGACCGGCTATGAACAATGTGTACAATAGAGCGGTAAGGCCGGTCACCATAGAAAGCTATGAACGATGTAGGGTAAGGCTTTACCCATCGTGGGGCGTGGGTATAGCTATGAACAATGTATAAAGTAGAACAATGTGGGAATTTGATCACACAACCACTAATAACTCCCCATCCCCAAATAGTATAAAGGATCCGGACATAACACGTCATGACACGGGATTCAAAAGCAGGTGATCAGTCTACTCCCAAGTCCATGTCTATACAAGTACAAGTAACAAGTCGCATCATGTACCAATATACCAAGTAACCCAGAAACAACATCTCATGACAGGATCCGACATATACTAGTCCATGAACCATCGTGTTAGGAATCAAGTAAGACACTACAATTGAATCGGATATAGCAGATATTAAGACAATAAAAACTATCAGTGAATGTACTTGCCTGCTGTCCTAAGCTGTAGGGTATATCAATGCTCAGAGTGGTAATCAAAAACCTAAAGATGATATATTTCATGTTAATTTAGGTTTAACAAGGTTACGAATGATTTATGATGAATGATATGAAATCTAGGTCAAACTAGGTCTTACTGAGTCATACTAAGTCCTGTCAAGTCAATCTAGGTCAGATCAAGTCATATCAAGTCAATCTAAGTCGACTCTAGGTCATACCAGTCATCGCAAGTCAAAACAAGTCGAAGCAAGTCAAACGGGGTCAATAGTTGGCCTACAGTTGACTTTTAGTCAACTGGTCAACCCTGGTCAACTCTAGGTCAACCCTAGGTCAAACTGGTCAAATGTTGACTTTTAGTCAACTGGTCAACTCTAGTTTGGTTTTGGTCAAATTTAGACAAAGTGTTGACTCATCGTTGACTTTTGGGTAAAAAGTCAACTCTGGGTCAACCGAGCCAAAATTGGTTCAAAAATGACATTTGTAGGGTGTACCTAACAAGTCAACTAAGTTTCAAGTCAATCCGAATACCCGAATCCCATATCTTGAAATTATCCGATTACCCTCTAATACACATACCCTTAAACCACTCTAACGTTGACGCCAAATGGCCTTCCCTTAGGAATTCCACTCCCGGCTTCCTAGGGTAGTAGGATACTAGCCTATACAATCATTACCTACTAAGTTCTCTAGGGTAAGTGGACATCCAGTCCATCTTACAGTCCATATTACCCGTTTACCCGTTATCTTGAATATTTCAAGATACTCAATGGTATCGTGCGATACCATCCTCCTAATCCCACATGAAGCCCCGACTTCAACCTAGGAGCCTACCCACAAACTCTATTTTATACGAACCAAGTCCCCTCCAAGTTTGGACGCGTTCCGACGCTCCTATCTCAGAATCCCCCTTCACCCCTATCTCACACAACCACTCATTCACTAACTCACATATGGCACCACACTTAGGCTCACTCCTAGGCTCTCCTATAGGCTCACCTATAGGCTCACACACATAGGCTAATAGCTACCTATATAGGCTCACCTATAGGTTCCTATATAAACTCACACACACATAGGCACTTACATAACTCACACACACTCAAACATAGACATATAGGACTGATTTAATGACAGGTTTTGGGGCTGAATAGGTTGTGTTTGGGACAACTTAATAGCTGATTTTGTAGGCTGAAATATAGGCCAATACATGGCTAATATGTGGCTAAATGTAGACTGTACAAGGACTGGTTTATGGGCTGTTTGTGGACTGATTTAAGGGCAAGTTTAGGACTGATATGGGACTGGAAAATAGGGCAAATAAGGACTGATTTAGGGACAGTCATAGGCTGAATACAAGGGTCTGAAATGGGCTACATGGTTGTCCTTTTTGGACTGTTTTAGGGCCTGGATTGGGCTGGAAATGGCATGGTTTTGGACTGATTTGGGAGGGCTGCTTAGAGGGCTGTTAGTGACAGGTTTAGTGGGTGCTATGGGGCCTATTTAGGACTGGTTTGGACAGCTATGGTGCTGAGTTTAGGGGCCTGGTTTGGGGCAGTTGATAGCTGATTAAGGGGCAGGTTTTTGGACAGGTTGGGGACTTCTAAGGGTGGTTTAGAATAGCTAGGGTGCTGTCCAATTTGGACTGGTTCAAGGGGCTTACAATGGCTGCAATGGGGCTGAACAAAGGGCAGGTTAAGGACAGCAATGGCTGTCATTGAGGGTGTGTTTGGGACTGAATTACTGATATGGGGGGAGGGGTGCTGAATCATGGCTAAATCCCCTCCCTTCCTATCTAATCTCTCACACCCTCTAGCTCTCTATCAATCTCTCTAATTTCTTATACAACATACTCATACAAACACCAACTTCACACTCTCTAAATTCCTCCTAACTCTCCAACTCTCCTTTCTAACTCTCTACCAATCCCTCTACCACTCTCTCCATAATACACCTACGCACACATATATATATGAACACACTCACACACACACACATATATATATATATATATATATATATATATATATATATATATATATATATATATATATATATATATATATATATATATATATATATGAACACACTCACACACACACACTAAATATGAATAATAATACTCCACAACACTAACACAAATATGGAAAATAGAAGTGCCTAAACCACTTAGAGGCAAAACCTAATTTCTAGGGGTGTCCAAATTGGAGAAAAATTCTAGGACACAACCACAAACCCAAACTTCTCCTAGGACACTCCAAACGGACTCAAACTTGACACGAATAGGGACACAACCTCGGGGATAAATCCTACGGGATCCAAACTAATTTACATGATGAAAAGAATGAAAAAAAGAATAGGTTGTACCTATCGGGAGATGGATCCCAATTAAAATTCTCCGACACGGCTCCGACACAAAACGAATTGTTTAGGACACACCCCTCCACTTCTTGCTCCCAAAAGCTTGGAGAAGCACCACTTGGGGTAGAGGGAGAGATCGATGGAAGAAAAACGGGAAGAAAAGCTTTACGTGGAGATGAAATCCAAGGATTTCTCTTCTTCCTTTTGGAAAGAACTTGGAGAAGAAGAAGAAGAAGAAAAAAATTTAAAGTGGGAAGAAGGAAAGAGGGAAGAAGTGGCCAGCCCTAATAAGGGGGTTTGGGGCACTTGCTATTTACAAGTTTGCCCCTCCCTTTACTTCTATGCTAAGTTAGCTTCCTAATTTGGTTTTGGGGTTAGTTAAAACTAAATAAAAATCATAATTAAGCCTAAATACTCATGGGGGACTAGTCCAAACTCCTAAACCTAAATGTTAAGTTTGGTGGGCTATGGCTAATTAATGTGCTAATCACAACTCAAGTCGAAATTCTCCGGAGTCCCGAATTAAGTCGGAATGCGATAAAATTCGAACCGACTCCTATAATCATTAAATATTAATATTCATGAAATAAAATTCCTAAAAATATTCTAAAATAGAAAATTACCATTTTACCCCTATCTTGGAAAAGTGAGGGTGACAAGTCTATCCACCTTAAAAAATTTTGTCCTCGAAATTAAAATCAAACAATAGTAAATTATCAAAATCACAAGTCATGGCTTTAAAATTTAAAATGATTTAAAATCTCAAAAATCAAAGCATGAACTAAATGACTAAAATGATAAAATTTAAAATTACTCTCAAATAGAAACTGTGTGCTATAAGTCTATCCACCTTAAAAGAATTCATTCTCCAAAAATTAAAACAAAGTAAACACAGAAAAATTATGCAGTTCGATAATCGTATGCGTCTTTCCAATCATCATGATACTCAGAATCTCCGTCATGCCAGTGAGCAAGGCTACGATAATCACAGAGTCCTCGACTAAGGTACATACCTCTAGAATTATGGTATTTAAAATTTTTGTATTGTCGCTAGCTTGGTAGCGAAAACCTTAACTTTTGAACTGAAGGTGCAATTATAAGAGTTGCTAGACCGCAAATTTATTCGCCCTAGCGTCACTCTGTGGGAAGCTCACGTACTGTTTGTGAATGTCACGACCCGTACCCACTTTTCGGACGCGAGCATGTGAGCAAGCCAGCTACGTATCGAGCGGACACCAGCCCCTCTCAAATACGTAAAAGCTATCATGGCTATGGTATACTGCCAAATCATGGCAAAACAAATCTATATCTCAAATCCACATTAAGTGCACGAAACAAGAATGAACACTATGGGTCGTGGTCTGCAGTCCACTAGCATATATGTCCGATAAGACTCCAAGAGTATAACAAGAGTCTATAAACTGAATCAACAAGCAAAATATCTCATGATAAGGAATGAAAAGCACGAAAGAATAACAATGTAATATCACTAACAAATACCTGAGACATGTATCACAATCATCTACCATCCCGCTCTGCCACTAACTCCATGCAATCGCTAAACCTGAAGAGATCATCAGGTCCTCAGAGGACATAGCAAGATACATATAAACATGCCTATCTAGCAGTTTAATCATGCATGATAATATATAAACAAGATATAACAAGAACGATACTTAACATGGCAAGAGACTACGACCAAACTGCGAACAAGTGACTAATAACAAGTGGCTACTGGCTGGTGACTATGAACTAGAATACAAGAACAACTATACGTAACTGAACTGCTGAATGAACAAGCGAGCACGAGATCAATGGAATACCAAACCCTCGCCCCGAGTGGACTCGCAGGTTTGAACTAATCACTAACCCTCGTCCCGAGTGTGGACTCTCTGGTTAGTACTAACCCTCATCCCGAGTGTGGACTCTCTGGTTAGTTCATGGCAAGGCACCCACGTCCCGAGTGTGGACTCTCTGGTACAAGTATAACATCCTCGTCCCGAGTGTGGACTCTCTGATGTAAATACCCTCGTCCTGAATGGACTCTCTGGTGCAAGTCAAGTCAACACCCTCATCCCGAGTATGGACTCTCTGGTACAAATAATTGACATCCTTGTCCCGAGTGTGGACTCACGAATGTAAACAGATCAAGGCAAACACCCTCGTCCCGAGTGGACTCTCTGGTGCCAAGGAAACAATAACAAGGATTTAGCAGTTCAATTACAAGTATTCGTTCTATGACACGAACCAGTCGAGGTACATGTAACGACAAGGTACCATTCAGTCAAGACCCAGGTAAGGATAACTCTAATATGAACTCATAAGGTGAACACGCCTGACATATCTACACTATCAAGTCATGAAGATGATTACATACAAGTAAAAGAACTAGTGAACATGGTGTGAAGAACATATGTAAACCAAGTCGACTAGAGAACTGATAATAATATATAAATCCATAGAACTAGAGTAACCAAATGGTAACCAAATAATCACAGGAAAAACTATAAGCATGAAATTAAACTGTAGAGGGAGGCAAGGTATCTTGCCTGTGGTCCTTGCACAAACCGTAGTCACAAGTCGAGGATGAGAGGATGCCGATCTAGGAGCTGTCAATCTATAACACATATCGTACTATGAACCGTGCACGAAAATTATAAATCAATTCTAATGTTCCAGTTCTAAATTCATGGAATAGTGGCTAGTTGGGTTACTAATCTAATAATAATTAATTCTAGAGTAATTCACTTAAAAACCTAATTTAACCTAATAATAATCTGAATATAATCTAAACATACAAGTTTGGCCATCAAAGTCGTGTTTCCCAATTTTAGAAACCATGACACGCAAATTGAGACGTACCGTTGACTATCTAGTCAAACGGTGTGAACTCTAGATTTTAAAAGTGCACTTTGGTAGATTTCAGTGCCACGAGTGCGCTGGAATCAACCATGCGACAAAATCATGCTTTGGTCAAAAGATATTATCGTTATGGCTAATCGCGACCAAAACGGTGATCAATCGGTCAATTCTGATTTCAACAAAATAACAAAAATACTAGATGAACGAATTAATTTCTAGAAAAAATATATGTCGTATATCTCTGTGTTAGCTTTCCGAAACTTTAAACAGTTTGTGATTTCGATTTCTGGTTCTCCCGAAATCTCGAAAACACCGAAACGTGTCAAGTTTCGGACAACCGACACTCTACAAATTTTCCAAAAATTTAGGAATAATATCTACGAAAATAAATTACATATTCAGAAAGCTTACCTCGATACGAATCCAACAAAAAAAAACGAGGCACGAAAAGCACGTCGGAGTTGACGGAAATCACTTCGGGAAGTCGAAAACCCTAGATGAGTTCTCCCACAAAAGGCAGCTAAAAATTTAATTAGGGTTTCGAATATAATAATATATATATAGGAGAGAGAGGCGGTTCAGCCTGGGCGCCGACAGGTGGGTCCCCCGGGTGAATTTTTGGGTAATTAATTATTTTAATTCAGAAAATTATTTAAAAATTATTTTAAGTCCAAATAAATCAAAATAAATTGCAGAAAAATCCAAAAAATTCTAGAAAATATTTCTAAGTGTCTAGAATCTAAATAAAATATTTTAATACAAAATATCATCATGTGACCTCACAGTAAATTTCCAAAACCTATAAAATATAATTTCTATAGGTTTTAATTATATAAAAATTTCAAAAAAATCTAAAAAAAATCTAAAAAAAATCTAAAAAAATTCTAAAAAATTCTAGAAAATATTTTTAACCTCCTAGAACCTAAATAAAAATAACTTGTCTCGAAATAGTCCCAAATGACCTTATAGTAATTCATGAAAGTCAATAAATAAATATATCTTTAATAAATAAATATCTAAAAATGTCTAAAAATTATAGAAAAATATAATATAGCTATAGCATGCTTATAAATCCTATCTAGAGATCATGTGACCACAAGATGGCCATAAATCACCTGTGGGCTTAGTCACAACTCATATGATCATAAAAAAAATTAAATATAAACTAATCAAATAAAAAATATATATCACAAAATTTCGGGAAGAAGAGTTACAGTGAAGAAGAAGGATGGATCGATGCGGCTATGCATCGACTATCGTGAACTCAATAAGGCGATCGTGCGGAACAAGTATCACTTGCCACGAATCGATGACTTGTTTGATCAACTGCAAGGCGCGTCAATATTTTCAAAAATCGATCTTCGTTCAGGCTATCAACAGTTGAAGATCAAGTCCGATGACGTATCGAAGTCTGCCTTCCATACTCGATATGGTCATTATGAATTTTTAATCATGTCGTTCGGTTTGACAAATACCCCAGCTGCTTTCATGGATCTGATGAACCGAGTCTTTCGACCCCAAATCGATAAATTTGTAGTCGTGTTCATCGACGATATCCTTATCTACTTAAAGAATCGAGAAGAGCATGCAGAATACTTGAAGACGGTATTGCAGACTCTGCGTTAAAATAAATTATATGCCAAACAGAGTAAATGCGAGTTCTGGATGAGTAGTATGATATTCCTCGGATATTTAATCTCTGCCGAAGGCGTCGCGGTGGACCCAAAGAAGATTGAAGCGGTGGTAGATTGGAAACGACCTACCTCGGCTAGCGATATTCGGAGTTTCCTGGGCTTAACAGGCTACTACCGAAGATTCGTGTGGAGCTTTTCAAAAGTAGCGTCGCCTCTGACTCGCCTCACACAGAAGGGAGTAGTATTTGAATGGAGTGACGACTGTGAATCCAGCTTTCAAGAGTTGCAGCAACGGCTCGTCTCAGCTCCAATCCTTGCACTTTCAGATGGTCCAAAAGGCTTTTAGATATTCAACAACGCATCGGGAACTGGCCTCGGGTGCGTACTTATGCAGAGAGATAAAGTCATCTCCTACGTTTTACGACAGTTGAAGCAGCACGAGAAAAATTATCCGACGCATGACCTAGAATTGGCGACGATCGTGTTTGCATTGAAACTCTAGCGACACTACCTCTATGGTGTGGCTTGCAGAATCTACACAGATTATAAAAGCATAAAATACTTGCTTACGCAACGAGAACTCAGCTTACGGCAACGACGTTGGCTCGAACTCATAAAAGATTACGAGCTAACGATCGAGTATACGCCGGGCAAGGGAAACGTCGTAGTCGACGTGTTGAGCAGAATGTTTATGGGATCATTAGCCCTAAATAATGAGATACGACGAGACCTTGAAGCGATGGGTATCAAACTCGGAATTGAGTATCGACACCTGCACCTAGCTCGGTTGAAGCTAGGGTTGATCCTGCTTAGCAAAATAAAAACCGCACAGAAAGATGATTCATTCCTGAAGAAGATGTGCGAGCCGATTTCAACAGGAAGGACGACTGACTTTGCAGAAGACGGAGACAGGACAATGCGACTAAAAGAAAGACTCTGTATTCCTGAAACTGTCGAACTCAGAAAAAAATTTCTGACGGAGGCATATTATGCGAGGTACTCATTACATCCTGGAAGCACCAAGAAGTACAAGAACTTGCGTACAAACTTTTGGTGGCACGGTATGAAGAAAGACGTAGCTACTTTCATGTCGCAGAACATGGCGTGTCAGCAAGTGAAGGCAGAACACCAAAGGCCAGGCGGAGAGCTGCAGAACCTCGCCATTCCCGAGTGGAAGTGGGATAACATCTCGATGGATTTTATTGTGGAATTTTCGAAGACGTCGAGGGAGAATTGTGCGATTTAGGTCATTGTTGATAGATTGACCAAGTCGGCTCACTTCATCACAATTAAAGTAGGATGGAGCGTCGATCGGTTAGCGTAAATATATATCGATGAGATTGTTCGACTACACGGGGTACTGGTCTCAATAATTTCGGACAGAGACGAGCGATTCCTATCATATTTTTGGACGAGCCTGCAAGCGGTGATGGGGACCAAACTAAATTTTAGTTCTGCGTATCACCCCCAGACAGACGGTCAGACGGAGAGGGTGAATCAAATCTTAGAGGATATGTTGCATCTGTGTGCAATCGATTTAAAGACTAGTTGGAATATATATTTACCGCTTGTAGAGTTTGCATATAATAACAGTTATCAGTCAAGCATTCAGATGGCTCCATATGAAGCGCTCTACGGAAGGAAGTGTCATTCTCTAATATGCTGGGACGAAGTCGGAGAGCGACAAGTGCTTGGACCGGAACTGGTGGAGCAGGCCATCGAAAAGATCCGCTTGATCCGAGATAGACTCCGTATCGCGCAAAGTCGACAAAAGAGCTACGCAGATCTTCGTCGACGACCACTAGAATTTTTGGTCGGGGACCATGTGTTTCTGAAAGTAACGCCCATGCGTGGCATGATGCGGTTCGACGTTAAAGGCAAATTGAGGCCGAGATTTGTAGGCCCCTTCGAGATCATCGAACGAGTTACAACGATTGCTTATCGGATCGTACTACCTCATGCCTTGGCTGATGTGCACGATGTTTTCCATGTTTCACAACTTTGAAAATATGTACATGATTCAAGTCACGTGGTTAGCTTCGATCAGTTGGAGCTACGTACTGACTTGTCTTACTCGGAGGAGCTTATTCAAATTTTGGACCGTAAGGAGAAGGTATAACGAAATCGATCGATGTCTTTGGTCCGCGTGCTTTGGCAGAACCATTCAGTTGAAGAGTCAACGTGGGAAATGGATGCAGAGATGAAGGTGAAGTACCCTTCGTTGTTTGTCTAATTTAAGGTCAGACCCTTGTTCTTAAGTTTCAGGACAAATTTTTTTCTTAGTGGTATATTATGTAGTACCCCGCTTCCGATAGGCGGCAGACTCTGTAATATGCTTGTGCCGAGTTAGATCGGTCGGAAACTTAGATAGCCATCTGACTCAATCGCTGAGCTTGGTAAACGATAACACCTTGCGGCATTGATCAAATCGATTTAGACGAATGTTACGAGAATCGATCCAACTAATAGAACGACTTCTGTTGGAATAAGTCCTAAATGCAGCGGGCTGCATCTCGGCGAGTGAGCTCTATATAAGAGTCCTTTCGACGGGACCAGACTGCTGTATGGTTTTCTTGGAGCTTTTGCCCTTGGTTTTGATGAAAGTACTTTCGCGTCGTTTTTTGAATGCAATCTACGAATTTCGAAGCGAAGGAATAAAGAAGAAATTCTAACTAAGTGTTGGTGCCATTGCATGAGCTCGCGTAACTAAAGCTTGAACGTTGTGAAGCGCTTCGACGGTCGGCACGATCAAAGTGCTTGGTGGGTGGTTCGGCCCCTTCTTTTCTACTCTGTCCCGCAAACGAAATTCCTTTGCCTCGAACTTATTTAAATCGACGATGCCAACTTAAATGCACGCCAATCCACTAAGATCAAGAACTCGAAAAAAATGTATCGATTTAGAGAAATCTACTCTAAAAATATAAATTTTGTACCAAAATCGAAAAGTTTAAAGTTCTAGTAAAAAGATAGACTATTTCACATGCTGCAAAATAATATAAAACGTCGATGGTGGCTTATGATGCCTCAGGCAATTTGGTGCCTACGGGACGCTAAATCAGAACGTACGGCTTTGAGGAAACGAACTCTCACATGAGTCCAAATGATAATGCTACTTAATACTGTCTGCGCTATACAATCGGGCTCATATATTCATTCATTGGCATGGTCATGGACAACTTGTGCACAAGTTCGTTTTCCTCGAAATGGTATATGGGGCATTAGAACCGAATCATCCTAGGGAGAATAATTTATCGTGCTTTGGCGCGAGGCATGCGGGACCTTCAGTAAGGCTTGCAACCTAGGCTGAAAGGGTAGCGTCGCATGCCAAATTCGATTAAGTCACAAGTGGTGTGTAACACCAATGACCACATGTAAGATAGTAGCATGCTCACCTATTGTCTTATGCAGGTATAATTACTATCTCTGTTTTATGCAGGGACGAGCACGACCATGGTAAGAATTGTGATAAATTATTATGTTTCACTGTATACTTTAGTACTTCAAAGATGGCTATCGATATGAACTGAATTCATTTAGTTCTAATAGAAAGAAAACTCTAAAGCATGCCTACCTTAACAATTAGAGTCGGTTTAGACGAGTAGGTTCGTCTCGTCCATTTAGCAAGTGTGCTAACCCCCTTCCCAATTCCTCAGGTGCGGCAGGAGCTCTAAACTGAAGCTGAAGTGCGGAGAGGCATTTTGAAGCTCTTTCTATTCTGAAGTATTTTGAAGCCAATTCATCGTAGGCTTATGTATAAAGGGGCGAATGTATGGAACGACAAGTGTTAGTTCAGGCAGCTTGTCGAGTATATTTCTTTTGTTTCAATCAATGTAGCCACAACGGCATCCAATATAATTACAACTTGTACTTCGTTGCAAGCTATGAATGAAAAGCATATTTCTATCTTTCTAAACTGTGTCTTATATTCTGATGTGATTTGCGAAGTTTCAACTTGGTGTTTCAATATAATAATCAACATAACGTTTTTACCGTGTACGAGTGCAATTCCAGACTCGTACGATATCATGCCTTAGCAAGGATGATCGATTCGGCATAATAACACCGAGGATGATCGATTCGACATAATAACACCGGGGATGAACGGTATGTCGACTCGGGGCGTGACAGTTAGCTCCTCCGTCTAATGACCATCCTCCCCACCCAATAAAACTTTCCGTATTACATCCACGATACGCCCAGTCCGACTCTAACAATCGATAAGTCCAGAAGTCCAGTCAACATGTACAGAAAATATACCATCAAGTAAATATCTGAGATCATAAATGAATCACCTATATGCCATGCAATATGAATCAATGTATCATGTTTATGTGCCCGCAGGTATAATCATGTAAGTATAACGATAAGAGCAGGTAAATCATGTAGCAGTATATTCAAGTGAAAGACTGATAAGGAAACAAGCATGTAAATACAATATATCAAACTGGCAAATTATACTTGTTCGGAGTTGTCCAAACTGTGCTGAGACCGCAGTACCAAGGTCTATCACACTATCCATGAGCCAATGAACCATATTCCATGTAAATATCTATCAACCCACATCACAAACAAACATATATCACACACTAAAGTACATGTATGACTAATAACTCCCACCTAGGGAGCTTGGGTTGTTCTAGTCACCTATTACCTTTTGTTATCTAAGACACTTATAATTATATCGTCTAGAACTAGGTCACACTAGTCTCTATAATCATTATTGCTAATAATATGGATCGCAAGTTGTAGGTTCAAAATAGGTCAAAACAATATATTGGATCGATATGTTGGATCAATAACGAGCTCCAAAATTAAATTGGATGTTAGGTCAAGCTTACTGTCGATGGTCAAATGGCCCAAATTGGCCAAAAAGTTGTGCGATATAAATAGAATGTAAGAGAACAAGTTTGAGTGGAACATGATAAATCAAAATTGATTATCTTGTCTACTACAAAACTCATGAAGTAAGTTTCGAGAGATTGACATCCCTGGCGCTCTAAAGATCAAAGGCACGAAAAAGTACATTTAATGATCAAAACTAATTATAATACAATTATTTATTGAAAATAATTCATTAATTTTTTTTAAAAGAACCCTAAAACTTAGACTAATTTCAGGAGGATTACAATCACCATTGTAAGTAACTATAAAACTTAGACTAATTTCACTAAATATCTTATATTATTGCGTGTGTTTTAGGCTTAGGGTATGTTTGGTTGATTAAAAGTGTAAGGAAATGCGAAAGTGTTAAAGTATAATTTGCGTACGTGTTGATATGTATAAGTTTTGACTTTCTTATTGTTGTTTGGATGGTTGAATTGTGAAAGTTGGAAGTGGAAAAATATACAGTTCGATTGTTTGTACAGTAGTTGAAAGTGGATCTTATGTTAGTTCTTTTGTTTGGTTACTCCAATGAAATGGAAGTGGAAGTGGAAGTAAAAAAGTAGATATGAATAACTTTTCTATGATATTCTCTTAACCATGACTGCAGTTGGCAATCAATCCTCTTATAGTTTATGCTCCGCTGGTAACAAAAAGACTTTACATTTGAATGAGGCTCGAACAATAGTAAATTCATGATTCTATCTTTTTTTTAATCTTCCTGAGTGTAATATTATATTATAGTTAGTAAGTATAGTAGCCAACATATAAGATCCTAGCTTCTCCATACCAATATCTATCACACATTCACAAAAAGAAAACCAACATACTATTCATCCCAACAAGATTGAGCTCATAGAATTAAAGGTTCTTTCACATAATCTCATCCTTTCACGCACGAAATTGTAATTGTTACTTTACTCCAAAGATTTCTTGACGGATTTGAACGGAGTCGAGAACCCCATCACAAAATTGTTCAAGAACATCGACCAGCCCACCGTGAAAGGCAAACAATTTGAGCACTCCTCTTCTTGTTCTTATTTCTCATCTCGCTTTTTCATCGAGTTCGAAAACATCGAAAGCGACATGGAGCAATGCTTCATCTCGACGGCAACAACGGAGATAACCTTCGTTGATGTCGACGCATTACGATTCAGCTTCTTCCTTGGCAGCACGATAATAATGAAGTCGATGCTCCCGTCGACATTCCTCGAGCCACCGCTATTGTTGCTGCAGCACTAATAAGACTCGAGTTCCTTGGAGAAGCAGGAGAGCCCAGACTCGAGTGGGGAGATCGCATCCTTAGGAGGAAGGATTCTACTGGATCAATGCTGGCAACCATCAGCGACAACGTCGACGAGAGACAGACGATGAACTTGTCCGGGAAGGTGGTGTTCAATGTCACGACCCGATTCTGCAAAGTCCTTTCGTCCTCGCTTTGGACTATGTGGAACCATTCGTTCTCGTTTGGACTTGATTCATGCAAGCCTAAATTGCGCTTGCACAAGGCCAAGACCTGTATAATGACAAAATAGACAAAGTAGATAATAACACAGCGAAACTTTAAATACATAAATTGAATAATGGGTAATATTTTATAATGATAATAAAAACATATTCTCTTTATTGATAACATTGAATCGATTACGAGGCTCTCAATAGCTCTTTGATACACAATATACTTGGCTTACAATCTCTCATGAACTATACCGATTACAATGATCTCGTTCCATGTATTACATTCTTTTATAATGAAACCATCTCTTTTGCATATTCTTATTCTAATTTTTGACTCCTAAAGATGAGGCTCTGGCTATCGCTTCAGATTATCCATCTCGATGCATCTTGCACCTGTGTGCAAACTGGTGGTGGGTCAGTACATTAACGTACTGGTGAACGAACAAAGGCTACACCGTCTGAAACGATCACTAAGTATTCATATGAGAAAGTATTGCATTATTAGTGATCTTGCTATCTTTTACCTACGTTCATTTCATATAGTATATTAATGTCATATTACTTATTTTAAAAACACTTTCAAAGAACAATCTATCATTTCTTTCATTCAAGCCAACTAACGGATCAATTCCATGTACGAAGACAATTTCAACTATTTAGATGCGCGCAACGTGTTTCATGAGCCATATCATTTCATTAGAGACAATAGCAGCATTATGGGCATCATACAACTTTATCAACTCTTGGAACAATAATTTTTTATTTGCATCAAATTATTTATAGAAGCAATTCTTGATAGAAACATAAGCATTAAAGGACATCACTTATTCAGTGGTTCTTACCCATAACCGGCGATCCATCCCTACAGAATACAAGGATTAAATATAACCATAACATTTCCAATACTATTCCATGTTCGTCTCTGCATTGTTAGGCTTGCAATAAACTCCATCGATGCGTGCCATTGATTAGCAACTGTGACTCAAGACTCAGCTCTGCACTAACGCATGCGTATACCAGCAGCTGCGACTCATGGTTCAGCTATGCACTGATGTACACACATGCTAGCAGTTGCGTCTCAGGATTCAACTATTCACCAATCGACATCCTATCTACATGATGGTCCATGGGTCTATTCCCATGATTAGTCGCTGGGACTCTTTGTTTCAGCTCGTCGCTAATTGACATAACACCCTCCCTAATTGCGAGATTTAGTATTACCACGGGGGTGTTATTACAATCTCTCCTAGGTCGATCAATTCCTAGTATCCCAAGAGCCGTCGATAGACTATTACCTTGTGCATAAGTTGTCCGAGACCAATGTATGAATGCAAATTTCTATCAGATAAAACCATTCAATTCATAATCTATCGGTAAGCAATAATTTCGTATTTTCTCTTTATTTCATAATACAAAGCCCGTGGATCCTCTCTTCTTTTCTGATTACGAAGCAAGTGGTTCATTTCTTTTCATTCATTAAACAACAGAGTCATGGCTCTGCTTTTGTCTTTTTATATCATTCATTCAATCACAAGTGCCCTCTTCCATTTTTTCGTTTCAGCAAACGGTTCAGAAACATGAAATCATTCAACTTTTACAAGCATGATAACAGTTCGATAACAATAAGCATACAGTTTACTATTGATAACATACAACTAGGGACATGCAAACATCTCTTTTATCTTCTTATTACGCATGGCAACAATTCAACAATTGAAGCAACGTTCTAACTTTTAGCATGGCAATATCTTATCTTGTCTTAGCATAGCAATGGGTTCGATCATTTAGGGACATGCAATTTATCTATTAAAGCATATTGGGTCATCATACTAGCATTTTTTATGATTACGTTCTTGTTTTTAACACTAAGCATTCATTCAAAATCACAGATTCTTTATTAGGACTGAAAAGAATCAGAAATCCTTGTCCACTCATCCAGATTAATCGTCTTTGTGAAGACTTTGTCTCGAGCTAGCACCGATTTCTTTGTTCATCTAGTGCCTTCGTGGAGCAGGACACTACATTCAAGGGAATGGGAGGCCTGAAGAGGAGCTCGAGTAGCCCGAGCAGCTCCTATGGTGGGGTGCTAGGGTTTCGATCGAAGGAAAATCCAACACAAACCGACAACTTCCCACGTAGATCCAGCGGAGCTTTCTTTCGGAGTTCCTGAGAGGAGTTCCTCCCTTTTTTTGTGAAGGAAAAGAAAGAGACACTAACTTAGAGCTATCTATTCAACACAAAACCCACTTCAATATCCAAATGAACCAAACACTTGAACTGCCTCAAATAATCTCCACATCCGAGTCACTTGCAAGTAACCAAATAGTCCTTTAATTTTTTATACTATTTTTTACTCAACTGAAGTTCTAAATTTTTTAGGTTTCTTAAATTTAACCATCACTTACATTTTCTATCACATCTATGATCATTTGTGACTATTTTATACTTATAAACTTTGGAGGAAAAAATAAAGAATTTTTAAAATAAAAAACTAACCTTGGCCTACCTCCCCTATCCCTCACCCCGTTGGAGGCTCTACACCATAAGCAAGCCCCGACTCCTGTGCCACCCATGCATATCCGCTCGTTGGCTGGTAACGTTGTCAGAATGAGTCGAGGCGACGACGACTGTTTCTGGAAGGGTCCACCATTGTTGCAGGTTGCGAGCAGCCACCACCATGGGACAACATTGTCAGCCATCAAATGACAAGGGAAAGGGTTGGCATAGAAGCAATGCCTTGCTATTGAAACTCGTGTCGTCGGCGCGGGAGAGGGGGGGAGAGAGGGGAGGAAGAATTAGGGTTTTAGTGTGTTAATTTAGAAATCAGGGTTTGTTTAATTTTTTATGCTAATTATATTTTTAAATAAAGTATTTTAATTAAATAATGATAAATCTTTAGGGTGATTTGAACGTGAAGTGTATATATCGTTATTATTTTAAGCTACATTTAACTTAAACTGAGTGTATTAGTATTTTTAATTAAAATTTCTTATTATTTTAATTAGTTTTGAAGCATGTGTGGCCCGTGTATAGGTGAGTTCGTATAATTTGGCATGGTTGGTATTTGTAATAAGTACAAAACATAGGACTACAATTAACCCTTTAAATTAGGATTATTTATAAGGGCATATTATTTTTTGATCAGGGCTATCCTGGATTGGGGCTAGTCCAGGTTTGGGGGAAATTACTCAGGACACCCCATTTTTTTTTACTCATAGGGCTATCACAACCCAACCCAACCCCCCCCCCCCCCCCCCCCCAAAAAAAAAAAAAACCCCAAATTTTAGTTTTATTTTCACATTTCACTCTCTCTTTTCCAAAATCCTATTTTCTCTCATCTTCTTCTTCATCTTCTTGTCCACCATTCTCCACTCTATTCCTTCGATGACACCCAAACGGTCCTCACAAACAAGATAGAATCTCTAATACTTTCTCTCTTTCTTTCCAAAACCCTAATAATTTATTTCGAAAATTCAAGTATACATTACAATGTTTATTTCAGTTATTTGTAGTCTATTTGAATTAAACTTCAAGTACATTCAGAGTGAAAATTACCCATTTAAATTAAGGCTAAATTACAACTTGATACCCCCAACTATTGGAGTTTTTCAACTTGATACCCTCAACTTTGATAGGCATCAAGTTAGTACCCTCCCCCTAACGGTGTTAAATGAAAATAAAAAAAGACACAATTGCCCCTCTCACATTCTCTCTCTCCCTTTCTCTCCTCTCTCTCTCCAGCGACGGCAGCCGGAGGGGGGGGTTTCGCAGCAACAATCAGTAATAGTAGTAGCAGCAGTAGCCGAGGGGGGCCGCGTGGGTGGGCGCACAGCCGGAGGGGGTTGCGGGCGGTGCGTAGGAGGGAGGCACGGCGGCGCGGGGCTGCTCCGGCGGCGAAGGGGCGGGGGTCATGGGGGCGCGGGGCTGCTCGGGCCACGACTGGGGCACGGGGCTGCTCGGGCCACAACGGGGGCACGGGGCTGCTCGGGCCAATGCGGGGGCGGGTGTCGCAGGAGGCCACGGGTGGCGCGGGGGCGGAGAGGTACGTGGGATCGCATGTGGGGTCGAGGGGTACGATCGGCAGAGGGTATTGGGAGGGGTGTGACAGCTGCCGGAGGGGGAAGGGAGTGGATGGATGTAATGGAGGAGGGGGTGGCTGGAATGGAGGAGGTGATGGAGATGGAGGATATTTTTGGAAACTTTTATTTTTAATTTTTTTTAATAAAAAAGTTATGTTTAACTAACAGAGGGTATCAAATTAAAAGTTTACAATTGTTGAGGTTATTAAGTTAGTACCTATCAAAGTTAAGGGTGTCAAGTTAAAAAACTCAAATAGTTGAGGGTATTAAGTTGTAATTTAGCCTTGAATTAAACCCAAGTAAACACGATCGAAAAAATCTCGTGTCGACTAGGACTACCTAATTTTCTGGCAGTTCTACAAATTGATAGGACTGCCATAAATAGTGGCAGTCCTACTTCACAGCAAGTAAAACTAAGGACTGCCACAATTTCTGGCAGTCCTGACTGTATGTAGGACTGCCAAAATTTGTGGCAGTCCTTGTTTCACTTGATGTGAATTAGGACTGCCACTATTTCTGGCAGTCCTATCAGTTTGTAGGACTGCCAGAAAATTAGGCAGTCATAGTTTGCACTTGTTGAACAACAAGTCTATTATTGTTCTTCTTGTTTGCATTTGTTGAACACCAATATTAGGATTTTCACCAGTATTAGGGTTTGTACATTATGAAGAGCCTTTGGGTTCCATCGAAATTGAAAATGAGAAGAAAATTAGGATTTTGATGGAGATGGTGAGGATGAAAATGGTGGAGAAGAAAAAAATGAAAAGAAAACACATCACACATTTTTGTTCTTGTTCTCCTTCATTTTCTTGTTCTTCTTGTTATTCTCTTCTTGGATGTGTTGAGGAAGAAGACAAGAACAAAAATAGAAGAATTGACTTTTATACCTAGAAACAATGTTTTAAAAATCGGACCCGAGTTTGACCCGGCCAAGGCACTGGGTCGGGTCAAACGGGTTCAACCAGTTGGTTCAACCAGTGGGTTAATCTAAATGGTCCAAGTTTAATCTCTTATGGACACTATTTTTTTATAAAAATATCAGTTTTTTACAAAATACTGGGTCAATGCTGAACCAGACCGAAAAAACTCCCGGTTCACGGTTGAACCGGTTCAACCGGCCGGTCCGATCCGGTTTTTAAAACATTGCCTAGAAATGGGATAGCCCTTAGTAATTTTTTTAATGACAATCTTGTAAATAAATCAAACTTAAAAATGAGATAACCCTAATCAAAATATGATGTGTCCTTATAAATAACCTAAATTAGCTACTTGATAATTTTAATAATTGAAGATAGCAATTTATTTATAAATACTATCTTCTTAGAAAAGTTGGATAGAAAGACCCTTTCTTTTGTCTGTGATTATTTCAACCACAGATACATACTCCATGGTGTGACGTTTCTTGAACTTTGTACAAGTTTGGACTCGTGACATCTCCTAATTGACTGACGGTCTCGATCATCTCTCCAAGACACTAGAACACGTGTCAACATTCCACGCAGAGTCTGAGCACTCACGGAAGTAGCTCTTAAATTACAAAGTTAACATCGAATAGCTCTATAAATATTCCCGAAACGCCGACCGGGCACGTTATCGAGAAACGTCATCCCCAAATCGAATTTGGTAAGTTCGAACCCTAGAAACCTCAATTCACAGAAGAATCAAATTCGTTCAGTTTTTTCTTCTCCTCTCAATTCTGTCTCAGTAATCTGTACGATTTTGATTGCCTAGCCAATTTATGTCCACTTTTGTTTCAATTTTACATTTGATTCCAAGTTTTCTAATGTTCACGAACAAATTTTCTGCAAGATTTAAGCTAAGATTGACCTTTCTTTGATTAATTTTAAAGTTCATCCTTTCCATCTATATTTGTCTGGGTTGCACATGCGCCCAGCTATTTTACATAAAGATGGCGCCTTTCTTTGAGACTTTGATATTTGAAAGAAAATTATGAATATTTTTTTAATTTAAATTGTATTTTTTCTTGGTCGAACTGAAGCTATTAGAACCCTCAGAGAATTTTATTTTCTGCAAGATGTGAAGCTCGAGGTTTATAAGGGTTTTTCATGTAAAAATTTCATTCTTTGTGTGCGTGTGTGCTTCTTGGTTGTCAGTTTTTGATCCGAACAATATGTGGTCAACTATTTTCCATAAAGCTGTGGCCTTTCTGTGAGATTTTGCTCTTGGGAAAGAGTGCGATTTTTTTTTTTAAACTTAAATTTTAATCTTTCTTGGTTGGATGCAGAATAAAGATGAGTCGTTCCAGTTCAAAAGCCAGCCGCACCCTCTATGTTGGAAACCTTCCTGGTGATATTCGCGAGAGAGAGGTTGAGGATCTTTTCTACAAGGTAGCGAGTCATTCATGTTTCTTTTGCATACGGTTCTTTGATTTAGACTTTGGTAGCAAGAAAGTAAGTCTGTCAGGACGAAGACCTAAGAGAATATGACTAAGTATAAAATTGGAATTAGGGAAAATTTGGGCGCTAAAGCTTTAAATGAAATGTAAACAATTAACCAATAACTAATATCAAATTTTCACAAAAAATATGATAGAAATGCAAACCATAGCAATTGATTATAATTAACAAAAATATCCGAGTTTGGAAACGTGCTTGTTGCGTTGGATTTGATTATGCGGAAAAAGAAGAAGCCTGAACTAATCATTAATAAATAATGAATAAGTAATAAGGGAGAGTTCTTTCATCCATATTGGCACCGTACCGGTTTGGGCCACACTCAGAACTCATGGTTCTAAAAAGAAAGTATTGGCACGTCTGCTTAGTCCTTTGCCTCTGCTTCCGCGGGGCAAGAATTCGTCTAATTAGATTAGCAATATAAGAATAAGAAATCCCCAACCTGATACTGTATTTGAAGCAGTTGTTCGAATTCCTTATGATATGCAACTGAAACAAGTTCTTGCTAATGGTAAAAAAGGGTCTTTAAATGTGGGGGCTGTTCTTATAGAGCGATTCACGTCAACATTGGAGGCGGAGAAAAGAAGACAAGACAAGAGAGATCCACGTTTGGGTTTTTGCTTCGCACCATACACACTCAAACTAGATTTCTCATTATCCAATTATTCAATTCATAATTTCTGAAGTCACAGACTATTTATTGAATTTCAAGAAATAAATGACTAAAAGATAACAAAAAATAAATAAATTGGTTTACCATCATGTTGTATCCTATGTTTGTTGCATGGACGCAGAACACGACATGACTATATAAGCACACAGAGACACGAGTCACCATTTATTTTTGGTGCGTCCTAATACATTTGGAACATCTGTTTCGTGTTTGATACATGTTCGGCATGACACGACTGGTCACGATGCTTACTTCTTGGGGGCGTTTGGTACACGGGATTTTTTTGTTCCAGGAAACCTATTCCCATGTTTGGTTTAGGTAAGAATTGCAAATACCCAGGTAAACAATTTACCCAAATATTTTTTTTGTTGTTTTTTATACTTTTAAAATTTATTTTTCTTTATTTTTATTCTTTTTCATTTTTAAGATTTTTTTTTTCAGTTTTTTTTTATCTTTTTTCATTTTTAAGAATGAATTTTTGTTTTCTTTCATTTTTTCAAATTTAAGAATTTTTTGTGTGTTTTTTGTTGTTTTCTGGTTTTTGACTTTTTTTCTCAGTTTTTTTTAATCTTTTCTAATTTTCAGTTTTTTTATCCTGTTTTATTTTTTCCCCCGGAATATTTATATAGTGACAGAATATAATTTTTCAGGAAATTTAATTACCTGGAATTTGATTCTCGGGAATATAAAATTCCCGGCTATAAAGTATTCCGTGTACCAAACGCCCCCTAAGTGTCAATGCATCCTAGGCTTTATTGCAAGGTGGGAAAATTGCATGATATATATAGCGAGGGTTGCTTTCATCTTTGTGCCTGCATGCACAGACTGACGTCTCTTTGCTGATTTGCATGACTTCTCTTAGAAGTATTGTTAGATATTATAGTGGTATTTAGCTTCTATTCTTTTGACTTCTTTTAACGATAGCATGAAGATTATGTTGTTTATTGTGTGTTTGGTATGCGATAATTTTTAAATTCTTGAGAAACCTAAGGATGTGAAAATAATTACTATGTCATGTGAGGGCATTTTTTATCTGGGTATATTTGATTCTAGGAATACAATTTTCCCAAAGTGTGGGGAATCTACTCCCTCCAAAACAAGTGGGTAGGGGTTAGGATCCGGATCCAGTTTGAGTCCATTGGGTCGAGATCGGATCTGGGTCCAGTTCGGGTCCTGGTAACATTATATAAATCACTAGTGCAACAACAACGTGGATAATTAAAAATAGTACCCCATTGGTGGGACTTGAACCTAAGTCATCTGATAATAGACTAATATTCTAACCAACTAGACTATAACAATCTTTGGATATAAAGGCAAAGCCACTAAATATAACTGATTATAAATCAAGAATGTCATTCCCATGACTTCTATATTCCCGGTACTATTTTGTATTCTACCAAACACGGTAATATAAATTTCGATGAATTTGATGCACGGGATTTTGTTCATTGGAATATAGATTTCCTGGCAATATTGCAATCACATACCAAACACAACCTTAGTCTGTCTTGAGCATGGCCAGTGAATTTCAATAATTCCCTGTCTGAAGTCTGCAATCACCTTTAGTCAAATTGACATTGCTGGTAATTGGTAAAAAAGAACAAAAATAATGGAGATGACAAGTTAAAATAGTGTTTGCTCCTCCTGGAAAAAGATCCTGCATCTGCCCTGAACTGATAAGATTGTTTTGAAGAGCATTCTTCGGGTCATATTTCAAGTCATATAGGGCTTCTTTAGTAGACATTTTTGTATTTTGATACAAAGTATGTTTTCTTGGGAGTCAAGTCAGGCGGATCCAGAAAATTTTGTCACTGTAGTTCTTTTAACAAAACTAATAAAATATTGTATGTTTTAAATCAAACTTATTAGACAAAAAATTATGAGTGAAAAAAATGAAAGGTGTACCTGTGATTTGTCGAAGGTGTCGCGACTGTTTGCAAACTCCAAGATAATATGAAAGCTTCCATATCGCAAATAAAGAAGAATAAGAAATGGGTCCAAAGAAGAAAAATATTTTGATTTGGTAAACATTTTTTGTTGTTGGATTTTGGACTTCCTTGTAGAAATAGGGGTAAACTGTCTTACAAGTTATATAATGAAACATTTTCTTGAAGACAAAAAAGCTGAATAATTAATCATAGTGATTACATAAATATCTCAATTAATCTATCTATATTTATTTATATCTTATCTCCGTAGATTCATCATATTATTTCCATAAGTTTGGGAGGGGCAAAATGTGAATTTCCTATCTCAACATACTAACCCTTGCCCAATACGTGGCTCCGCCCTTGAGTCAAGTAATATTCACAAGGAAGATCCTTTGGCTTATGTTTATTTTAGGAACATCTGTTAGATTTATCAAAATTTTGGAAAGTAGAGCTTTATCAAGAGTATGAATTTTCCTGTGTTTTTTTAATATAGAAAGCAGGGTACCTTTTATGCGGTTAACATTTGAGGGGAATGAAAAGAAGAGAGTTAGCTTCTTTGGGGTCTTTTAGCAATTGTAATAAACTTAAGTGATTTAAGAAATTGAATTAATAAAGATTCCTGTGATTTATTGTGCTCTTTGATCTTCTGTGGCAGTGTGGCTCTTCATTGACGTTGTAACAGTTGTGAGTTGTGATATTAGAGAAGAAATCAAAATCTTCGGAGGGCCAACTCCTAAACAAACTAGTGCTTCTCAAGTAAATTCAAAATTAAATCTATCTCACTTATAATAAATTCGGCACCCAATAAGTTTCCTACATAATATAGGGTAAACCTTAGACTTCCTAATTGGTTTACCTTTCAAATATTAACCATGTCAAAGGCTGAGAATGTAAAGCCAGACCTGTGTGGACACCACCACCGTAGGTAGACATATGCAACGTTCAATGAAATAATAACAAAAACATATGAGTACTAAATGCCAAAACTAACTCTAACTAGTGCTGATAATTAGTGACCATATACTGAGGAGTTATTATTATTTTTGGTTAAATGCAGTTTTATAGTGATGTAAAGTTAACTCAAATGGATGAGTCTTGACTTTGTTTAATTTACAGTTTGGTTATTCAACTGCTATATGAGAAGTGTAAGAAAGGTCCCATATTTAGTAATAAAACCTAAGTTGGACTTCTAGCAATTGTGATTTGGTGCACTTTTACTGGACTTTCAATGGAGAACAGTGGTATTACCATCATAATGATGTCAAAACAATTTGTTCTCCTTCATTCAAAAACACTAACAAAAGCACTGAGTTGTGTCATCAAGTGGAGATACTAGTTACCACTTATCAATAATTGTTCCTAAAAGAGTTTACGATATAATATCATTGTCCTTTCCTGTTTTGGAGATTGTCAAAGCTGGAAGTTTAGCTTGAAATTGCTGTATATGATTTGATGACTGATTTATAGCATTGGAGGGGACTAAACCTAGCTATCAGATCATATTAACTGTATTCCAGTTACACATCTGATTCACTTCTAAGTTCTCTGATGAATTAAACAAAGATATGCAAGTAGTTTCTCAGTGATGCAATATTTTCATAAAGACTCGGTTATAGTCACCGAGTCTTGATTTAAGATAGCTGGATTGGCTGTTTTAATTTCAGGACAGTAGAATTAAGATACAACTGCATATAGTGACTTCTTGAATAGAAAAATAGATGTGGATGGGATGTGCTTATCAAAGCAGCTAATTGGGAAATCATCATAATTGCAAGTTATTTGTGAACAAAACCTTTTACAAAACTGTGATGGATGGGACATGTTAGGTTCTTATGGTAGTAGCAAACATATCCAACAGATACTGGGTTGATTGGCTTGATGTCCTTATTGATGAACAAGGTGTTCTGCAAGAGAATAATTTCATCACTCGTGTTGACCCACTCATGCAACTTATTTTTCACTTTTTGGTTTTAAGGTTTTGAGTTTGTAATCTGCCTCATGACCTAGATTATGAACTTAATGGTGACTAATGCAACTTTGTTCATTGTGTTTCTTACGTCAAAAGAATGGCGGGCAATATAGCATCGATGAGAACTTTAAAGAAATGATTATGGTCTATACCATTCATTTTTTTCCTTCCTGGAATGCTTTTATTACAAATGTTTGAAATTAGAGTGTTTAGAGATTTGAATATTGGAGCATTTACGTTGTCAGCAGTCAGCAGGTTACACTCCACTTAGCCTAAGACTTGATTGGCTTGGCTAACTGCTAGGCTGAATGGTGCTCGGAGCAGATCATACACTAATATGACCAACATAGTATTGCCTAGTAGGCTTGATTGTCTCTGTATATATTTCTGTTTGCGACCACTTTGAACCAACAAGCTTGAGTGTTGGATATTCCTGCTTTATATTCTGTTCTATTTTCTTCCAATCAGCAATTCAGTCGAGAAGAATATGGTGTTGCGAGGTAATTGTTAATTGTGTTTTGCAGTATGGGCCCATTGTCGATATTGATCTGAAGATTCCTCCAAGGCCCCCAGGTTATGCTTTCGTTGAGGTAATGCTTTCCCCACCCCCCAACATATATATATATATATATATATATATATATATATATATATATATATATATATATATATATATAAACTTGCTATTCTTGTGCTTTGAACAAGTTACAGTTAGAGTAATCTAATCAGTATTGGTCTAAACAGTGGGAATATAATCCCGTTCCCCGCATGTTGCACCTTTCAAGCATTAATGCAGGGACTTGCTAGAAATAAACCTAGGAAGAGTAACACACTAAATCTCCATCAGGATGCCTTGTTGTGGTTTTATGTTTTCTTGCAGTTTGAAGATCCCTACGATGCCGAAGATGCTATTGAAGGCCGTGATGGATATAATTTTGATGGCCACAGATTAAGAGTACTGATTTTTGTTATCTGCGGTGTGTTATTGTTTTTGTTCTTCTTTTTCAATATGCTTATATTCCCCCCCATACTTGCTTGTAGGTGGAGCTTGCACATGGCGGAAGATCACAATCTTCATCTTCTGATCGCCACAACAGTTACAGCAGTGGTGGTGGTCGTGGTGGTGTCTCCAGGCGTTCAGATTATCGTGGTATGTTTTTGACGTTTGTTGCAGTGAGGTTGCTTTGAAGAATGATTTGGTTCTTTTACTTAGAACCTTTTTTTATCATTGTCTTACAGTGTTTGTTACTGGCCTGCCATCGTCTGCCTCGTGGCAGGACCTGAAGGTAAAGTTCGAGATGATCTCTGTGTAGTCATCTCTTTTCACTCATCAAGGTTATTGCTTTCTCTCCACTAATCGAAATGTATATGGGTAGGATCACATGCGCCGAGCTGGTGATGTTTGTTTCTCTCAAGTGTTCCGTGAGAATGGAGGTCAGTTCCTTTGGACTTGCCCATTATTGTTTCCTTGTTCCTTATGTTTTGTTTGATCCGTTTTTCTAAGAACCATGAAAGGAACTAATATAAAGGACCCTATTTGATCTGCTCTTGTATGGGGATGGTTTTGCCAGCTCTACCCTATGAAATTCCTTATTCTGCTTCGCCTTATGGAAAGAAACCACCAATTCCTTCTATCAATTCTCACAGTAATAGTCAAAGGTTGTGCACCACATGCAGCCTAATGGTTGAGGTCTTTGGTAGGGGAAGGGAAATTCGTGGGTTCAAAACCAGGGGACCAATGAGTGATTGACCCTTAGTTCTAAAAGCATCATGTTTACTGAAGGTTGGGCAATCTATGGCTGAGAGCCTTTGATATGGGAAGGACAGACCTGGGTTCAAGAACGGGGGGTTAGGGACATTTAAGTGACTGGCCCATACTATCAAAAAGACAGTTTCAGCATAATTACTTATCTTTGGACAGAATATTTTTGAGATACAAATTTAAATCGAAACCTTTCAAAAAATTCAATTCTCCATGTTGTTGTTATTATTATTATTGTTTTAGTAGTATAAATACATGTTGTTTATATACTATTCACTATTGGCCTCGTAAACTTGTTTATGGAGATCGAGACCTTCTGAGTTTGATTAGTTATTCACTTATTTTCTTTACTAGAGGCTGAGTTCGGGTGTATTTGTGGGATTAAGTCCTGTTTTTTAATTAGTTTTTCTCATTGTTTTGAGAACCAAAACGGTAAATCGGTTGGAGGCTCCGAGGCAACAATTCAAGGTGCAGAGTTTCAATTGGGGTTAAACTGGTGGTTGATCAGGGTTCAATATACCTGTTAATTTGTAGATTTTATAAAGATTACTTGCCTACCATCAGTTCTCAACGATCCTATGCTTAAAGACCATTTTCTCGGCTCAAACTTAGGTTGATAAATATATAACAACTAAAACTAATAATACCATCAATTTGCTAGTTTAGGTTCATAATAAGAAACATAACATTGATTTTTTTTGTGATGTATGTAGTATATATGATACTATGAAAAATAAATGTGTAGGGTATGTAGTATATATGATACTAAGAAACATAAAATTGATTTCGTCTGGTGTGACAGTAAGGCTTGCTGCTTGTTTCTTGTAGGATGCATGTTCGAGTCACGGAGAAAGCATATTCATATATATGGAGAACTTATCCGTTAGAGAAAATCCGTCAAGGCCGTATACATCTTGACCCTCCTCAGACGTTGCTTAATTTGGAGCCTCGTGACTTGCTGCTTGTATCCTAGAGGATGCGTGGTTTTCGTCACAGAGAAAGCTTCTCCATATATATGGGAATTTCTCTCTTAGAGAGAATCTGTCAAGGCTGCATACTCTTGACCCTCCTCAGACGTTGCTTAAGTGGGAGTCTCGTGGCACTGGAAAGCCTTTTATAAATCTGAATATTGTCTATTATAATTAATAGTGTAGTTACAATATATATATCGTACCTAAATATCTAGCTAGCCATTTTACACGATGAAGAAAAAATATTGGAATGTAGATAGTTGTTTAAGCTATATCTAATATCTATAAATTTAAGATTAGCAATAGGACTTCTTGCTTACCAAGCCAGAAGGACAAAATATGTGCTTTTGGGACCTCTTTATCAATGTATATAACTTTGGTGTATTACAACTTACTTCTGGAGATTGTTCGGACTCAACTTGGGGATGAAAGCCACAAAAATGGCAGATGGTGGCATTTGATTCTGGAGGTGAAGGAGGAAGATCAGGAAAGTGGGAAAATAATATGTAACAAAACATTTAAACAAATATGTAAAAGAATACCATGAATAGAATATCAAGAGACTGATAAAAAGAAAACAAATTGAAACTTATCAGTTGAAGAGAAACAACCAAGGTTGGCATCTTCTTGCCGGAGAGATGCCGTCAAGGTCCGCGTCTTCTTGCTAGAGAGAACCCGTTGTATTGCTGCTCTTCCATACCCCAGGGAGAGGAGAAACAAAGAGAAGAACAAAGAGGCAGAAAGAGGAGACAGAGAGAAGAGGACTTTCTGTTGATCATCGGGGTTTGGGTGAAATGGGTTAGTGTGTAGGGCTTTCTAATCAACCCTACCCATTAGACCATCCATTATACTTGAGTACACAGAACCGGCCAAACCGCACAATTCGACCCGTTCATGCTGTTTGACGGTTCAATTATGGTTCACCTGTAAACAGGTTTTAGTGGTTGAGAACAATTGTCTGTCAGTTTCTGGTTTTTTCGGTTGAACTTGCTGGTCTGGTCCGTATAGCATAAAATTTTCTTTTATTTTGGGATTGACTTGGTACCCGAGTCTACACCTCTAAAAATAGAGTTATAGTCAGATGTTTTAAGGGAGTTAATGAATTGAGTTTTGGGATTCATTCCTTTTGTGAGGAATAAGGTGATGCCAAGGGTACGCAAACCCTAATCTTTGGTGTCAAGACTTGGAGTCTATCCAAACCCTAATCCCCTATTCTTTACTTTCTTTTCCCTTGCAAGCCAAGCACCAATTTTTCCTCTGAATATACTGCTGCTGTTCTGCTGATTCCTGATCTGCCATCACGACTTCGACTCACTTCCCTCCTTGCTGTTGCTGCAGACTTGCAACCAGTATGTACCCTCTTGTTTGGCTGCTGTCCCTCTCTCTACAGGCCTGCCTGCAGGCAAGATCAAACCAGGCAGGTCCCTGCAGACTGTCTTTGCAGCTTCACCGCTTTTAGCAGCAGCTCTCTATTGCTGCAATTGCTGTTTCCTTCTCCCTGCTGTACCCTACAATACAGGAGCCAAATCTTCCCTTATGGACCTCCTGACAGCATCCAAAATCCCATATCTCATCTTCTACTTCCGAACCCAACATAGTCCATATTTTTTATTTGAATGACCAGATACAAAACCCATTCTTGCACCGTTATCTACGCAATATCAAGTGTCATTCTGTTGCATCGTGTTATGATAGTTGGATCTTGGAGTTGAAGATTGGTAGCAAAGGAACCATATTCAAGGGTTTGATTTGGGCAAGTTTAATTGATTTCACGAATCCTCAAAGTAATTTTCTCTGTTAATTAACTTTCAAATCTTGTGATCTTTTAGGGTTGTCTATTGTTAGATTTGTAGCTATCATTGGTTTATTGCTTAAATTTTGTGGACATGTTGCATGCTATTACATCATCGATCCTTGATAGGATTCCTCCTCCAGTTCATGTCCTCTGTAACTTGTCTTTCACATAGTAGCAATATGTACGCTCTCATTAATAGAAGAGGATTCTCAAGGTCGAGCTAACTTCAATTGCATGCTTATGACCGATCTTGCAACTATTCATTGATTTTATGGTTTATGCTTGTTTATTGGGATATAGTTATTATAAATTGCGTCATATACTCTTATGTTTTGTGCATATTTATGTGCTTTGAAGGTGATTGCAGTTCACTATTGCAAGTATTTTCATCTTTAATATGTGTTTAGATTCCTTTAAGGTCTAAAGCTGTGTGATCAATAAGCCCTTGTTGTCACGCCCCGCTCCCGTAGGAGCGATCGTCCTCGCTAAGGCATGATGCCGCACGAGCCTAGATTGCGCTCGTGCAAGGCGGGTTCCATAACGGCCGATTTCAGCGGCTGCGACGGGGTCGTCGCATAGAAGTCCCGAGCAGAGACATTGAATAATAACAGCGGAATTTAGAACAAAACACAAGTCATTCAAAGAAGCTCTTTATTGATATTGGAACAACGATTACATTGGGGGCGCAAGGCCAAGATCACAATCACTCAAGCTCACTCTTCTCATATTTTACAAGTTCACTCAGCTCTCTCTCATCTCTCAATTACAAATCTTGATCCAGCGGAAGCTTCGGAAGGCGATGTCCATACATTATGTCCTGTATAAGTCTTTACTTCATGCGGCTGCACGCTTCGAGTCGCCAAGGAACTCCATGCCTCGACGCATCCAAGCGAGCCCCGCGCCACGAGCTTCTACCTGTGCCTGCACATGTAAACTATGTGGGTGTCAGTACTCAACTGTACTGGTGGAATGAGCTCCTCGCCCACCCATACAAAACCAACACGTTTACTTTACTTTGTGCAACATAGTCCCCTTTATGATTGTCTTTCTACTCTTGCCTTAGGATCAGTTTTAGGACCGGCGCCTTAGCGCAACTTGTGTATCAGAACCATCCCGTGCTTGTAATGTCAACGTTAACTCATACTTTGTCCCTAGACCACTTCTCGTGCCAACAACGTTAACCTATCGAGTCGTGTTTGCCTTACGGCCAAAATCAGAGACGCAGCTACACGATAGACTCCTTTTCCATGTGACCGTGCTACGAAAATACATATTGAGGCCATGCCTCGCAATTCAGTGAGACTTAACCATATCGCCGCCTCGCGGCCCTTACTACTTTGACCACCAACTGACCCAATCAAGACTTGTGAATGTTAATGTCATTCAACCAACTTTGCCTCGCGGCGGTTTTCCGACTTAAACTCAAACGACTCAACCAACTTATGCAAACTTATAAGCCGACAACTCAAGACTCGACGCCACATCTCGTGCCGAAGCACGTCGCCTATGTTGTATTCATTCTTATGTCCAAACATTTGTATTCCAACTTGTACTCACATTCAACAACTCAATTCAATCCAAAGGCACCCACACGGATTTTCCGCCATGCCGACTCATCTATATGATTTGGTCACTGACTCCTAGAGCCATCGTGGACTTCTCTTAGCTTTTGTTAGACGGGCGCCCTTTCAGCGCAAGGTAGCTAGCCCCGCTGCAAGTCCCCGCCTAACCCGTGCCAAAAGCACAGCTAAATTAATTGTTTCCCAATGCCCGCATCGGTCCCGTGGCCTCGGGTTGTCGTACGGGGAAACTCTCACCTTGTCGACAAGTTGTTTGTTTCCCAATGCCCGTATCGGTCCCGAGGCCTCGGGTTGCCGTGCGGAGAAACTCTCACTTCGTCGACGAGTTGTCCAATGACCATGCAAGACTCGACACAAACTGACGTCTCACACAATCATGCTATCTCTAGTGTTACCATTTCTTTCAGGGCCAAGATCAATGTTTCTTTCTTATGCGACCGCCTCGCTGACATGTAGCCGCGAGCATACTTCTTTCTTATGAGACCGCCTCGCCGACATGTAGCCGCGAGGCCTCGCCGACATGTAGCCGCGAGCATACTTCTTTCTTACCCTATCATTTTTACTCAACTCAAGAACAACTATTCACAACAATTTCCAAACTCAATGAATCAACCGTGGTCCGTGCCTTAAAACTCTAGGACCGTGCCATCGTGTCCCAAACCGACTTTCGATCTACGCGACGCTATCGCCCAAGTCATACTTCATATGACGGGTCTTGGGATCGTGGGACTATTTAACTTGACAACCGCAGAAAGAGCGGGACAGCACTAGAAATGACTTAGGTCGATCGGCGTAACTTTGCCTAACCTAATCAAGCCTATAACTTGACTCAAGGGACGAGCAAAGGCTATGCCAAGCCTTGCATTATGGAAACGTGCATGCTTTAGCAAGCATTCACACAGGCGACGCCTATGACTTAGGCTATTTCATAACTTTGTGTCGAAGACCAACTTTCCTTCTCCCAAGCCACGGGACGAAGGATCGAGTGTCATTTTCAAAGCACGCCGTGCCCCAACTCTAAGCCGACCGTGGGACGTTTTTCCATGTTCTAACTCATTTTGACCCGTCGGGATTATTCCCTCAGCTATGTGGATTCATCTCTTTTATTATTAAGCCTACTTGTGCAAGTTGAAAACACGATTTATTATGTGATGGCAAAGATGAGGCAAGTTCACCGAAACTACCCCACCTGAGCGAGCGGTCGCCTCGACCGAGCGATGTCTTCCAGCAGCCGTTGTAAGGCTAAGGTCGAACGCCGTCGGCATTTCGATTTCTCCGATTGACTGAGCGGGACGGGGCACTACACTTGTAGCTGGCATTCTAGGCGACGCCCAGCCTCATGTTGTCGATTGCCTTGTTAGTAATTCAGATCCAACTCATAAAGGGTTGAGATTGAAGTTGATAGTTCTCTTGTGATGTTTTGTTGACTGTGTATTTTTCAGCCTACTAAGTTTGCAGCCATTCATTAGTTTCATGTTTTTGCTACTTGGAACAATGATTATCACAAGATGGTTTTTGTATATTTGTATAACTTTTCTTTGTGGTTGTGTTTGGCTTGTACCTTTGCCATGAAGCTTGTTGCAATTTGCGTGAGAGTTCATTTCTAATTTTGACTAGACTTACAGTCTTATGCAAGGTCTATGGGGTACCAGATGCAATCTGTGTACGTATAATGGCCGTATCACTTAACCATCAACTGGCCAATTAAGTTCCATGTGTAGGTTCTCGTGTCATCCATACTTCCTTTCTAGAAATTTGTTTCAACTCATTGAAGGTTGGAGCCAAATTGAGTCAATCGACAAGTTTTTGTAAAATTGTTATAGTTATCGTGCTACGCTTCTTGATTTTGTTATAGATTTTGAGATTTGCGAGCCTACTATATTTTGATGGAATTGTTTGGAAGATTATATTTCGTGAATTTATGCATGTGAGTCTCTCTCAAAAATGTTGAATCTGGGGGATGATTGACTGAGGTTTAAATAATTTGATTTCCTTGGTTTCTGTGTCTGATTTCTATGAATGACATACTTCCATTGAATTCGTTTTATTCCCGAAGCCCCGAAGCGAGTTTTGATACAAAACAACGACACCTTGTACTGGAGGTGTCCATTGGTCACATGTAGTAATATCGATATGCATGACTGCATTAATCTGCTATAACTGCCATCTTAAGTGTGATTATGTATTTATGCTGTCTTTATAATATCTCATATTTGTTAGTCTTAGGTTTCTTTTTACTTAGAAATATTTTTTCATGTTCGTGTTGTATGTATTCTTAATTGTTTACTTGTTATATATTCAAAATGCTAGATTCAAATTCTCACACTTTTCACAGTTGCATTCATGCTTCCTTCCTTGACAAGTCCTTCTAAGCTGATCTTCGGCCAACTGCATGCTTGCAGGTACCACAGGGATCGTGGATTATACGAACTATGATGACATGAAATATGCGGCAAGTGATTTACCTTGTCTGTTTAAATTACTAATTTTTTAATGATAGGAATATGCGTCAATTCTTCTCTTAATCTAAATATAATATTTTTATTGATTTGGTATGCCATGTTAAGATTTATTTGATTTCTCTGTCTCCAGATAAGGAAGCTTGATGACTCTGAATTCCGCAATGCATTTACGCGTGCCTATATAAGGGTAGATTTTTCTATAGCTTCTCTATAAGGCATATCTTTGTGGAATGTTTTTTTTTTCCTAATTGATTTTTGGGGGCCGCTTTGCAGGTAAAGGAGTATTCTAGCTCACGCTCCTATTCGAGAAGCCGAAGCCCTAGCCGCAGTTACAGCCGAAGCAGGAGCAGGAGCAGGAGCAGGAGCAGGAGCATAAGGTCTTTGTACTTTTTATTGTCTTCAATTGGGAGTGGAATTTATCTGTGTTTAACTTGGAGTAATGTCTTATGCAGCAAGTCTCCGAATGCCAAATCATCTCGTCGTGCTGTGTCTATATCTCGTTCAAGATCTGTATCTTCTGGATCAAAAGAGCGTTCTGTGTCAAGGTTTGTCCCTTTCTGTTTATTCCCATGCCTATTCATTGGAGCTTACTGTCCACCATGTAGTGCAATTTCCTTTTCATTATCCTGTTATCTTGATGCTCGAAGCATTGTTTTAATAATAGACTACTTCAGCAAATCTGTTCAAAAGAGGCTTCCTGGGAATTAGGGCGAGAAATAACAAGCCAGTAATAAACCATTAAATATAGGAGTTTGGATGAGAAATTACAAGTTCTTTGTGTGATAAGTTGCTTAGGTTCATTTCCTAGTAGATATTACTCTTTTATTTTTGCTTCATTCAAACTTATCATAACTGTGCCATAGATGATAGTGGATGCGTTCAAACTCGAAACTGTTGTGTTTGTGATGAATGGATGCATGGTGACCTAGATGTTGGTACTCATAAAACTGTGTTCATAGTCCATGTCCCAACGAAGAACTGTCATTTAGAAATCAACTATGCCCTGTATTCAAGTTTTACTAGTCAATTGTATTTGATGGCCTAATTAACTGTTCAATGGCTTGGCAACTTTGTCAATGAAATGAACTTGTGCTTGTCCCAGGATGTTTGTGAACAAGTGAAGTGATTTTGACCTGGTTTCCTAGATAAAGGTTCTCTAACAACTTTATTGAAGGCATATTGGGAATGACATTGTGCACTTCTGCAACTAATATTTTTGATTGAAAGATCAGTTTCTAGTGAAGAATGCTTATAAACTTGTAAGCAACTGGAAGATGACAAATGCAGATTGTTGGTGAATAAATGACCTCTTATTTTATGTCACTAAGGAAAATTTATGAATTGCAACAACTCAAGCCCTCATGTTAGATGTCAGCTGCATGCATACTTCTCTAATGTCCAGCTAATTGATGATAATCAGTTAAAAGTGGATAATGTTCAATAAATTCACGGTAACAGGTTGAAGATCTTCAATGCAGCATGTTATAGCGAATGTACGTGTTGTCTAATTGTCTATAACTGCGACAACTCAAGTACCCGATGTTAAATGACACCTGCGGGTATGCTTCTTCTAGGTCCAGCTGTGTCGGATCAAAGGCCACATCTTTAGTTGTTTCAGTTGAAGCTCCTTTTTGTTAGGCCCTAGGATAACAGCTGTCTACTGCAATCTGACCCATACCTGCCAGCATGGCTCACAGTATCGGAATCGATATCAGACCCTTTTCTTAATTAGAAGTTTTAGCACAATTTTGGGAGTTTCGGAGGGTTTTGATGGTGTTTTGAATTGGTTGTTTTAGGTGTTTTTGGCGGTTTTGGAACTGGTTTCAGTATCGGTATCCGTCGATACCGTGAACTATGCCTGCCAGTACATTGTTGGTCATTATTGCACAGGTAAAACAGTCTCCCATGAACTTGAATTACCCTACCTAAACAGCATAGAAGTTTGTTTACCTTCTCATATAGGCTACACTGCTAGGGTACACTTCAAACTGATCTTGTAACCATCTCCTGAAATTTATCATTCAGCTCTACTTATTTGTACCAGGTAGGCAGCTGGTACTCTTAGTGCCACTTCTCGGGTACATGCCGGGTACATCTTTGACACTTGTAATATGGCTCCATGTTATTTTATCGTTCAGTTTTTTTGGGTTTTCTAATTTCTCAAACCCCTATCGACTCTCCCCTTTTCACCTTTTTCCACTGGACCACTTTTCCTCACACCCCTTACACGTAGACCTCTAGCAGCCGCCACCAATCTCCAAGGCCAATCCTGCTTATCATTATCACCACCGACTTATGTCCAAACTCTACCTACCGCCATAACTGTGACCGATTTGAGGTGAGTTTTGTGCGAATCTTTTTCACTACTAGGTTTTCTTTCTTCTCTTTCTGATTTCTTTGATTTTCTTGTTTCCTTCTCTTTAATTTCTTCATACTTTAGCAATGAGTTTTTCTACTGCTGCTGCATTTGTATTGTTCCACCACAAAAGGGGACTAGTCATATATTTCATTATTTTTATGCTTTGTTGCTGTGGTCATATGTGTATATTTTTCATCACAAAAGGGACTAGTCGTATATTTCATTATTTCTAGGCTTTCTGATGTTTTTGTATTGGTATTCTGCTGGATGGGACAGTTGGGAGTTCCTTATATGGGTCCGTTTTACAGTCTGCTTGTTTGTTTGGATTGGACACACACCGAGAATTTCGACCAGTCAAGTCTTCTTTTTTCTGTAAAACCTGGGCGCATTCAGGACTTTTGGTCACCAGTGAAAAATATGATAAACTTTATAACTTAAAACGACTAGTACATGGGATTCTCATATTTCTTTTTCATGATATTTGGTGGATTGCATGGTTGATCTAATATTTGCATGTAAAATGATGCACTCTCTTTCTTGTGACTTTCCATGTTCAAATTTCCTTCCTGTGTGACTCCATGAAAAAAGAAATGTAGAACATTTCAGGCTGCCCAATTTCTATTCTTGCACATTTGAAAGTTATCTTGTTTGTTTTCTAGATATGGCCTTTGCGGCGATCTGGGAAATGCATATTATGATCTTGATCGGATTTTGGTGCGTAATGCTTGTTTTTGAGGTATGCTGTTTCGTAAATGAGCAGCTTTGGAAAAACCAGAAATTATTATTAATTTTCATCTTATGGCTTATAGCTGATACCCATCTGAGCGGAGTGGGGAATAAATGGTGGGTTGCAATTTTAGGGCTGGATTACCATGGGGACCTAGTGGAATTGGGACTGGACAACCAGCTGTAGGAACAAAGCTCAGAATTCTTGATGTGGAATTGGTGGTATAATCAACAGATCCATCTTTGCTTTTTCCCTCTCATAGCTTTTAATCCCCAAATCTGGTATTTTGTGCTGTCATTGACAGTTTCTACTGTCCATCTAAGTTTTTCCGCAATTTATTTAGGGTAGGCTTCGTCTTCCACCATAGTTTTGGTATCTGAAAAATTGATTACTGCTAAAGATTTTTGAGTTCCATAGTTCCTTTTATATATGTTATTAATGATGTGGAAGAGGCATCAAGGATTTTGGATCAAGCTCTTTATGGCAATGATGTGGATATTGAATTTGTTATTTCTGGGACTTTTTGCAGATCAAGGTCAAGATCCAGATCCCCAGCGACTTCTGTGAGTTTCTTCGTTCAATGATTATAATTTTATTCTGTTGCTCTATCACTTCATCTGATTTTCTAAGTTGGCAGCCCCCTCACAAGAAAAGAGTGAGCAAAAGCCTGAGCAAGCGAAGCCCTAGCAGCAGCAGGAGTCTGTCACGCTCTCGGTCCCCCTGATGTAAAGTAAATATCTCCAACTGTCGTATATCGTGTGACTATGCACTTTGGGAGAAGCATTCTGGTACTAAGGTTCTTTATTCCTCATGTTTTATTGTATGATAGGTGGAGTCTGATCGCATCGGCAGTTGAACGGACCTTTCGGAGCATTTGACCTGATGGATAATCTTTGGAGCTTTTTCTTCTTGATTTTTATTGTGGATCGTCTTATCCGACTGCTATGAAGACTTGTGTTCTGGTTATGAATGGCAATGAACATTTATGTTGTTGGAGTCCATCTTTCTTGTTCTATTCTGGTTGACATGACAATTAGTTTTTCTCTTGGCTGGTGTTTTTATTTTTAGTTTGAACGATAAGGATGTAACTTATGTTTGAATTATTTGTACCTGTGGCGCATATATTTTTCAATGTGATCCTTCTTGGCTATGCCTCCATTTTTTGCTTACTGTTGCTGGACTGGAGTTGATGAAAATGAGCAGTTCATCTGCAGGATTGACTGGAGGAGGCAATTGCCCGTAATTCTTTGGGTTACATTTGCAGGGCAATAACCATAATCCTTGTGTTGGCTTCACTACTCCTTTTTTTGACGATACGCACGGGATTTTGTGCATGCTGCACTGCCTTCCAACTCCTACCAAATAGATGGCTTCAGTACTCCTATTGGCTATTGGAATTAGAAAAAAGTTTTTGTCACGAAAACATAAAGAAAATATGGAAGAAAAACAACATTGTAGCTTTGGTTCCCTATAAGACGGGCTCCATAAATCTTTAATTAAATAAATAATTATCCCCCTAAAATATTGTTTATTTTAAAAAATTACTAATGTTGAGACGCAACATCCTCATCTTTAATATAACTTTTTTGTAAATTGAGATAGTTATTACACACATACAAATATGCATATTTATTTATTTATTTATTTATTTATTATATATGTAATAAATATTGTGGATTTCTTATTCTAAATAAAATCTTAGAAAGCTTGTAGAGTATTTTTTTTTTATACCATTTAAAGATGGAACAAATTTTAAGTTTTCTTTGAGAGAATTCAAAGATTTTCTATACATATATAATCCAACGATTTTTTAGTGACCGCAAAGAATTCTATAAATATTAAACTTAAAAGAAAAATGATCATCCATATATTTTATTTGTTCATTATTCATTAACACCACGTGGGACCTAGTTGGAGATGATAATACAAAAATCTAGAGGAATTCATGAGTTCTTAATTTTTTAAACTCGGCCATGAACAATCGTCGGATTCCTTGCATCTAAACTCTTGTACTTTTTTCTTCTTCCAGAAACTACAGAGTAGAATAAGTACACTTTTAATGTTTGTAAAATTCACGTGTCACATTCATATTGTAAATTATTATTTTTAGTTCTTATTTGAGTTTCTATAGTAAAATTGATAAAAAAAAGTAAAATTGATGATAATATGGGTGCCCCTTAAATTGCAAAGCATATGTTATTAATTAGCTTGTTTCATTAGCAATACCTCGCTTGTTTCATTAGCAATACCTCGCCATTACTTTAATAGCTCGGTAGCAAAGGGGTATAATTGTCATATAAATTTTGGTTTTCTAAATATTAGGAAAAGCTAGGGACTAGTTATGAGGGAGAAAAGTTAGGCCCACCTTAGTTTGGATTATGCAACAATTTGTTTTCTAAAATAAGGACTAAAACATAATTACCCCTAACACATCAAGTCATACAAAAGATGCTTAAAATGAGCCATTTAGATAAGCCGTATATATATCTTCACCTAATTAAAATTTAAATAAATTATAACTAATTGTTTAACTACTTAATATTATCGAACTATAGCCAAACACGTCTAACTCGTATGGTTAAGATGGGAGACATCCTCCCTGGTTGGATGATTTTGATCCCAAAAGATAACCTTATCTATATCAAATTCTAATTTAAATTATTTTTAATAAGTTTTTTTTACTTGCGTGCAATACACCTGTACGTTACTAGAACTTATGCTTAATGTATCTACCTTGACCATATATATATATATATATATATATATATATATATATATTTTGAAAGAAGGTTAATTGTGGCGAACGCTCCCACCGGGAATCGATCTCCTGACCACTCGGGCCACATGCATCTCTCTTAACCACTAGGCTAGAGGTCATTTGCTATATATATATATATATATATATATATATATATATATATATATATATATATATGTTGTAAGGCAAAAGCTCAAACACACGGAGACGAAGTTTTCTCGTATATTATCAACTACTCAAGTGTACATTTACAAGCTATTCTAACCTCTCTTTATATAGGGAGAGAGGTTGGGGGTTATGAAGAAATGAAGGGCCAAAGGTCATGTAGGTTACAAGAAGATGAATGTGTAGAGACATATGAAAATCGAAGGACAAAAGAGTACACACAGGTCAGTGTGATGGGGGTAAACTAACCATTGCAAAGGTGCCTCGTCAAAACCTTGTCAGGGAAAACCCAGTGGGAAAAACCGCTGATCGAAGGACAAAAGAGTACACGATGGTTTAGAAGTATACAACTGGATACTCCCCCTGATTATAATAATCCTTAGTGAATAAGGGATTTGAACTGTGTCTCGTTAAAAACCTTGCCAAAGAAAACCCAGTGGGAAAAACTTTGGTCGAAGGGAAAAAGAGTACACGAGCATACATCAGGATGCTTCCCTTTTCACTCGCACTCAACAGGGTGCGGGATATACGCACAACAGGGCGTTGGGAGGCACTTGTTGGGGCGCTCCCCCTCACATGCACACAACAGGGTGCAGGAAACATGTTTCACTTAGGCTAGCTCTGAAAGCTTCCTAAGTCCAATCGCTCTGACATGTTTCTGGAACGAGTGTTTTGGCAGTGACTTGATGAACAAGTCTGCACGGTTATTCTCCGATCCAATGTGTTGCACTTCAATCTTCTGAAGCGCTTGTTGTTCATGTGTAAAGAACAACTTGGGCGATATGTGCTTGGTAGCATCCCCTTTGATGTAACCATGTTTCGCTTGATCAATAACAGCGGTATTGTCCTCATAGACGACAACAGGTTCATCAGGGTCATATGGAAGATCACATGTACTTCAAATATGGCCAATAACAGCTCGAAGCCATACACACTCTCTAGTCGCCTCATAAAGCGCGAGTAGCTCAGAGTGGTTCGTTGAAGTAGCCACTAAGGTCTGTTTGCGAGACCTCCAAGAAATCGCCGTGTTCCCAATGGTAAAGACATAACCAGATTGGGAACGCCCCTTGTGCGGATCAGATAAGTATCCCGCATCGGCGTAGCCAACAAGGGTCGCGTTGCTTCGAGTGCCAAGAGCGTTGGACTCACTCAAAACCGCGTAGGGATAGAACAAGCCCAAGTCCGTAGTACCCTTAAGGTAGCGGAAAATGTCTTTTATGCCATTCCAATGGCGGCGTGTTGGCGCGGTGCTGTGTCGAGCTAGACAATTCACAGCAAACGAGATGTCCGGTCTAGTACATTGGGCCAAGTACAATAAAGCGCCTATTGTACCCAGATAAGAGCACTCAGGACTCAATATCTCTTCGTCGTCCTCCTTTGGACGAAATGGGTCCTTAGTAATGTCTAGAGAGCGGACGACCATGGGAGTAGCGGATGGCTTAACGTCAAAATGACTAAAGCGTCTCAACACCTTTTCGGTATAGTTCGCTTGATGGACAAGAATTCCATCTTTACGGTGCTCGATCTGCAGGCCGAGGCAAAACCGTGTCTTTCCAAGATCCTTCATCTCGAATTCCCTCTTCAGGATATCAGCAGTTTCTGACAAGTCTTTTTCGGTTCCTATGAGATTCATGTCATCTACATAGACCGCGATGATTGTGTATCCTGAAGTGGATTTTTTTATAAACACGCATGGGCAAAGTTCGTTATTAACGTATCCCAAACTGATCAAATATTCGCTTAGGCGGTTATACCACATTCGCCCGGATTGTTTCAATCCATATAGCGAACGCCTCAATCTAATTGAGAACGCGTTCCGTGGTCGGGAACTACTTGATTCAGGCATCTTTAGTCCTTCAGGGACTTTCATATATATCTCTGTGTCTAGATCCCCGTAGAGATAGGCTGTGACCACATCCATGAGCTGCATATTCAGTTTTTCGGAAACTACTAAACTGATTAAGTAGCGGAACGTTATGATGTCCATTACGGGAGAATACGTCTCCTCGTAATCAATTCCAGGGCGTTGTGAGAAGCCTTGCGCCACAAGGCGAGCCTTGTATCGTACAATCTCATTTCTCTCATTACGCTTCCTTAGGAAAACCCATTTGTGACCAACTGGTTTAACATTGGGTGGTGTTGGAGCAACAGGTCCAAACACGCTTCTTTTCGCTAAGGAGTCTAGTTCAGCCTGGATTGCTTGTTTCCATTGTGACCAGTCCGTTCGTCGTTGACACTCGGCAACACTACGAGGTTCCATGTCATCATTGTTCATAATGTCAGTGGCCACTGAGTATATGAACACATCATCGATGACAGTTTCGTTTCGCTTCAAAATATCGTCTAAGCTAGCATACTCGACGGATATTTCGAGGTTATCGGTATGATTAGGAATAGACGTTTCATCTGGAACGCGCTCTTCTAATACATCGCCGTGATCCTTAATGATCTCATGTGGCAAAACATTTTTAACAAGATTTCTCCGCTTCCGGGGCAGAACATCTTTGGAACCAACCGGTCTTCCCTTCTTCTTGGGAATAGCGGCGGACTGGACGGCCGATGGCAGCGTCCTTTGCTCGGCGGGTTCGACCGGAGCAACATGTTTCACAGGAACATGGCGTCTCTCAGGGACGTCTATCCTTGCAGGCACATTTGCAGCAGGTATAATCGATCTCGTGACTTTTGCTAGGTCGCTAAATGCGTCTGGTATTTGATTTGCAATATCTTGCAGACCTAGAATCCTCTGCACTTCCTTATCACTATGTACAGAGGGGGGATCATGATGAGCAAAAGCGGGCACATGCCACGCTAATTCACGTCGTTCCTCATCAACGTTAGCGTGCATTTCTCCCCCTAACGACGGGAAGATTGCCTCATCAAAGTCACAATCCGCGTGTCTCGCGGTAAAGAGATCGCCTGTCAAGGGCTCTAAATAGCGAATAATGGACGGGGAGTTATAACCGACATATATTCCCCGTCGTTTCTGAGGTCCAAATTTTGAACGTCTCATCGGCTCAATTGGAACATTGACTAGGCACCCAAACACGCGTAAATGTGAGATATCAGGCTCACATCCAGTAACCAGCTGGTACGCGGAAAGTGGTTGGGTGGCCATGGGCCTCAGACGGACCAAATTTGCAGCGTGCAAAATTGCATAGCCCCATGCAGATAGTGGGAGTTTGGTGCGCATAACCAAGGTCCTCGCTATCACTTGCAGTCGCTTTATAAAAGCTTCCGCTAGGCCATTTTGGGTATGAACATACGCAACAGGATGTTCAAGATTTATTTCCAAAGTCATGCAATAGTCATCGAAAGTCTTCGATGTAAACTCTGCGGCATTATCAAGTCTAATAGACTTTATCGGATAATCCGGATGGTGAGCCCTTAACTTAATGATCTGGGCGAGGAGTTTAGGAAACGCTGCATTTCGGGTGGACAACAACACTATGTGTGACCATCTAGTCGATGCATCAACCAAAACCATGAAGTATTTAAATGGTCCGCATGTTGGTTGGATTGGTCCACAAGTATCTCCATGAATTTTCTCAAGGAATTGGGAAACCAATCTCGTAGGTTTCACATGGAGTGGCTTGAGATTTGTCTTCCCAATCGAGCAAGCTTGGCATAGGCTTTTCGGATTTATAACAAAATTCTTTCCTCCAAGAGGATGCCCATGTGATGCATTCATAGTGCGAAGCATCGTATTTTGACCCGGATGACCCAGCCGGTCATGCCATAGCATAAAAGTCCTCTCATCAACTGGCGCTCGGCGAATGATGAGATTACTCTCGATGTGTTGTATCGTAGTGAGATACAAACCACTTGAAAGACATTTCAACTTCTCCAAGATACGCTTTTGGCCGTACTGAGTGGAGGTAATGAAAAGATACTCGAAGTCATGTTCTCGAGCAGTTTCAACATGAAATCCGTTTTCTCGAATATCCTTAAAACTCAATAAGGTACGACTGGACCTTGGAGAATATAAGGCCTCTGATACTTCAACGGGAGTACCATTGGACAACGAAAAACGGGCTTTGCCAAAACCTTGAACAAGGGTTGAGGGTCCCGAAATGGTTGTCACTGAGGTTACTTTAGGCGTATAGGAGATAAAGTATGATTTATCTCTCAAGATAGTGTGAGTTGTTCCACTATCAACCAGACAATCCACTGCCCCGTGGTCCATGCCTATAAGTAAAAAAAATTAAAGTTTGTCACACGTTTGAGGAAAGTGCTCGAAATAGAACTTTAATTTATCGAGAAAACAGAAAATACAAACCACCAAAAGTTTCATGACTTAAATCAAACATAGATAGAAAATGGAGATTTATTCTTCCATTTCTGCTACAAAATCGGGGGTCTCAAGATTTAGATTTTCGCACTCAATGACCAGATTTGCTTCGGCCCGGCGCCCCTTGTGATAGTTATTAACTTCTTGGGGGGTCGCCCTGCAAGTCCGTTGCATATGACCATAAGCACCACATTTGTAGCAGAGAGTAGGCGCTTGGCCTTCCACTCTCGCTTTGGGACGACTGGCCCGTTGGTTCTTACCATGAGACTGCCTAGGAGTCAAAGGTCCTTGGTTCTTGTTAGAACCTCGCTTTGGGTGGCGAGACTTAAACTCGCCTCTGTTCCTTGGCTGAGACGACTGGCCCTTGTCTCGTTTCCACCGTAGATTTGGTCCACGGAGAGCGTTTGCATCAGGCATTGGAATTGCCTTTGTTCCAGCAGGACGAGAATTGTTGTTTCTCATTAAAATGAGACTGTTCTTCTCGTCTAGTAAAAGCTGGGTGATGAGCTCGGAAAACTTGGTGAACTTAGACTGACGGTATTGCTTCTGGAGCAAGTTGTCAGTGGAAGGAAATGTGGTGTATGTTTTCTCCAATAGATCACTGTCGGTTAATATCTCACCGCAGTATTGGAGAAGTGATCGAATCCTGCAGACTTCATTGTTGTAATCAGTTACACTTTTGAAGTCTTGGAAGCGCAGGTTCAACCAGTCATGGCGTGCTTCAGGTAGCCATATGGTCTTCTGGTGGTCGAAGCGCTCTTTCAGAGAGTCCCATAGCGTCTTCGGCGAGGAGATTTCAATGAACTCCGCCTTCATGGCGTCAGATAAATGCCTGCAGAATAGAATCATCGCTTTGGCGTTCATTGAGCGAGTGACTTCCACTTCACGCTCTTCCTCGTTATAGATGACGTCCAAGAGGCCCTGCGCATCTAGATGGTTCTGGATGTCTTGCGTCCAGTCCAAGTAGTTCTTGCCAGAGGCTTCAAGGATTGGAAAATCAATCTTGATCGACATTTTTCTACAACAGGAGAAAAAATCTTGATCAGTCAACATATAAAACGACAGGTTTATATGGATTTGGTTTGTATAAGCAACAACAAACAATCGTAAATAAAAACAACGGTTTTGAAAAAACGATTTTTGTTTAAAAATTATCTTATATCGATCGACGGGCCGATATAGAGAGGTTAATAAGTTTCTTGCAAAAATGCATAATTATAAATACAATTTGAGCAAAAAATAATATTCGGTCAACCCCTTTCAGTAGCTCTACGTGAATATGACCAGGCGGGAAAATGAGGGATGAGGGTCACCGGGGACCTCTTAAGAACCAAGCCCCAAGTTCTTTCTGACATCATACCCAAGTAGGTGAGCCTATTCGGAGAGACTTCGTAAATTTTTTTTTTCAAATGTAAGAATAAATAAGATTTTTCAAGAAATTCACGCTATTTGCGAACTGTGCAAAATAGGTGACAATTTAGTGCGTGCTCAAAATGAGCGTTGCCTTTGAAAAATTATTAACCAAAAAGGTTATTTTTGGGAGGCACAAATTTGGCGGTGCCAGAATTTGTTTATGTAGCCAAAACCATTTTTCAAATTTTTCAAGTTTGTTTTTTTTTTTCGTAATTACGCAAAAAAAAACGTACAGCATAAGCAAGCAACAACACACAAAAGGATTGGTGCCTAAGCAAGCGGCACCAAAAAAAATGTCAACTATTTTTCCGACGTCTAATGAAGCGACGCCAAAAAAATAGCGAAAAAAAATACAATTTTTTTTTTTACTACTCATTTGTTACAATAATCCACTGAGTAACATAAAAAGAAAAAATGCTACTGAGGTGCTTGTCAGGGCACAGATGGTACTGTGGCGCTCGCCGGGACGCTCCAAATCTATTATTACCAAAAAAAATGGTAGCATCTATCATAATGGACTGCTGCCATTGTAATTGTAAATTTTTCTTTTCTGTATTAGATTCTTGTTGTGGAAAGAGTAGGCTAGGAAAATAATGTTGTCATCATGTAGCAGAACAGTAGATGATCTTTACTGCCTACAGCAAGACTTGTATGATTCTATAGCTAAAACTAACACATGTATCATTCAAACTAGCGGTGGTAGTAAATTTTTTTTTTTTTTTTTTTTTTGAGAGGTAAAACAGTGCATCTGACTTGGAAAAAATATGAAAAGAATGTCTATTTCAAAAATTCCAGATTATCATGAATTATGAGGATGTACAAAAGAACCGTGCAATTATTTTAAACAATAATATACAAGCATTATTTGGTCAAGAGACATAGTGCATACCAGTTCATCATTTTTCAGCAATAAGAATGTATTATTTAACTTGCAAGAGGAACACTTAAGTTACTAGCTCCAAGGAATAGAAGTTGGCTAGTTAGACTTATAGGTTGATGTTGTGAAACAGTTTTGCTTGCCTACCTTAAAAGTATGACAAGTATGTTGTATACCAGGGCAAGTATGAAGCATCAAGCATGGGTAAAGGTATTACAAAGATTTACAGAAAATACTCTGTATTAAACCGGTGGTGACATACTGGCTAACTATGAAGCATGAATATTCAGTCTTCATCATAATTTTTTTTTACCTTTCTTACCTTATGGTGGAAGAAAGTGAGAAAACAATTGCGGATACGCGGGATCGGCGACGACCAACGGGGTGCGCACGGGACAACGGTCGGCGGACGTAGAGGCGAGCGGTACGTCGGATCTCCGGCGTTGCACGAGCATCGTGCTGATAACGTGTTGTAAGGCAAAAGCTCAAACACACGGAGACGAAGTTTTCTCGTATATTATCAACTACTCAAGTGTACATTTACAAGCTATTCTAACCTCTCTTTATATAGGGAGAGAGGTTGGGGGTTATGAAGAAATGAAGGGCCAAAGGTCATGTAGGTTACAAGAAGATGAATGTGTAGAGACATATGAGTTACAACAATATATATATATATATATATATATATATATATATATATATATATATATATATATATATATGGACTTAAAATTACTTGTCCCTCACATCATTGAATCATGATTTCCTCCACAGAGGATAATAATGGAAAGAGAAGGCCGCTATTAAGGAGGGATCAGAAACCCAGCCGGTACATGGGATCAAGCTATGGGTTAATTTATTGCCACTACATGGATTAGTTTAGTGTGGTTGGTTTTCCTGCTGCCTACACGTATTGACACGCCAAGTACAGAGGACAAACGGTTTCTTTCACTCGTGTCCACTGGAGTTTTAAATTAACTAGGAGGCTACCGGTGACTCTTGTGGTTACCGAGGAGAGATATAAGATCCCGACTGGATGACAGAAGATCAGCGGATCGAGCCACATGACGTATTATTTCTTCCATTTATTTGGTGGAAGTTGGAGGACAGTGAGCCTAACAGACATACAATACAACGTACACAAAGTTCCGTGTGTACATCTATAAAAAAAAAAAAAAAAAAAACACTAGAAGGCTCTTCTTGTACAGTTGTACTGTTCTCCATTGTATTTATCTACGAAACATGTCATCTTTTTCCACTAATCATGTTAAGTAGCTCACCTGGTCTTTGTTGTCTGTTGTTTGTCCCTCCATTTAAATGGAACCTGTCTATGGACATCCTCCCTGTGTCAACTTAATATGAGAGTTGGAGAGGAAGGAAGTATGAGGCTGTGCTGTTTTGTGTTTCTGGTGTTTATTGCAGTGGTGGTCAGAGGGGAGGAGAACGGTGATATTGGAGTGAGCAGAGATGAGTTCCCTAAGGACTTTGTGTTTGGTTCAGGGACCTCTGCTTATCAGGTGAGTACCTCAGTTTCCTTTTTCTTTTCCCCAAGAACGTAAATATTATTGAAGAACCCAAAACGTTACAAAATTATAATCCTGTCCAGCACAAAAAAAATGTAATCATCTAGAGCCAATGATAGCTATATCAGCTTTTATGTTTTTATATATAGCATATTTACTGATCGGAAGCCCCTCAAAGATACGACGGTTTCGTTTTCTCCAGACATGCTATACCACCGCCCCGAAAATTAGTCGTATCCGCATGTATGCTCCCTCTCCTTTTCCTTTATGTGTTTTGACTTCATTCATGGCCTTCACAAGATTCCTATTGTGCGTGATAGGAAGCCCAAAGGTCACCGTTGACTCAAGATCTCCTAAACAAAGTCGCAGCTGAAGAAAAGATGGTCCCTGGACTCATTCATCTGCCCACACAAGCAACAGTTCTTATATGTGCAGTCCATCCCAAACATGTTTAGGTGATCCCTAGTAAGCAGGCAGTTATGAATCATTTTGTTAAAAGACATAATGGAATCTTGACCGCCCCTCATTTAGTCCAAACCAGATTTGTTCAATCAACCTCTTCAGTTCTGATCCTGATTTGGTTTAAAATCGTCCAGCAATTGAAAGTCCCTTTTTCCATGTCCTCCCACACCCAGTAGTCTTCCGTGTCCGTACTATCAATGTCCACCGCATGAATCTCTACCGCATGTGCCGCGTCTATCAAACGATCATGAAAGTTCCAACTTTTCTCTTGGATAAGGCAGCTAACTAGCTCAGTGGATCCCCTTAGATTGTAAACTTGCCATCTCTCTCTTTCAATTAGACTGTTGTGAATGAACTAAGGATCATGCCAAAGGCTAATCTGGTTTCCGGAGCAGATAACCCTAGACAGTCTAGATTTAGTCAAGCCCATGAGCAGTTTCACCGTTACCGAAAAGTTATCATTAGTTTAGTCCTAGTTGACCTTTGGGAAGTACCTCCCTCTGATCCATTCAGCCCATAATGACTTGTTAGTGAGGAATCTCCAGGACAATTTGTAGGATGCCGTATCTCTAAGAAGATTAAGCGTCTCAGACCTACTCCTCTCTCTCTCTCTTAGGTCAACACAACTCTTCCCAACTGATTTAATGTATCCCTCCTTTTCATACAAAGTCCGCACACATATGTTGAATCTTATTTATAGTGCCTTTAGAGATCATAATTGTCACGCCCCGATTCGTAGAGTCATTTAATCACATATTTTATCTCTTGGAATTGATCGTTCTCGCTTGGACGTGATGTCGTACAAGTCTGGTATTGCACTTGTACAAGACAAAGATGGTACATAATTGATTATCTTCAAATAGGAACACATCGCAGCGGCAGAAGCAGACAAATTGAAATTAACGAGAACATTCTTTCTTATCAAATGGAAACACATCATTTGATTTGTAACAGCGAAAATGAGAAAATAACTTGCAGTCACAGAGAGATATATAGAACTTTATTATTTTTATTGATAATTGAAGAAGAGTACAAGACTTGTATTGAAGTACACTGCTTACAATACATCTCACTTACATTGAAAGCCAACTAAACAATGCTATAAAGCTTACATTTGATACTTGGATACATTGTATTACAACTCGATATACCGACTTGGCTTACAACTCATTGGTACAACTGATTACACTGTTTCATACATTATATCCTTTATAAACAGAAGACATCATCTTGTACAAGGAGAGCTTCTGTATGCCCAACAAATCTTCGATGCTGCGGGACAGATCAAGCCAATCTTCGTGTCAAAATATTCCAAGCACGAGCACCTGCCCACAAAACGTGGGTCAGTACATCATCTATGTACTGGCGAGCAGAATCCAACCCACTCGCCTAAACCAACATATAGTGATCGATTTTAGCAAACATTTAATAGAATGATCTTTCTACTTGGGCCTAGCATCAGTTTACAGTTCTTGAGCAGAAACATTGAAGAATGTAAACATGTCATATATAGCATGGTATAACATTTCTTTGTGTAAGGCATCATCTAAGCAACATTGAGTTCACACGTTGAGCATATTATGAAAATACTTCCTGAAAGGCATCGTTTAGCATACTTGGTGCTATCATTCAACAGGTTATGACAATATTCTAAAAGGCAACATCTTATCATCGTTGGTATTAACATGTTAAACAATCAAGTTGAAGTTAATAAGTAAATAACCGTATCACATTTAAGTGATTTCTTACCGATAGCCGATTCCCTGGCACCTGCATAAAAATACAGGATAATATGATATACTTACTCTGTCTGCACAAAATATTCGTTAGCATGCATCCTGACTACATGGTCATTGGTAAAACTGCACCATAAAGGAATTTCCAACGGGTATTACGATGCACCATTCCACGGTAGGTTGCAAGCCTAGCCGAATGTCCCGTAATACCTCGTACCACCATATCACGACCAATGTTTCCTCCCGGATCGAATCGGTCCCAGCGCCCCAGGTACCGTTCGAGGAAACTTACTCAGACTTGTACAAGTACGTCCATGACCATGCAAATGCGTGTCGACTCGATAAACACAAGTGCATGGTAAAACAACTGAAAGTAAGCAAAGCCAACAGTTCAACATCTCATCTCAATCCTGAGCCGTGTTCAACGACTAATCATTACTATCATTCTACTTGGTGATCTCCATGATCCCAAGCCTCATCATTCCTCATTCATTGATTCATTGCACATTTCTCATAGCATTCCTCTCAACGAGGAACCAACAACATTTCATTCATTTCAAGGGAACAAGCAGCTTTTTATTCATTTCGTTGGGACAATTATTATTCAGTTCATTGCTTACACGAAAACATGCAACATCTTATTTTTTTTACAACAGTTATACAGAGAGTACATGATTCAAGAGTCTCATTCATTTCATTGTGTTAATAGCATAGCCGGTTCTTTCCCATGTATCAATCACACCGCATCTCATTATTCAAGTATTTCATTTGTTTCAGCAGCATTAAACATAAGAGACAATATTATCAATTCATTCTTAGGCATCAAATCACATTAGCAGTTCAACGTTCATGTGTTGTACATTTCAATAATTCTCAGCATAAGTATCTCTATTATTCAGCAACTAAAACATGAAACATTTAGGGACAATTCAGAGTATTTCAATACTTCATTTGATTAAGCATGAAGGAGTAAGGAGGAAGGACAGTTCCACTCACTTGCATAAAATGGTCTTTCTGTTCCGATCACACATAATTCCACTAAGCGTAGCTCCACCAGTGAGCCACGTTCCAATACTCGTACTGTTCAGCCAGCTAAGAGACTGCACCAGTCTCAATTATCTTGATTCCCAACATAAGTCACGGTCCAATATCCTGATAGCATCCAACAAGCCAACCCAAATGCCTCACGCGAAGCGGGGCATTACAATAATAGCCTAGAATCAGTACATCGCAATAGCTGAAATGACAGTCCTAATAAGTTCAATACGCCCCACCAAAGGACAAGATCTGGGCCTGCCATCCTGCCAGACGAGCTTGAATATAATTGAGAATACCCTCACAACATGCATAAGAGGCATAGTTGATAGACAGCGGCAAACCTAAATATTTAACTGGAAGCGTGTCCTCAATAATGTCCATTTTTCCAACCACGTCTCCTTTTTCCCCCCAGGTCCGGTTCATCAACATTTGGCTCTTGTTCTTATTAAGTCGCAAGTCCGACTAACTTTCTAGATGATCAAATATACTCTTAATAGCATCAAGCGACCTATTTGTAGGTTCCACAAAAACTAACATATCATCCACGTATATTAGGTGAGAGACCACCGGAGCCGTCTTCCTAAACAGAGGGGTGACTTCTCCATTTATAACCGCCTAATCCAGCAAGCACGTCGGGAGCTCCATCACAATAGCAAATTAGATATGGTGAAAGCCTGTCTAATGCCCCTGGAACTCTTGAAGAATCCTTCCAGTTGATCCTAAATCAAGATCGAGAAAGAGGGAGTGCAAACACACTCCCTCACCATGTCTACCCATCATTTGTCAAATCCCATGTAAATCATAATATAGCACATGAAGTACCGAATAACCATATCATACGTCTTTCTGAGGTCCAATTTGAGGTATGCTTTGTTTTTCCCTTGTTGAAATCCCTCACAACAAACAGTTCTCAGAAATTGTCCGACCTTTGATAAATGCAGTTTGATTTGGAGAAATAAGCTCCGCATAATCCGGTCACTGATGATCTTGTATAAGAAATTGTAGCATACTATAGACCTGAAATCACCTAGGGAGGTAGCTCCCTCAACCTTGCATGCATCTGCTTTCTTATGTGTGTTGAAAATAAGAGACCAGAACTCCAGTCAAGTCAGAATTTCGAGTCGAACATGAATCTTCTTCGCTTGCTTTATTAGTGTTCTAGATTTAGTCAAGAGTGTATCTATCCGTATTGAATTTTCTTTTCATGTATTCAATTTTGTATTCCTAACATACTTTTGGGGTTATCTTTCGTACCTCGAGCATGCTGTTTTGGTACAAAAGAAAACAATAAAAACTGCCCACTTATGGGCATTGTTGGTTCAATGTTTGTATAGGTGGAAGGAGCAGCAGCTGAGGATGGGAGGACCCCTAGCATTTGGGATACCTATGCTCGTGAAGGTATTCTCTAGTTTCTTTCATCATCTTATATCGTCACAAAGTAATTGTTGTTGCTACTACTCGTTACAATTCAATGACACAAGCTTTTCCTCCATGAACAACATTAGTTTTGGTACTGAAAAAACTTGCAAGAAGCTCATTTTCAGCTTAAGAACCGCTTACAATATATACCAGAATGGGAAGGAAAAGAGGGACAAGGCAATTTCGAGGTTTCTTTGGGGTTAACTAACCCTTGAATCTTAAGGGTCGTAGAATACGTATTCGAGATCGGGTTTAATAGAAAGCTAATATTCTTTTACCAAATCATAAGTGTCCCATTTGGCAAAAGGCGTAAGCTATACTTGTTCTTGAATGGTTCAATTATTCGACCCTCGTACCTTCCCTAAAACACAAGGCATAACTTTTACTTCTTGTTGAATAACATAATTATACAATCCTCGTGCTCCATTAAAAAAAGGATAACACACTCCAAAAATACAGTAAAAAGGACTGGCTAGCGACGGAATGATGACAAAAATTTATATATAAAACACATATCCATATTTTCGTCGCTAGTCCATTGCTAAGATGTTAGAATATATATAGCGACGGCTTAACGACGGTAAACTTCCATCGCTAACCAAATGTAAAATTGGCACACAATGCTTTCTTTCCTCATTCTAAAATTTTTTACCCCAATATTTTTCCCCAATTACTCTCAGCATGTACTTTAACATATATCCTTAGCATGTACTCTAACATGGCAATAGCAGAGCAAAAACGTTCTACTTCTAGCATGTACTTTAACAACTCGAGCTTTGAAAATTTTGGTTAACTAACATGGTATTAGATAAATCCATGTTCAATCTCTCTGGTACACATTTTACAAAATAATTATACCATTGTATGAACCTAGGGATCATCATTGGGCTTGAGGCCCATGGGCGCCCGAAAAGTCCATCCGGCCTGATGGACCAAAGTCCGATACAATCCGGTCATTAGGGTAGCCCGGTCCGATCTATATTAATATAGGGCAGGACTTGACTAAGCATCCGTCCGTCCGAGTCTGGCCCGAGGTCCGTCCGATACAAGTACATACATTTTCATTCAAAACTAATGAGACAAAATTTGCAAACCAAGCCAAATTTCAAAGTATGTTACTTGGTACTACATGCTTTGAAATTGCTTAGTCTCGGGAGCTCAGGTACCACCAAATTCAGAGTACATTCATGTGTAGTATTGCATAGCAAGATTGTCATTAACATACCAGCCAAATTCAAACACCTATACAGCATTACTAGCAAAAGATATATACAACAACAAACTCATAATGGAAGGCTGTGAATTAACAGCACTGTGTTTGCAAAAACAAAAATTGTTCTTTATTTCACAAACTTTGTAAGAAAATTACAATAGAATTCTGGAAAAGTACAACTATAGGAATCCGATCTGAAGACGATCGCTTTATCCCTTGGACGATGTGAACTTTGAAGACGGTAGCCTCTGAAGAATGCAACAGCACTTTGGCAAGAACTCCTGATCTCTGGTGATGATCTTGAATGATCTCTGATCTGATCTGATCTGTGTCCGATAATGAAGACTTGAAACTCTATTTATAGAGTTCTGGAAATAACTAATTTTTAGTTATTCTGAATTGCGCAGGATGGATTGCGCAGACATTGGACTGCATAAGCAACGAACTGCGCTGGTAGTTACTCGATCGTGGACCAACTGTATGAGACGCGTGTCATTGTTTGATTGAAATGCGCTTGGTCGTGTACAGACGGTTGCCACGTGGTGAGCAATTGATGGCATGTAGGCCACGTGTAAATTGTCAGTTGTCTTGATGGAGTGCGCCACATGAACTGCGCTGGCTTCAGACTGCGCTAGATTGAATTGCGCTGTAGAGAGTCTGGCAGATTGCGCTTCGGTTGGGCTGGTAGCTTGCGCTGGCTGTACAGCTGTCCTCGAGTGCTGTGCTGCACGAGAAACGAACAGTTTTTTCGTTCTTCGGGCTGTCAGCTGTCAAAAGATCTGATTTTCTGTCAGATAATGATGACGCGGCCACGTCAGCTAGCGCGCTTGGATGTGTGCGCAATTCAGCTTGCGCAGTTGAGTTGTTGCGCAATCTATTTCCTGCGCAGTTCACTTGAAGGATGCACAACTTGATTTTCTTTGCTTTTTTGATGGGTGCAACTTGATTTTTAGGACCTACAAGACCCCCTTCAAAGTTTTCGAAATTTGAAAATATTCAAAGTTTCGAAATACTTTGAATTTCGACTTTAAAATCAAGTTGCGCAAGTGATGCCTTGACTGCGCGTTTGGAGGAATTAGCTCCTAATTTCTCGGCACAATCTGAGTTGACTGTTACTTTTGAAAAAACTATAAATAGTTCTCATTCTTCTTTCTGTCATTCTTTACTTGTTTCCATTTGTCCGAGAGAGAAAAAGCTCCTGTGCCATCTTCGACTCTTCTCCTTCTCCTCCTTCGATATCAATAGCCCCCAAATGTTCAGCCGTCGAGAAGGGCAAAGCCCCCGCTGAGTCTTCGACTCGGGCTGCGCCCCGAATTTCTTGTCACGAAGTCGGTCACCCTGCGCTGCAAGGTAGTCGATGGACTCGATCAAAAAAACCCTTTTTAGGATTCTTTGACATTGTTGAACCTTCAAACCTTTCTCTTTTTAGAGATTCGGTTGTATTGCGCCGCCCTGTTTAGGGTTTTGGTTGCACACACACAATAGTTTTCATTTTTATGAAAACTATTTTCTTGCGCAATCGGTGGAAAGTGCTGGCAAATGTTCAGCGCAATCTACCGTTTTGCGCAAGTCTGTCCAGCGCAAACTGATGCTTTGCGTAAGTTGCTCAGCGCAATCTGATGACTTGCGCAAGTAGATGTATTGGCGCAACTAGATATTTTACGCATGTAGACCGCATTAGCGCAATCTGATGCCATGCACATAGCGCAATCTGATGCTTGCGCAATTTGCTAATCTTTTGAACAGAATCTTTGATTTTGCATGTACTGAATTCTGTCTCTTTGTTTGATGCAGTTAATCTCAGGAAAGACCCAGAATATGAGATCTTTACAGGGACTCTGACTGAGCCTGAATTTAAGGAGGATCTGTCCCATGTGATATTTCCTCAGTATGCCCTGCCATCTTCTCGACAAGCCATCTTAACAGCTCAGGACAATGAAACATTGCTGAGCCTGATGAACGGACAGCCTCTGCAAACAGCTGATGCCATTACTCATAAGAAGCCTCTGTTTCTGTTTGGTGAGGCTCTTGATAAGAGTTCTCAACCGAGAGCTCGAGTTGAACAGAGACTCTTTCAGAGAGGCGAGAAAAGGATACTGTTACCGGACATTTCCAGGTGCCTCGCCCTATCTCGCTATGCTCATGCGAGTTATCCCAGGAGGATGGACTGGGATATAACTCCTCTCCAGCAAGCCAGAACGGGGAACATTTGTGTGAAGAAGGGGCCGAACAACAAGGATATGTTCTATAGCTCCTCTGAGCGTCACAGCTCCTTGCTCAGAGGATTGAAGCCCGGCTGCATCCTACCGGAGAACTCCTCCCTGCTGCTGCCAGTTAGTTTGCGAAGGTTGAGGGAAGATATCCGGATCAGGATATCCGATTGACAGGTCTGGTGAATCCAGATAACAAAAGATGGAACTGCATAGCCAATTGGATATTGGCTCAGTTCGAAGAGAAGCTCAAGGAGATTGAGCTGTACCAGGCGGTATACTCTACCGTATACGGATTCCACCCCAACCCTCATCTGTTTCTCGCATTGGCGGAGAGGTACAACTTTAGGACAGGGACTTTCATGACGCCCTGTGGAGAGATTGGACTGGCTCTTCATGAGATGAAGTATATCTCGAGCTTGCCAATGGGGGAATTCCCCTATGAAGAATTTGTTTCAACCAATGACGAGTTGGACCGACTTCGTCGAGAGAATGCTGATATGGTGGCTGTTTTTGAAGAACTGCTGTGCCACTATAAGATCTGCTCTTTGTATTATAAGAGTGGTTCCTCTGGCACTTGCTACTCGACAAAGTGGTTGCCCTATCTCTTCCTCAACCACATCATGGAGAAGAAGACTAAGGAGCACGATAAGTGCAACCCTAACTTCTTCAGACCACTCAGCCATAGTGAGGTGATAGGATTGATGGAGGAGAACAAGGAGATGGACATCAAGGTTGATGATGAACTTCAATATCCTCCTTTAAAGATAGGAGATATTATTGAAAGTTTCATGAGAATGGACTATAGGCCCATGTCAAAGGAAGCCCAGCTGGCGGGTTTCCTCACCTACTGTCTTAGACGATTCGTCGTCCCTGGAGCCAGCGCCGTCGATCGCTTCCATCGCGGCGTGCTCTTTGCTGCCGTCCATTTAGTCTTTGGCTACCGGATGGATCTGCTATCGGCGATGACCTGCAGAGTGAACGCTGGTCTCCGCCTTTTTGTTGATTCAATGCTCAAGGGGAAAGGCGAGAAAGGGAACTTCCCTCGGCTGGAGCTTCCTTACACTTATTTGTTCGGATGGTTGCTTCTGCACTATCCTTCATTGATGAACCCCGATATGGGGGCGGTCAGCGGAAGCTTCTTGCGAAGATTCTCCAAGAGTAAATGGATATACACCAGTCTAAGAGATTGCAGACGTGCTCTGAATCTCGGGAAAGGGTGGAATTTCTACTGTGTTCCCCCTCCAACTGGCTATGAACATATGTCTACAAATCTGGTTGATCTTGGGAGGCAGCCTTTGGGTCGTGCAGTGTTTGATTGGCTGAAGACTATCCGGCCGTCACACCTGGTCTACAGATTTGAAGATGAATGTTACTTGGAACCCTATCTTCCCAGCCGATTTGCGCGCCAATTCGGCTATGACCAATTCCACGTGGGTAACGCCATAACGTGCCTGCAAGGAAAATGTTATTTGATCGATGGCGCCCGGGCTTGGGCTTATTATAATGCTCGAGACACAAGAACAATGTTCTCGATGCCGACGAAGAGTGACCATGGCCCGCGGATGCTGTACATATATTCAATCTTCTATACATCGGCGAATACCTTTGCCGAGAACTTTAGTCTCGTCGACAGCTTCACGACAGCGGCCAGATTAAAGAAAGGAGCAACTGTTGTGTTGGCTCCTGGCAACGATGAAGAGCGTGAACCGGCCGATGCACCGTTAGAAGCTTCAAGGGAAGCCAACTTCCCGGAAGAAGTCAACGAACCATTGCGGATCTCTTTGAAGGTTGTCAAATCTCCAGCCAAGGAGAGGAAGAGGAGGATAAATGAACCTTCTTCTCAGTTGAGAAGAAGAGGCTTGTCTTGGAACCTTCAGAAAGGGTAACGACCCGATCACAATCTCGGCAGCAGGCCGAGTCAACTCAAAGAGAAGAGGCGGCAACCCCGACCTCTATCCAAAGACCGGTAAATGTTATAGATGTAGAGAGTCCAGAGAGACCTCTACACAGAAAAAAAATGGTCTTCAGAAGAAAGAAGGTAGTCACTCCTCGACCTATGTCATCGGTCGTGGCTAGTGCTATTGCCGGAGTTACAATGTCATCTCCTACACCCGCCCCTGAACCTGAAGCTTTCAGCCCAGATAGGAGGGATGAGGCTGTAGAGACCATGGAGGAAGCCGTGGAGAAAGAAGATGAAGTAGTGCGATCTCCTACCCAGCTTCCGGCTACACCAAGAACACTTCGTGATGAAGAGGATCGATTAATGATCGATGCTCTGAACGATTGCGACTTCGGCCTGCATGATGATGTTGATCCGGCCGCCGCAACTGACAGCGAAGAAGCACCAGAAGACAGTGTGAGTAATGAAGATACATCAACAGAAGCTGTTGATGATACTTTAAATCCAGAAGAGGACGCTAATGTCCATGTATCCTCGGAAGCTGTTGATGACACGCTGAATCCTGAAGAGGATGTTGAGGTGCATGTGTCTCCAGAAAAGAATGCAGGTGAAGAAGTAGCACCTGAGGAAACTACTACTGCTGATCCCAAAGGTATTACATGACATTATCAACCTTCTTTTCATAGATTAAATAGCTGACATCTACCTTTTTATCCATGCAAAACTTGAATCTTCCCCAGTTCCTCCCACATGCACTGATATAGTGCAAATAACGGTGATAGCTAGTGGTAGCCGACATTTTTCGGGCGGCTCTGAAGCAGGTAGTAGCCAGGCAGTAATGTCTGAGGCTACTTCTGCTAGGTTGGAACCTGTGCCAGCAGAGGACAAACTTGTCCCTGGACCTAGTAATGGTAAGATCACTCTTACTTTTGATCCTTCTTGATAGTTGCTAATGACAGCCAGCTGATGGTGTTTATTTGATTTTGCAGAGGAACACTTGGGAGGGGCGACTAGCTCTACCATGGCTCCATTATCTAGAGAGACCTCCATCCACATACAAGAAGCTGAACGTCCATCTGCACAGGCGCCTGCTGCTGCCTCGATGTCTATGGGAGTAGCTGCCACTCCTGGTGCTGTTGCCACTAACAGATTCATCATCGGTTCCTTTACCAATCTTTTCTTCATTTCTCTAGGACCCTTAATAGAGAGGGTAATGGATAAAGAAGAGGTTGGTTTCACAACTGTTAGGGGTCCCACCTCCTATCTGATAGCTGCCATCCGGAATTAAGGTGATGAAGCGCAAGCTGCTTACTTTGAGCACATCCTGGATGAGCTAGAGGAGTCGGTTAAGATCTACAAAGATCTGAATCGGGAGGAGGTGGAGCCTTTGGTACAGGCCGAGTTTGAGAGGATGTCACAAGAGGTTGCAGTTGCGAAGGTTGATCTCCAGATTATCTTGGACACTTTCACTGCCAAATCTTCGGAATATAACTCTCAAATAGAGATCATAGCATCTGCTGCCGAGGAGAAGGAGAAGAAAGTTGCTGAACTAAAAGCAGAATCTGCCCGTCTTCAAGAAGAGCTGAGACTTGTTCAGCTTGCTCTAGAAGACGAGGCTACACAACATCAGGCTGCAGTTCAACAACTGGACGCTCTGACCCAGGAAAGAGATGAGTATGTCACAACTCATCAGGCTGAAATCTCTCGCAGACTAGTAACCATGCCGACTTTCGACGATAAGTCTGGAATGGAGGAAGCTAGGAGACGAGTGATGGACTCTCGTGAGGAGCGACTGCAATCTTTAAAGCAGCAGATGACTAGCTTGATGACCCCGCCAGCAGAATAGAAAGACTTTTTGTATCTTCAATTTTTGTGACATGTAATTTTGTAATGTCTTTTAGTTTTGATCAATAAAAAGACATTTTCTTTGTGGCTCTATTATTTATTGTATATCTTATTCAGATATAAATAATAGCGATAGAAAATATATTCAGAGGTGCAAGACATGATATATTTCTTGATTTTAGAAAATAATTATATTCAATTATATCTGCTCAGAGGTAATGTGGACATGGCAGAATATAATTTATTGAATATCATTATTTCAGTAGACAACTTAATCAAGGATGACAAGTTGCTGATATGAACGAAATGTATGAATCGTCAAAATGTGTGAACGAAATGAATCGTCAGGATGAACGGATGGACCGTCAAATGAATGTAATGAACGGATGAACCGTCAGATAAATAAAATGAACGGGCGAACCGTCGGATGAATATAATGAACGGACGAACCGTCGGATAAATGTAATGAACGGACGAACCGTCGGATAAATATGATGAACGGGCGAGCCGTCAGATGAATAGAATGAACGGGCAAACCGTGTGAATATGATGAACGGGCGAACCGTCGGATGAGTATGTAATGAACGGGCGAGCCGTCAGATGGATGGAATGAACGGGCGAGCCGTCAGATGGATGGAATGAACGGGCGAGCCGTCAGATGAAATGGAATGAACGGGCGAGCCGTCGGATGAATATGATGAACGGACGAACCGTCGGATGAATGTGTCGCTTCATTGTCTCACGAATCTCTGTCTATAAATAGAACAGAAAATCAAATGGAATGATCACTTTCACTTTTCAACATAAAGATGTCGTCTGGAGATACATCCAAGAAGGCTGAGATCGCCTCAAAGGTTGAAGCGGTTACTGAAGAACGTCCAGTCGAGCCGGCTCAGCCAAAGCAGACAGAGGCAGGCGAAGGTTCGTCTGCACCCAAGCCGCCAAAGGACATCTTGGACTTCCTTCTTGAACCAGGGAAGACAGAGGAAGAAGAGGCCATGAGGATGGCTGCTTGCAAGTTTCTGGTAGGTTCGAGCAAGGATATTCTCAACTCTTTTGCCGATCATGTTTTTGAGAAGGACGGTAGTGGTCCTCGTCCCAATTTTGAGAAGGATGATAGTGACCTTCCTTGATATTATGTACTATCATTCATGATGAAATAAAATCAAATTTTATTTATGAACTTGTCTGATGATTACAAGCAATGTCTTTTACATTTATACATAATACTTTTTGAGGAACTTGCCATTGATGGGCATCATTGCAACTCGACCATCTAGCTCTGAGAGTTGATAGGCTCCATTTGAGAAGACTTTGCTCACAATGTAAGGCCCTTCCCACTTCGCATCGAACTTGTCCTTGCTCATGTGAGTCATAGTCATAGGACGTCTGACGGTTAGAACGAGCACTCCTTTCTGAAAGGCTCTGACTTTAACTTTGCGATTGAAAGTCTTTGAGATGCGGGCTTGGTATAACTCAATATGCTGTTGAGCCAATAGCCGTTTCTCGTCAAGCGCTTCTAATTCTTGGAGTCGGAGAAGGTCGTTGTTCTCTGTAGTGAGCTCGTTGGCGATGGCAATCCTTAAAGATGGAATTTGAAGCTCCAGGAGTAGAACTGCTTCACAGCCGTACACCAAAGAGAAAGGTGTACAGCCTGTAGGGTTGCGGACCGTAGTACGATAGAACCAAAGACATTCTCCAAGCTTTTCACTCTAGTTTCGTTTGTTAGTAGACATAAAATTTTTGAGGAGCTTGATGATAGTCTTGTTGAAAGCTTCAGCCAAGCCATTAGCAGCAGGATTGTAGGCTGTCGAAGCGACATTGTCAATCCGATGATCGTCACAGAACCTTGTGAACTTTTGGCTGATGAACTGAGGTCCGTTGTCATGGATGATTCGTCGACGTACACCAAATCTATAGATGACATGATGTTTGACGAAGTTGACGACACTGCTGGTCTTGACTTCAGCCAAGGGTATAGCTTCGGCCCATTTGAAAAAGTAGTCGGTTATTGCCAGTATGAACCGATGTCCTCTAGAAGAAGGAGGATTGATGGGACCTATAATGTCCATGCCCCAAGCTTCAAAAGGCCAGGAAGCAGCAGTCGGATGAAGGAATTCTGATGGTTGATGAATGAAATCTGCATGGATTTGACAAGCTCGACATTTTCTTGCATATTCGATGGCATCAGATACCATAGAGGGCCAGTAGTAACCCATGCGTCGGATACGATCTTGTAGTTTAGGACCGGGTTGATGTGCTCCGCAGACACCGTCGTGAGCTTCACGCAATACTTGCTTCGCTTCATCACCAGCAAGACAGCGCAAGAGTAAGCCGTCATAAGTTCGCCGGTAAAGAATTTTGGTGGTCTGATTGTAGTAGAATCGCAAAGCCCGCCGACGAATGCTCGTAGCTTCCTTGGGATCTTCAGGAAGTATATCATGAACTACGAAGTCGATGAAAGGAGTTCTCCAATCTTCACTGAAAACATTGACTACAGTAAGATTACTGAACTCAATATTACGATTGTTTTCGATGCAGAACAATTCTCGATTAGAGACAACCACCACTTGTTGTCTTTTGATGGAGATGGCTAAGACTGCTGCAAGATTAGCCAAAGCATCGGCTTCAGTATTGCAAGCTCGACAGACATATTCGATGAAGAAGGCTTTGAATGATGTAGCCATGTTGATTGCCGCTTCATAGTAAGGCACTAGATCTTGATGGCGAACTTCATAGGTTCCTCTAACCTGGTTAACAACCAGCTTGGAGTCACCATAAACTTCAAGATATTCGACGTCCAGCTGTTTAGCTAACTGAAGGATAATGAGTAGAGCATTGTATTCTGCTACATTGTTGGAGCAAGGTTCATCTAGGGAGTAGGCTCTTTGAATAGTTGACCCGTCTGGAGAAACAAGGACAACTCCAACTCCTGCGACAATGGCACCATTGGGTCCAATCCTGGATGCACCGTCAAAGAATAGACGCCAAGTAGAAAATTCTTCGGAGAACATATTTGATTCCAATGTCTCGTCTGGAATTTTATCATAAAGTTTGGATGTCTCTGGAACAGGATGAGCTGCTAAGAAATCCGCCAGTGCTTGACCTTTGACAGACTTTTGAGGAACATATACCATGTCATATTGGGCTAGCAGAATGGCCCATGTAGCCAGCCGAGAATTGAGTGTGCTGGGCTTCTTCATTAGTACCCGAAGAGGATTAACTCGGGATATGACATGAATAGTTTGGCCAATGATCTAATGCCTCGTCTTTTGAACAGCAAACATAAGAGCTAGGCATTCTTTTTCGACCGGACTATAACGGTGTTCGGTACCAATCATAGTACGACTGAGATAATAGATGGCCTGTTCGTGACCTTCTTTGTTCTTTTGGGCAAGTAAAGCACCCAATGAATGATCCATAGCACGGACATACATTAAGAATGGTATGCCTGAGATTGGTGGCACCAAGACTGGTGGGTTCATGAGATATCGTTTTATGTCGTCAAATGCTCGTTGACATTCTTCGGTCCAGATGAAAGATACACCCTTCTTCATTAGTTGAGTAAATGGTCTGCAACGTCCAGACAAATTCAAAATGAACCTCTTGATGTACGCAAGTCGACCTTGGAATCCTCGTAGCTCTTTTAGGTTGCGTGGAGGACGCATCTCTTGAATGGCTTTGATCTTCTCGGGATCCACGTGTATACCCTTAGAGGTAATGACGAAGCCGAGAAATTTGCCACTAGAGACACCCAAGAATGACTTGGTGGGATTCATTTTGAGTTGGTGTTGGCGCATGAGATTGAAGATAGTTCTCAAGTCTTGGATGTGATCTTCCTTTAGACGACTTTTGACAGCAATATCGTCGACATAGCATTCGACAGTCTTGCGAAGATGATCTCGAAAGATGGTACTCATGGCTCGTTGGTAAGTTGCACCAGCGTTCTTGAGACCAAATGGCATTACGATATAGCAATAGACTCCGCGAGGAGTGCGGAAAGAAGTATATTTTTCATCTTCAGGATTCATCCGAATCTGATTGTATCCGGAGAATCCATCCATGAAAGATATCCTTTCGAACCCACAGGTGTTGTCAATCATGACATCCGTGATAGGGAGAGGAAATTCATCTTTTGGACAGGCTTCATTAAGATCCCGATAGTCGATGCAAACTCGAACTTTTTCGGTCTTCTTTAGGACTGGAACAACATTGGCTACCCAATCTGGATGTTGTTCTTCTCGGATAAAGCCACAAGCGATGAGCTTCTTGACTTCATCGTCGATTGCATCCATCATTTCTGGCTTGAAGCGCCGTTGTTGCTGTTTGACCGATTTTGCATTAAGCAGAATATTCAATTTGTGAGTAGCAACTTTGGGATCTAGACCTGGCATATCTTCATAGCTTCAGGCAAAGTCATCAATGTATTCTTGAATAAGAAGAATTAATTCTTGCTTATCTGCCTCTGGAAGGTTCTTGCTGATGAATATTGGACGAGGTGACCCGCTCTCTCCTACATCAATTTGAACCAATTGATCTTCGGTAGGAGGTTCTCGTTGTTCGAATCGGAGTTCCCATTGGGTATCCATTCGTTGAGTCCAAGGATCTGTTTCAGGATTTTCTTCAATATCCTCGTCATAGCCTTCTGGAAGTTCAACGGAGACCATGTTAGAAGATACGATCAATCGATGAACTTGACCGATGCTTGTGTCAGAATCCCATGATCTGGAATCAGAAGAATTAGAGCGCTCTTCACTATCGGATTCAGAGGCTGCTGGGGATAATACCGGAGGTGAAGAATATCCGAGACCTCTTTTAGTCCTGCTATAGTACATCTCTGATTTTCCTTTCGGAACAGCCGTACGGATAGGAGTTCTTCTACCCTTACCGTAGTTGAGGCCATTCTTGAAGTCATAACCCATCTTCCGGATGATGTCTTTTGATTATTGACTGTAACGACGAAGTTGAAGATGTCCCGTATCGTTACTTTTGCTATCATCCGTATAACTGAATTTTTGTTCTGGTCCTTTACTAAAAAGTATCGGACTCTCGCCTCTCTTTCGAGAAGGGACAACAAAGTATGAATCATCTGGGTGTTCGAGTAAGACTTCTGTTTGAAGAGACTGTACAACTCCCATTGTAAATGACTGAAAGCTATCTAACATATCCAAATAGCACTTAGCATGATAAATGACATCAGTATACTGGAAATGAGATGCTTTTTCATTGATTTGTACATCTGTATTTACAACAGGACCTTTAGCCTTAGCAGGCTTGGTCAGATTGATTACAAGAGGGGGAGAAGAAGAACGTGGAGGAGGATTGGCCTTGTTACGACGGAGGTCGATAACAAGCGGCCCAGAAGAGGTGAGCTCTCTTTTATCCTTGTTATGAGATAAATCAATAACAAGTGGCTCAGAAGAGGTGAGCTGCCTTTTTTCCTTGTTACGACGTAAGTCAATAACAAGTGGCTCAGAAGAGGTGAGCTTCCTTTGATCCTGACCATCATCAGTTGGTTTCTTCTGGACTGGCAAGTGAATAGCCAATGGTTTGGAGGATTGAGGACGAGAAACACGCCCTTTGACAGGTATGATGAGAGTGTCATTAGGCACTGCTTCTTGTTCTTCTTCAGTGTCCAGAGACGGTACTACTTTCATGAACTCATCCTTGTACATACGAGCATCGTTGCAGTATGCTTCGACACATTTGAAAGGATAGAGGTCCGCAACCTCCTTTTGAACCTCTCCATTGTCATCGACATATTTGAAACATTGATGGAGAGTCGAAGGAACAATGTTATGTTCATGTAAGAATGGCCTCCCCAACAGAGCATTGTAAGAACAACCATGGTTGTCAATGATGTAGAAGGTGACCTTTGTGCGGAGATTGCCTATTTGGAGTTTTAGGCGAATCTTGCCCAGAGGTTCACTTCTTCCTTGATTGAACCCAAGGATGGTGGTGATTGTACTGGAAAGACTATGCACTGGGATCTTCAATGCATCTAACATTGTCTTCGGCATGATGCTAAGAGCAGACCCTGAATCTATCAGAATACGATCGACTTTCATCGAGTCGACATATCCTGTATAGTATAGAGGACGGTCATGCCTATTGTCTTCCATTAACATGTCATCCTGTGTGAAGGTTATGTTTGGAATTAACTCCAACACACTATGACAATGGAGGCAAGAGACTGGCTCTGCCTTCGGCTTTTTTAGAAGGGTTAGACAGGTTTTCGCCTGCATGAGAGCTTCACTCAGAATTTCTCGAGTCTCTTTGGAGAGGCGCAAGAGCTCGAAAATTGACAGCCGGGCCGGTGTATTGGCTAATTGAGCCAAGATATCAAAGTTGTAAGGCTTTTCAAATCCAGAAGGAGATGACTTCTTTAGAGGTTTGTCGAAGCGGACTTGTTGTTTGTCTTTGTCGGTTGCTGTCTGCTTAGGGGGAATGGACTCTACAACCGGTGAGGATGCAGCAGGGATGTCCTCAGTGGAAACAGGTTGCACTGGAGCGGACTCAGAGGAAGAAGCAGGATTCTCCTGAACTTCGGGATACTCCCTTAGATAGGCTTTTCCTGATCTGGTGCCCAGCAGAATTTTCTCTTCAACTATGGGGTCAAAAGACACCATATTGCAGATTTTTGTTTTACCCTTGGAGCGTTCTTTCTTCTTGGAGGAAGAGGAAACTTCGAATTCCGAAGCAAGATCAGGGTGAATCCACATAATCTCGCCATTGTCAAGAGAAAAGGGGACGAGACCTTCACTTCGTGGAGGAGGGAGATTCTCGATCTCAAGAGTAGCTTTGGGGATAGGGATGACACCATGCTGTACCATCTGCGGAGGGAAGTCACCGAACTGAACTGAGACGATGTTCGCGGTAACAGTCTTCTCGTCTTGTTGTAGAGTGACAACACCAGCGTTGACTAACTCTTGAATTTTGCCTTTGAGCACATAACATGCTCGAGTAGGATGCCCAATGAACCTGTGATAGACACAGTATTTGGGATGATCAGTCTTACCGACCTCATCAGGCTTCTTCGGGTCTGAGAGTTGGAGCTTATTGCTTTTGATCAAGCAATCAAAGATGCTCACGGTGTCATTCTCGTCAAAGGAGTACTCTACTTTCGGACGAGGTTCCCTTGGTGGAGGTGCTGAAGGAGTAGAAGTAGACGTAGGTAGACCTACGTTGACAGCCAGAGATTCTTTGTTCTTCAAGTTGATATTCAAAGTCTCTTTTTCCTTGCGGTTGTTCTGGCGATTACCACCACCCGATGTCTGATGTTCATCCCGGTCGGGGTTAGACATGTGTACTCCTAACTGTTTAAATTTGTCAGCGCTAACTTCAGCTGCTTTAGCATTGACAATGAAGGATGGCCAGTCTTGGAACTGAGTTGACCCCGTCCACATACTGATGATAGGCAAAAGATTTGCCTTGCAGGTGTCTATGGTGACAGCAGCCGGAGTTCCAGGAGGCATTTTTAAAGCTTCTCGGCAGAACCTTTCAATGAAACTCTCAGCGGTTTCATTATGTCTTTGTTTGATTTTATTAAGGGCTGACACGGTCATGTCGTTGATCCCCTCATAGAATCGTTCCAAGAAGATTTGTTTTAGACCTGAGAAAGAAGTGATACAGCCATCGGGCAAGCTTCTGTACCAATCGTATGCCACACCGGCTAAACAGCCGACGAATACCCTGGTAAGAAGAGCGTCATTTGGCTGAAGTTGGACAGTCATTACCTCAAAGTGGTTAATGAACTGACTGGGAGAAGTGCTGCCATCAAACAGAGATATTGTTGGAATCTTGTACTTTGGAGGAAATGGGACTTCTTTCCATTCAACTGGGTATGGTTGCTTGATCCCCAACCTCTGCAAATTGTCCTTCTCTTTGAAGGCTTCGAATTGAGTGCGCAGGAGTTTGACAGCTTCATTAGCATCCTCCAATGATGTAGGAGCAGGCTGAATCAGAGTATTAGGGGGAGGAACAGCGTGGTAAGCACTACCTCCAGCACCTGACTGACTGGGTGTAGGTTGAATCTGTACAGGAGGTACTTGATGAGATGCTACCCCCAGCCCTGCATTGACAGGCACCGACGATACTATGATCTCAGGATTTGCAGCAGGTACAGTCGGTGGTACTGTATGTTGGGCCACAATGATAGAATGCATGCTTGCAACCATTTCAGCCATGGTCTTCAGTTTGTCTTCTAGTGCAGCTATCCGTTGTTCTTGACTTGCTGAACTGGAAGCATCTAGGTCTTCAGTGACAACATAAGCTGTCACTTCTCTAGGTACATTGGAGGATATTGTCTGTTCAGAACTTTCGCTGTATGCATCATAGTCGGAGAAAGAATCATCTCCTGAGTGAGAAAGAGGGAGCTGACTAGAAGGATCTTGAAGATTCCTTTGACCGATTGTGTCTCGGTTTCGGGATCTGGTATGTTGAAATACTCCTTCAGAAGATTCTTGGAGTAGATCTAAATACCGCTGGCTGGGCTTGCGAGGCTTGCCGTGCTTGGAGCACTTCCTACCCCCAGTGTCTCGAGAAGTCATGTTGACGGAAGCGTACAAAACTTCGTCTTCATCTTCTGACATACGTTCAGAGTTTGTAAAGTACAGATGATCGAAGACAGATCGTTTTGTTGTCTGACAACAACATTTGATGACAACCTTGTGATTACAATGGTGTCCAAGTGGTTGCACTGGAGGTGTTGAGATGTTGTCCCATTTTTGTTTGAGGTGTTTTCGGAGATCGGGAACAATGACGGGACGAGAAGAAGTCTGAGGGATATGTTCTTTGACAACATTCGGAACATGGTTCCGGTTCTTCAAATGTTTTGTCCCATGAGTGTACAGGGAAGTACTCATTTCATTAGCATAGGTGTCAGGATTTTTGATCCTGGAAGTTTGCCTCTGATGCTGGTTGGTCTTCGGCATTGGCTGTTTGCGTTTCGCCGAAGTTGGTCTATTGAGATAAGTTCTTAGATCAACAAATTCACCTCCAGGGATTTCTGTCTGAGAGACCAGTAATTTTCCCTGTTTTGAGCGGGATATCCTGAGAGTTGGGAGATCTTGAAATTCTGCTACCGGAGTAGGCAGAATACCTCTTTGATCAGTACACTTCCCTTTGGCAAGGAAGGAAGAAGAACTCTTGTTTGAGAGAGTTCTTGTACTGATTGGTGCCGAGGCACGTTCATATTGATCTTCTACGGTAAAAATCGAGGAAGACTGAGAAAAGACCAAAGGACCTTTTCCTTTGTTTTATGAGAAAGGGTTGGCTAAAGAGCGTTTCCCTCTGTTGTCTTCCAAGTCGTGGGACGAGGAAGTTTGAGAAAAGACCAACGGGCCTTTTCCTTTGTTCTGGGGAGGAGGAATAGTCAACAGACTACCCCCAGTGGATTGCGCTGGAGCAACAGGGTGCTTGAAAAGAGGAGCAGAGTTTTTCTCCTTGCTGTAAGAAGAAGGGAGATTAGCCAAAGGGCTGTCCCTCTTAGACTACGCTGGCACAGTTTGCGCAGGGGTTGAAGTGGCAGTAGGCACATTGGCAGGTTGCGCATGAGGAGCTTTGACAGATGGCCTTTTGGCCACAGTCACAACAGCTTGCGCAGCCAGAGTCTTGACTTCAGAGTGCTTGAGTTGCATTCTGGTTGCTAGAGTGGTGGACTGCGCAGGCAGAGTTGCAGCCAACTGCGCCAGGGGAAGAGGAGTCTTGCACTTCGCCAGAGCAGCGTAGGAAGTGGTTTGTGCACTGGCAAGGGGAGCAGCATACTGCGTATGGGTAGTAGCAGCAGACTGCGCAACAATCTTGGGAGCAGAGACAGCAGACTGCACAGCAGAGACAACAGGCTGCGCAGAGGGTTGTGCAGAGGACTTTGGAGTCCACACTGAACAAACTTTGCTCTTGGCAGAAGTCGCAGTGCGACGAGTAGTCCCGGAGTTGATCATCGCCTCGTAGGCCGTCTGGTTGACTTTTACAACCAGCGTCTTCTGCATTTTTTCGATAGACGCAACGTCACATTGAGTTGTCACTTCCTCGTCGGAGGAAAAAGTCGTCCCCAGCAGAGTCGCCATTTGTTTGCAAAAACAAAAGTTGTTCTTTATTTCACAAACTTTGTAAGAAGATTACAATAAAATTCTGGGAAAGTACAACTATAGGAATCCGATCTGAAGACGATAGCTTTATCCCTTGGACGATGTGAACTTTGAAGACGGTAGCCTCTGAAGAATGCAGCAGCACTTTGGCAAGAACTCCTGATCTCTGGTGATGATCTTGAATGATCTCTGATCTGATCTGATCTGTGTCCGATAATGAAGACTTGAAACTCTATTTATAGAGTTCTGGAAATAACTAATTTTTAGTTATTCTGAATTGCGCAGGATGGATTGCGCAGACATTGGACTGCACAAGCAACAAACTGCGCTGGCAGTTACTCGATCGTGGACCAACTGTATGAGACGCGTGGTATTGTTTGATTGAAATGCGCTTGGTCGTGTACAGACGGTTGCCACGTGGTGAGCAATTGATGGCATGTATGCCACGTGTAAATTGTCAGTTGTCTTGATGGAGTGCGCCACATGAACTGCGCTGGCTTCAGACTGCGCTAGATTGAATTGTGCTGTAGCGAGTCTGACAGATTGCGCTTCGGTTGGGCTGGTAGCTTGCGCTGGCTGTACAGCTGTCCTCGAGCGCTGTGCTGCACGAGAAACGAACATTTTTCTCGTTCTTCGGGCTGTCAGCTGTCAGAAGATCTGATTTTCTGTCAGATAATGATGACGCGGCCACGTCAGCTAGCGCGCTTGGATGTGTGCGCAATTCAGCTTGCGCAGTTGAGTTGTTGCGCAATCTGTTTCCTGCGCAGTTCACTTGAAGGATGCACAACTTGATTTTCTTTGCTTTTTTGATGGGTGCAACTTGATTTTTAGGACCTACACACTGTTTCAAATAAGTATCCTAAAAAACACGGGTTCGGTTTTTTAATAAAAAAAAAAAAGCCCGATCCGACCCGACTTGGCCCCAAAAGTTCGACCCTTGTGGACGGGCTTGGACTTCATAAATAATAAATAAGTCCGACTCGACCCGGCCCAAAATTTATCTAGGGCCAAAAAGGACCGGCCCGAGCCCGTACTTTATGGACACGAACGGCCCGACCCAATGCCGATCCCATATGAACCCAAGGTTCAACCCAAACAATGGGTCTTCGATCGACATGCGAAACATATTGAATAATATAAATATATAATCCTCATCCCTCACGAAAACTCTATGGACTACATACGAGACTACCCTCTCCATTTAATGTTGCCTAAATCTAGTTTTGGTGGAAGCTAGAATAGAGAAAACCTATAAAAGTGCTTTTTCAAACCTACAATTTTGTGAGCTATTTTTCTCGTTCCATCGAAACTCTCAGAATTAGTTGGATTGGCAATGTCGCTATTCCTTCTTTGTTGCACAATTATTGGTTTGATATTGTTGGTATATTTAGTATAGGAATATGTTATATTTAGTATGAGAATATCCTGAGAACATATTTGGGATGCCAGAATATACCACAGGATATTCCATTGGATATTCCATGGTGTAAAGGCTATATAAAGCATATGAGACTATCAATGAAATCATCTCATCAATCAATTACAACATGGTATCAGAGCCACCTTTCCACAAACCCTAACCGCCACCAAACCCTAAACTTTTCCCTCCTCCCCCTCTCTCCCCGCTACCAAAACCTTAACTCGAAGCATCCCTCCTTTCCCCCGCGGTCGCAGCAGTCCCCCCTTTCCGTGCGGCTGCTGCTGCGATAGCTGGTGCCGTGGCTGCTACTGCTGCTGCGACTGTTACGGCTGCTGTTGTGGCTGCCGCTGCTGCCACGGTGGCACGAGCGCCAATCGCTCCCCCACGTGTGCGCTGCCCCACCCCTTGCCGCACACAACGGCGCCTTTGTTGCCATTGTTCGGATCATTCCGAAAGAGAACGTCGATGCCTAGATCTGATGAAAATAGATATGTTCGGATCTAGGAACGGACGACGAGGACGAACGTGAGTCGTGGAGCGGGCGTGACGTGATCAGAGAGGAGCATCGATGGAGAAGATTATCAAGAAGCTGGATTCTGCAGAGGTCGCGATGTTGATGAAGATGTCGGCTGGTGAAAGCACGACATGAACGTCGTCGAAGTTGGAGCTTCCCTCCATCGATCTGAAGCTGGATGGACCAGCCACCTATTTGAGTTGGTCACGGCGGGTGAGAAGAACCCTCGCAGGAAAGAACCTGGAGGGGTTCCTGACGGACGAGAAGACAGAGCCGGACGAGGGCTCGGCAGGACGCGACGAGTGGAAGTCCACTCATATGGTAATCTACACCTGGCTTCTCAACTCCTTAGTCCAGTCTATTGCCGCCACAGTAGATGGTATTGAAATGGTGAAGGATGTGTGGGAGAAGTTAAGGAGGACCTATGATGGTGTGAAGAACAACTTATGGATCTTCTAGATAAAGGAAAAGATCGACGACATCGTACAGGAAGAAAAGACGGTGCAGGAGTATGCCACGGAGTTGGAGCGTCTGTGGTTGGATTATGATCACTCCTCAAAACGGACGAGCTGCGGGAATACGAAGTGTAAGGAGAGACATGTGTGTCTACAAGAGAGGACGATAAAATTCCTCAAAGGGTTGACTGCAGCATTCGCACAGAGGACGGCCTTACTTCTCGTCCAACCAGAGATCCCTAGTCTTGAAGAGGCTATCTCGGCCATGATCCAGGAGGAGATACGCACCAGACTGCAGGCGGGGACAAGTGGTCCCTCCGAAGAAAAATCAGCACTAGCGATTACCAGCTCAGGCGACACAGGGTCCAAGGGAGAACCCTGGCAGCACAATCGGCAGTGCTACAACTGCGAAAAAATGGACCATCATCGGTATGCTTGTACCAAACCACCTAGGGAGGGAGACTCAGGTGGTGGACATGGACAGTTCGGTGGACGAGGATATATTGAAGGATGTAGTCGTGGTCGAGGGGGTCGACGAGGCGGCCGAGGAGGTTATCGGGCAAATCTGTTGGTAGCAGAAGGGAATGGAGGAGCTGTTGGCACTTTTACTGAGGAGGATCAGGCACTGCTGGACCTGCTGGAGAGGAAGCAGAGAGCGTCAACCGAGGGAGACAGGAGGAGTAGAACAGAGGAGGCATCCACCTCATTTTTCGTTGGGGGCAACGTCGCTATGTATGTCCAAACATCAGAAGGTACTGACGAGTCACTTACTCTTGCATCTATGTCTTCCCTTAAAACGTCAGACTGGATTATCGACTCGGGAGCATCTCGACATGTGACAGAAAATGCTAGTGAGTTTTCTTCTTACACTCACCTAGCATTAGCAGACAATATTCAGACAACATATGGCACTTTCCAGCCAGTGGTCGGTAAGGGTACTGTTAGTTGTACATGTTCAGTAAGATTATCCAATGTTTTACATGCTCTATCCTTTCCAGTCAGTCTCTTGTCTATTAGTTCTATAATTCTCCAACTTAAATACATTGTTTCTTTTAATATTCCTAAGGTGATCTTCCAGGAGAAAGGGACGGGACGAAGACTTGAGACTGGCACTTGGCATAAGGGACTGTGGTATCTAGATCGAGAAGGACTGGACTCAGCACTGGTATCTATGGCAGAGAAGGCTGGAATGGGAGGAGTGCAACAGAGGACTGAGGAGACTTTGATACTTCATCATAGGAGGATGGGACATTCTTCCTTTGATACTTTAAGTTATATCCAGAGATTTATGCAAAAACAGATAAAAAGAAATTAGTATGTGATGCATGCGAGTTAGAAAAACTTACTAGAAGCTCATATGTTGGTACGGGTCATAGGAGCTCTATTGCTTTTGAGGTAGTACATTCCGATGTTTGGGGTCCATGTACTATTAACACTATGAATGGGTATAAGTATTTTGTTTCCTTTATTGATTGTGCCTCTTGTGTCACCTGGCTGTATTTGATGAAAAATAAGAGTGATATACCTGCTTGTTTTCGGGATTTTTATAAGCATGTCCAGACTCAGTACAATGCAGTTGTGAAGATACTGAGGTCTGACAATGGAACGGAGTATACCAACAGGACGCTTGCAGATTACTTGTTAGCACACGGGATCTAGCATCAGACCACCTGTGCATACACACCAGCACAAAATAGAGTAGCAGAAAGGAATAACCGACACCTTCTGGAGGCCGTAAGAAGTATGATGATCGACATGAATGTCCCACAAAGTCTGTGGGGGCATGCAGTGTTAACAGCAGCTCAACTCATCAACAGGATGCCTTCGAAAGTCCTGGGATGGAAGTCCCCATGTGAAGTATTACAAGGCAATAATAGTGAGATACTTCCACTGAAGGTGTTCGGGTGTGTGTGTTTTGTGAAGGACAACAGACCATCGATTGGAAAACTTGATCCCAGAGCGGTCAAGTGCATCTTCATGGGCTATTCAGCAACTCAGAAGGGGTATGTGTGCTGGAGTCCAGTAGAGAAGAAGAAGTTTGTCAGTATGGATGTCCACTTCCGGGAGCATAAGCCATACTACCGCAAGGAGGAAACTTCACATAACACGTCTAATACTACCAGTATAAGGCGAGAGGGGGAGATGGAGGCACGGTTGAGGAGGAACATGAAGGTGAAGCAAAACATGTGGAGGAGATGAAAAGTGTTAGGCCTAAGGCTCAGGGGGAGTTACTTACCTACAGCAGAAGGGAGAAGCAAACTGCAGGACCAGTACCTACAGTGCCAGTGCCAAGTCCCTTGCCTGCGTTCGTCCCAACTCCTAAGACACCTACACCACCATCCCCTTTAGGTGATATCATTCCTCCTACTCCTCATACACTACTATCCGTACGAAGGACCACTCGCAGCAATGCGAAAAATCCTCCGAACATATATGATTGGGATCTTGCTTAGTTTATTTTTTATGACCATATCTCTTCTTCTTATGGAGCATTTATAGCATCTTTGGATAGTATTACTGTACCTAATAATTGGCAGGTTGCCAAGAATGATCCAAAGTGGAAAGCGGCAATGCATGAGGAGTTAGGAGCTCTTGAGAAGAATCACACTTGGGAGCTGGTGAGACTGCCGAAGGAAAAGAGAGCAGTCGGATGCAAGTGGGTCTTTACCGTAAAGCAGAACCCAGATGGACAGGTTGAGCGCTACAAAGCTCGACTAGTGGCGAAAGGATACAGTCAGACATACGACATCGACTATGACGAGACCTTTACACCAGTTGCAAAGATGAGCACTGTCAGGACCCTGATCTCTTTGACAGCGAATGGTGGATGGAAGCTGCACCAACTGGACGTAAAGAATGCATTTCTTCACAGAGTTCTAGTGGAGGAGGTTTACATGGAGATACCACCAAGATTTGGCACAAATTAGACAGCAGGCAAGGTCTGCAGATTGAAGAAGTCCCTCTATGGACTGAAGCAGTCTCCTCGAGCGTGGTTTGACAGATCCAGGAGAGCGATGATAGGGATGGAATATCAGCAGATCAATACTGTATTCTTTAGAAGGAGTGGAGGCCACATCACCATATTTGCGGTGTATGTTGACGACATGATTATCACGGGAGATGATGAGCAGAAAATCGCCAGACTCAAAGGGAAGCTTGGCAAGGAATTTGAGGCGAAGGACCTTGGTCTTCTTCGCTACTTCCTTGGGATTGAGATCACTCGAGACGCAGAGGGGATTGTTCTCTCTCAGAGGAAGTATGCACTGGACCTTCTCACAGAGACATGGATGTTGGGATGCAAACCTGCAGCGACGCTAATCGATCAGAGGTTCAAGATGAATGCTGAGGCTGGAGAACCAGTTGACTGGGACAGATACCAGAGACTGGTGGATAAGCTGATCTATTTAAGCCACACACGTCCAGATATATATGCTTTGCAGTTAGTGTGGTGAGCTGCTACATACATGACCCACGGAAGGGTCATATGGACGCAGTATACCAGATTCTGAGATACTTGAAGGGTGCCCCCAGGAAGGGACTGATGTTCAGGAAGAATAATCACATGGACATCGAGGGCTACTGCGATTCTGACTAGGCTAGTTGTGCTGATGACAGGAGGTCTACCTCGGGATACTGCATAATTTTAGGATGCAACTTGGTCTCTTGGAGGAGTAAGAAGCAGTCAGTGGTAGCCAGATCGACAGCTGAAACGGAGTACAGAGCTATGGCCTTGGGAGTTGTAGAGCTGCTCTGGTTGAAGAATATGCTGGTGGAGCTGAAGCTAGATCAAGGAGCCAAAATAATGCTGTGGTGTGACAACCAGTCAGCTATTAGTATTGCCAACAATCCAGTACAGCATGACAGGACCAAACACATCGAGATCGATAGGTTCTTCATCAAGGAGAAGTTGGTTAGTGGACTACTGGAGCTAGGCCACGTTCCAACCAAGCATCAGGTACCAGACGGACTGACCAAGGGACTTAGTTCCGTGAGCATGATTAGAGGATGTGACAAGATGGACTTGGCGAATATCTTTCGCCCATCTTGAGGGGGAGTGTTGGTATATTTAGTATAGGAATATGTTATATTTAGTATGGGAATATCCTGAGTACATATTTGGGATGACAGAATATGCCACGGGATATTCCATGATGTAAAGGCTATATAAAACCTATGAGACTATCAATGAAATCATCTCATCAATCAATTACAACAGATATTCTAACTTCCGTATGTCTAATTATGCATGAAATATGATCAAGGGATCGAGATTATTTGGTCCATTTCATGGTCAAGAGTCGAAAATCATACAAAACTGTAAATCAACTTGATCTGCGCCCTCACTTGCATATCCAAGCCCATCACATATTTGTATGGTAAGGAACAATACAATATGTAAAAGTTGATATATGGATTCGCACTAATATAATGACTATAAATATGTTTTGATGCTCGTAAATATTGAGAACACAAATTTTCTCCTTTTTGCAATATTCATTGGAGTAAAGCAATTGAATCCCATTGAGCATGATAACGTTGCTAGAAATGGACTGCCAAACACAACCAAATTGTTCAAGTACTCTGTAGGGAGTAAAGAAGGAGCAAGACCTGAAACACAAATAAAAAACCACAAAAAAACAAACACAATATTTTCATGTGGAAACTCAAATCAGAGAAAACCACCTGATGATATGGAGTCTAATCCTGAGAAGTCTCCACTAAGAACATTGAAGATCACACCACTTCTATCAAATTCTACCACCACTTCGTACAAGAATCACCCTAACTACTTAAAGATTGAGAATAAAGAATATAGAGAATTGATACAAGTTAGCGATATGAAATCACGTAGAGTGCCATGAACTATCTCATCGGACTCGTAATCTTTATCACGAGACTCCTTTGATGTCTCCCTCTCTTGTGAGTTGAACTTCTTTGATGTTGCATATCACCTCCAATTGGGTTAGGAAACCTAATATAACATCACTAATAACCCCAAAAGTTTGGACCGTCAAAACTGATCAAATATGACCCCAAAACATTGACTTCCACTCAGGACCATAATTCAGTTGGGGGAAAAAAAAATCAAATTTCATGCATTGCATGCACTCAGGAAAAATGGGAATTTCGGTCATGAAAGCAAAAAATATCGTTTCCTGCACTGTTTGCACTTTTCGGTCAGGAAAATCAGAATTCCAGTTTTCATGCACAATCTATGGTTTTTTTGCATTGCCTATGTTTTCCTGCATTGCTTTGGCCCAAAAATGACTTCTCGAGCTTCTCATCCTCTTAAATGACGCTCGTCACCTTCGGGCTTTCTCCATATAATAAGAAGGGAACTTCCCAACAAATCTCCCCCTTCCTGACAAGGTGGAGGAAATCACCATTCTAATGACCTTCCCACAGAACTCAAACTTTCATTTAGTAGAATCTTCTTGAGCATATCCACTCTATTTTCATATGTATGACCCTTCTCAAGCTCAACATCCTTGGCCTCCAACACATCTTGTATCCAGTAATACTGCGAGTAGCAATGTGCTTTGGACCAACTATTATATGTAGGATTCTTATTAAGATATATGGGCTCTTGCTGTCACAAAGCAACACGTAATGCTCCTGTTTCAACCCTAGTTTTCTCATAAACTTCTTTAACATAACATCTCTTTGCATGCCTCCTTTGTTGAAATAAACTCTACCTAGGTTATAGACAATGCCATACACTTCTGCAACTAAAACAACTAGGCCATTGCTCCCTTGCAAATATCATTACATAGTCCGATGTCAATCTCCTCGTGTCGACGTCCCGAACCATATCGACGTTAGTATACTATATCAACTTTGGCTTGTCACTTCTGGAGCCTCCAACTAGAAGTGCCTTGGAGATACCTCAATATCCACTTGACTGCTCCAATGTTCTTTCCCTGGATTGGAGAGATACCAGCTCATCATTTGGACTACATGAGTTATATATGGACAGGTTTCATGCACACCCTAACATACATAAGAGTGCACACTGTTAGAGCATACGACACCTTCTACATACTTTCTCCTTCTCGGTAGATGGACATTGATCGATGCTCAATTTGAAGTGAGTTATAAGTGGATTGTTTACCTTCTTGGTACCCTCCATATCGAACCTTTGAAGTACTCTCCTCACGTAATTCTCCTGGGACAACTACAATATCTTCGACTTCCTCTCCTAGCTGACTCAATCCTAAAAATTATCTTCATTACTCTCAAATCCTTCACTAAGAAATCCATGCTCAATTGGCACTTCAAATGTGTTATCCTTGAAGTATTATGACCCACTAGTAGCATATCATCCACATAGATCAATAAATGGTGAAATCATCTTTGAAAATTTGTTCGTAGAACACACAATGGTTCGAAATCGTCTTTGCATAACCATGCTCCTCGACGACACAAACTTTTTGTACGACTACTATAGGGCCTGCTTCAACCTGTATATGCTCTTCTTTAACCGACAAACCATGTGTTGCTATCCTTCGACCGACATACCATGTGTTCCTTGCCTTTCTTACCTAAACTTTTGGATTGCTTCATGTACAACTCCTCTATATTTCCATGGAGGAACATCTCATGTCCATCTGCTTGACCTCCAAGATAAATTGCTGCTAAACTCAGCATAACGTTTAATGGATGGCACCTTGACGACATGCGAGAAGATCTCATTGAAATCAAGTCCATTCCTTTGATTGTATCATTTGACTACTAGTCGTGCCTTGTATCATAGACGAGTAACATTATCTCCCTGCTTCACTCTGAACACCCAACGATTCTTCAAGAATTTTTTGTCCTTTGGCAACAACATCAACTCATAAGTATGATTGCCATGCAAGAAATTTATCTCCTCCTGCATTGTTTGCATCCACTCCTACTTATTCTCGTCTTTTATCGCCTTTGCGAAATATTTAATTTCTCCCCCGTCAGTTTATATCACGTACTCATTGGCTGAGTACCTCCCTAATGGTACCAAAACACACCGGTAACTAAGGAAAACAAAGTAGAAAATTACAAAATTTTGTACGAGTTTCGGAGGAGCGAAGAAAAACGATCCTCCCTGGAAGATCTTCTGACAAGAACCTTCGGTGATGGTTGTTGACCGTCATTAGCCTCACCATCTTTAGGATTTGCGTCTACATGTTCATATGCCCGAGGATCTCCTTGATCATCATTGATAGGTTGATAATCAAGGTTATGACCATCATCATGTCCTGACTCTTGTTGGTCTGGCTTATCTGAAGTGGTCAGGTGAACTAGCTCGATCTCGAGCAAGTCCTCAACTTCAAAAAGCATCTTAGACTTCCAAGTGTCTGCCAATATCTGGTTCTCGATGAACACAACATCATGAATTCTCAGGAGTTTCTTCCCTACTGGATCGTAGATCATGTAGTCAAACTCGTCTTGACCACATTCGACAAAGATACACTGCCTCACCTACGTCTCTTGCTTGGATCTCTCATTATTCGGTACATGCATGAAGGCTTTGGATCCAAATATTCACAGCTAATTGTATGGAAGCTCCTTGTTATACAATACTAGTTAGGTACCTCACCTACACTAGACTACTAGGATAATTATTAATAACATACGGAGTTGTGTAAAGAGCTTCATCCTAGAAGTTGTCCGACAACTTTGCTTTAAATAGAAAATACCATACCCTCTCCACCAGTATTTTGTTCATCCGCTTCACTATGCCTTTAAGCCGAGGCATTTTTGGTGAAGTCTTTTGGCGTCTATTCCCTGGTTTGTATATACATCAAAGGGACCGATATACTCGCCTCCATTGTCGAAACAAACATATTAGGTCTCTCTTTCAACAGAGGTTTGAAACGCTTTGAAAGCATCTAACACTTGATCTTTGGTCTTTATAACATAGACCTAAACTTCCTAAAAAATTATTAATAAATGTTACAAAATAAGAAGCATCGCCATGTATTTTTACCTTCAAAGGATGCAGACGTCCAAGTGAACTAACTCAAGGAACTCTGGTTTCCTTGAAGATGGATAATTCTAAAATGACACTCTATTCTTCTTTCCAGCCATACAATGCGGATATCTCTCCAATTTTGTAAACCTCAGACATGAATGCACCTTCATGTTTATTAAGTTGCTCATCCCCTTCTTACTCATATGGCTAAGCCGTATGTACTACCAACTCGATAGACATATGATCTCTTAGGCCCTTCTGGACACCGCTTGTGCTCCCTTCCATATGATAAAGGCTGGATCTTTTGTTTCCTATGGCAACAACCATTGAACCCGTACTTAGCTTCCAGTGATCTTTTCCAAAGATAATTGAAGAATCATTTGTTATCTAACTTAACTTGCTAAAAGAGAAGGTTGAAGCAGATCTCGGGAACATGGCAAGTACCTATAAGGACCAACGTGGCTCCAGTGTTGGTCTTCAAATGAATATTTTGAATGGTAGTCAACTTGACACGTCTCCATTTGCAATATTCAATACTCCACAATCACTTGTTGTATATGTGACAAATAGTGACCTGTGCGTGACATATGTGCGGAAGCTCCCGAATCCACCAGCCAACTTGTAACATTGCAGACGAGGTTTATGGTTACCTCATCACCTACAATGATAATGCCACCATTTTTCTTCCTCTTGTTGCCTTTCTCCATCTCTCTTTTCCAAGAGAAGCGGTTTCTTTTAATGTGGGCCCTTCTTACCACAGCGATAACATACTAAATTCCGATAACATACTAAATTCTTGTACCAAACCTTAGACTCTCATGTTCTTATCTTTGTCATGGGCCCCGACTTTTGCTCCTCCTCTTGTTCTCTGAAACCGCTTCGAAATTTGATAATAAAAAACATGCCATGATATTTTCTTCTCATCTCCTAATTTAGCACCTCAATCTTGGCAAATTCCAGAGTAACAACACCATCGGGAGAAGAAGTGATGATGGATACTCGTACGGTTTCCAATGAGTGACAATGTATCCAATAATTATAGTCCATGTATCTCGTCGTCGAATTTGGCTCCCATCGTCCAAAACTAATCAACCACATACTAGATAATCAACCACATACTAGAACTCATTTACATGATCAATAATCGGTGTGTCATCCTTGTACCTCAAGCCCATCAACTGTCGGCCTATTGATGCTGATCTTTTGACATGTAAGGATTTTAGAGTCTCCGATGTTGGAGTGGGTGGGGTTCCCAACCTATGTGGAGAATACCCCGGAGTGCGACGAGCGCCATCCGTGTGTCGGAGAAGCTCGAGAGGTGCATCGATCCTATTTTGGAACATATATGGTAAGGGAATATATGATTGAATTTCCATATTTACTTTGATCATATATTTATGATTGGATCCTTCATATAGTACCTTTTCATATAATTGGGCTTCCAATTATGGCAAGCCAATTATGATTGGATTTCCATTAAATATATGATTGATGCATATTGGAAGTTTTCATATATATTGACCTTCCATGTATGGATTACCAAGGGCTTATAAAAGGGTGATGGATGCAAGTTGAAAAATATCTAAAAAACAATAGTGCTTTACAATATTTGAGAGAGAGGATTAAGGACTATTGTGAAGGATAGATTAGTTCGAATAATTTTTTGGCATCTCTTGTTCTTCGGAGTCCGCAATCAAAATTTTCTTCTTTCAAGTGAGTTGTGGTGATCCGTGTTGGATCGGGAGGAGCTTGTAGAGGGTGTATTCTCTTTATTCCATTAGTGGAGGTTCTTCAGGGTTGGACTCCGATCGTCCCTGGTTTTTCCCGTAAGGGTTTTCCACGTCAAAAAATTTTGTGTCTGCGATTTGTGTTGGCATTTTTGGTTTCTGTGCTTTTACTCGGTTCTCTCACAGGACTTTTTGGTTTTGTGGAACGGTTTTCGCGCTTTGTTCCCAACAGAGTGGTATCAGAGCTTTGGTTCCAGAGAGGTGTCAGAAGTTGACAGTCAAATCAGAAAGTAGAGATGAACGCGACGCCGGTGCACATGGTGAACCTGAACGGTACCAACTACCATTATTGGCAGAACAAGATGAAAGATTTGCTGTTCGTCAAGAAGCTACATCTTCCAGTATTTGCGTCCGAGAAGCCCAGTGACAAATCCGATGAGGACTGGAACTTCGAGCATATACAGGTGTGTGGGTACATGCGGCAGTCCGTTGACGAGAACGTGTACAACTACGTTGCCAATATTGAGCACGCGAAAACGTTGTAGGAGAAGCTGAAATCTTTGTACGCAAAAAAGACCGGGATAAACAAACTGTTCCGGATCCGGATGATGATGGGTCTGTGGTACAAAGATGGAGCGTCCATTACGGATTACTTGAGTGAGTTCCAGGGCGTGGTGGACTGGCTATCCTCGATGGGAGTCAAGTTCGACGACGATGTTCATGGACTTTGGTTGCTATGTACATTGCCAGACTCGTGGAAGACCGTGCGAGTATCTATGATCGCTTCTGCTCCAGAAGGCGTGGTCAGTCTAGAGTTTGCTAAGAGCGGAGTACTGAATAAAGAGATGCAGAGACGTTCTCAGGGCACTTCATCCACATCCCACCACTCAGAGGCGCTAGTTTTAGAGAGCCGCGGAAGGGACAAAAGTAGGGGTCCAAGTGGTGGCAGAGACAAGAGCAGGGGCAAATCCAAGGATCGATACGAGGACTCGGAGTGTTACCATTGTGATAAGAAGGGCCACATCAAGCGAAACTGTTTCGCTTGGAAGAGACACTACCAAAATAAGTCAAATCAGCGACGTATTTAGCGACTCCGTGAAATTTCGTCGCTAATTTTTAGGGATTTAGCGACGTTAATACAAGACGTCGCTGTTTGTCGCCAACAGCGACTAATAGCGACGTCTAGCGGCTACATTTTGTTAAATGGGGTAGTGCGTCGCAAGTTCGTCGGTACTCGTCGCTGATATAGCGACGTTTAGCGACGCATATTAAGTTGCGTCGCCATTTATTATATATCAGCGACGTCTTGTGACGTCCTATGCGGACGTCGCTAATCGTTTCATATAGCCAGCGAGGGTTTCCTTTTCGATCATTTCACAATTTTTCCCCCCCAATTTTGGACGCGCTCCTCCTCCGTGACGCTCCTCCGGCGATTTCCCTCCTCCTCCGCGGCGCTCCTCCGGCGATCTCCCTCCTCCGGCCTCCTCTTTCTCCTCCTCCTCCTTCCTCAGGTAGCTCCTCCTTCTCCTCCTTCTCCTCCTCCTCCTTCCTCTGGTAGCTCCTCCCCAGTTTCTCCTCGTCTTCTAGCTCTCTCTCTCGCTTCTAGTTCGTGTCCACGAGAGCGTGGACTCGCTGCGGGGGACACGAGACTAACAGTGGACTCGCTGCGGGGGACACGAGAGCGTGGACTCGCTTCTAGTTCGTGTGACACCTATTTTGTTGGTTTGGACACGTCGTGTCCCACTGTGTGGACACGAGATTCACAGTATGACACCTATATACTGAAAAATCTCGTTTTTTTTGGGCATATCAACTGTCAATTTGATGTTTTGCTTGGATTCGAATTCTAATTTAGGGTTCGAGCCCTATTTACTGATACTGGGAGTTTTTTTTGGACATTTTCAGGGTTTTGAAATGATGAATAAATTGACTAATAATTATTATCGAGCCCTATAAAATTTCAGTTATGTCACGAAGGATGGATACTAATCCTGTGAATGAGTTTTCTCCTAAGTATTCTCGACAGTTGAGTATGATTTAGCTCACTGACATTACTAAAATATGGGATAATTAGACTTTCTGTTCAGTACCCTTTGACCGAATTAAGTTGACCTGAATACCATATTTTAAATCCTAAATCTACGGCACGACATCGTGATCAGGACATAGTCCCTGCAGCCATTCGACTGGCGAGGCAGAAACTATGTAGCCGTAGATAAAGTTGACTGTCCTCCGACCCTCATCCCTCGGCAATGATGATACGACAACCTATCACTATATCTTATATATATAGTAGTAGATGATGTCTTAGTATTACATTATGTGAGTTCATCTTGATTCTGTTACATTCTTCAGATACTACATACGATAAGAACATATACTACACCATATGTACAGAACATAGATGATTCACACTAATGTATGCTAGAATGAATTTTAGGATTGTGTTCTGAGCCATCCGTCATCTGCTACTTGGCAAAAAATCGAATTTATTGTACTTTATCTGCTTTCGAAAATGTACTCAAATTACATGATGGTTCCTTTAGTTAGCTTGCTTATGTTACAATTATATTAGCTTGCTTACCAGATGGCACCCATGACCCGAGGAGCGGCACGTCGTTTGAGGGAAACAGTGAATGCTGAGGTGGCTCCTCCTACAGTTAAGGAGGAAGTGGCGTCGGTTGCTAGTGAGACCGGGAGTTCTATTCATCCAGCACCGGTAGCTAGTGAGACCGAGAGGACTCTTCATGCAGTCCTTGCAAGGGACGACAGCTCTTCTCGCGCCAAAAATCTCGCTTTTTCGAGGTGGTTGCGTGAACGTATCACTGAGCGTTTGCGTGAGCAACGTGGTTCTCATTAGCTATTAGTACTTATTTGTATTGGACTATTTGTATTGGGTTGTTTTTGTATTAGACTATTTGTATTAGACTACATATATGAATTAGTACTATGTCAATCTCTGGATTGTATTGGTACTACGACTCTCATCCCTAGGCAATGATGATACGACAACCAACCAGAGAGGATACTCTGAGAGATCCATCTGAGTAGGACGTATACTCTGAGAGATCACCTTTACAAGTATGATATCAGTAGTGGGATTGAGTGTGTACGTCCTACTCAGATGGGTCTCTCACTATTACTATTTTTTTCTGACAGCATGGTGGATGTGCTCCGTCAACAGATTCTTGCTCCGAGCCAAAACTTTATCCCGGAGCTCAAGTGGACATCCTTGGTGTAGAGCTCGAGTGAGAGGTTCCTGACAGCATGGTGGTCTTCTTTGTCAAAGTATCCGTGCTCGTCCCACAACCAATGTGTGATGAGCACGGATACTTTGACAAAGGACACCACCATGCTGTCAGGAACCTCTCACTCGAGCTCTACACCAAGGATGTCCACTTGAGCTCCGGGGCAAAGTTTTGGCTCGGAGCAAGAATTTGTTGACGGAGCACATCCACCATGCTGTCAGAAAAAATAGTAACGGTGAGAGACCCATCTGAGTAGGACGTACACACTCAATCCCACTACTGATATCATTCTTGTAAAGGTAATCTCTCAGAGTATACGTCCTACTCAGATGGATCTGCAGAGTATCCTCTCCGGTTGGGTTGTGTTCTGAGCCATCCGTTCTCACACTTAAAATACATATTAATTAGAACTGTGTTTTGTATTTTCGGGGAAACCAGGAATTTGATTCTGTATTTTGGTTTCTGTATTTTGGCTCCAGCTCCATTTGCATTAATCTACGGTATGACATGGTCCCTGCAGCCATTCGACTGACGAGGCAGAAACTATGTAGCCGTAGATAAAGTTGACTGTCCTCCGACCCTCATCCCTCGGCAATGATGATACGACAACCTATCACTATATCTTATATATATAGTAGTAGATGATGTCTTAGTATTACATTATGTGAGTTCATCTTGATTCTGTTACATTCTTCAGATACTACATACGATAAGAACATATACTACACCATATGTACAGAACATAGATGATTCACACTAATGTATGCTAGAATGAATTTTAGGTTGTGTTCTGAGCCATCCTTCATCTGCCCCTTCCCTGAGCCATCCTTCATCTCTTATTTCCCTCCGGGTCCACTCTACTCCCAATCTCTTCCTCTTTATACACGGATCTACAGAATCAATGCCATCCGAGGAAGGCAAAACTGAATCAGTATTGTCTTCCGGATCGTCCTCATCAAGGCATAACGGGCTGCTCAGCATGCCCAGCTTCTTCAACTTCTCGCTGGCTGCAGAGTCGAAATGGGAACATGTCCTCTTTGCCGGCCCGGAGCTCTGACTCGCACTCGTCGCCTCGCTACCGGTTTCCTCTCCTCCTCTGACGCGGGTCATAAGAAAAGAAATTTCGTACCTCTTCTTCACATAAACATCATTGCTGCCTTGTACTCGAGCCTCCTCGTCTGTGACGCTATCCAACTTCTCAGTGCCTACATTGTCACTCGAATCCTCCCTTCGACTCGTATCGTCCTTTTATTCGCCTGTCTTTTCGCTCCCTGTCTTGCAATCATCTGCTATCACCGCCGTCTCATTCGAATCCTTCTCTGATGACTCCGAGGAGGAGGAGGAAGACTCGGAGAATGAGTCGAATGAGTCGGCGGTGATAGCAGATGATTGCAAGACAGGGAGCGAAAAGACAGACGAATAAGAGGACGATACGAGTCGAAGGGGAGATTCGAGTGACAATGTAGACACCGAGAAGTTGGATAGCGTCACAGACGAGGAGGCTCGAGTACAAGGCGGCAATGATGTTTATGTGAAGAAGAGGTATGAAATTTATTTTCTTATGACCCGCGTCAGAGGAGGAGAGAAAACCGGTAGCGAGACGACGAGTGCGAGTCAGAGCTCTGGGCCGGCAAAGAGGACCCGTTCCCATTTCGACTCTGCAGCCAGCGAGAAGTTGAAGAAGCTGGGCACGCTGAGCAACCCGTTATGCCTTGATGAGGACGATCCAGAAGACAATGCTGATTCAGTTTTGCCTTCCTTGGATGGTATTGATTCTGTAGAGCCGGGGGAAGTGGCTCCTCCTCGGCAATGATGATACGACAACCTATCACTATATCTTATATAGTAGTAGATGACGTTTTAGTATTACATTATGTGAGTTCATCTTGATTCTGTTACATTCTTCAGATACTACATTAGATAAGAACATATACTACACCATATGTACAGAACATAGATGATTCACACTAATGTATGCTAGAATGAATTTTGGGTTGTGTTCTGAGCCATCCGTTCTGATCAAGCATCTTCCTTCTCCTCTCCTCCACCATGGCTCTGAACCCATCTGCTCCTCCCTACTTCCATTCTTCTTATTTGACTCTCTCAGCCGCATATGATATCTAGCTCAAGTGTAGAGTCGGGGGAGAAGAAGTGGTCAGGAAGAAGAGGGGGAAGCAGCACAGCCGGCGGCATGACCCGGAGGAAGTACAGATGTTTTCTTCAAATCCGTAGGAGAACTATATATATCTTTTAACAATATGTCATCTTGTCAAAGATCCTTAATGTGACAACCATGTTACCGCGGTGTCGGAAGACTAACATGTCATAATTTTTTAAGCCGTGTGTTTTGACATAATCCTCCCAACTCTTTCCTCCTATGTAGTAATCTTGCATTATTACATAGAACTGAAATCCGGTTGGAGGATTATGTCAAAACACACGGCTTAGAAAATTATGACATGTTAGTCTTCCGACACCGCGGTAACATGGATGTCACATTAAGGGTCTTTGACAAGGTGATATATTGTGAAAAGATATATCCTTATAGTTCTCCTACGTATGTTGAAGAAAACCTCTGTACTTCCTCCGGGTCATGCCGCCGGCTGTGCTGCTTCCCCCTCCTCTTCCTGTTCACTTCTTCTCCCCCGACTCTACACTTGAGCTGGATATCATATGTGGCTGAGAGAGTCAAATAAGAAGAAGGAAAGTAGGGAGGAGCAGATGGGTTCAGAGCCATGGTGGAGGAGAGGAGAAGGAAGATGCTTGATCAGAACTTGAGGTGGAAAAGTTGTGACGTTGATAGCGTGAGAGAGGGAGAGGGTGGAAAAGTTCTTCTCCCCCGACTCTACACTTCAGGTGGATATCATATTTTGGTTTCTGTATTTTGGCTCCAGCTCCATTTGCATTAATCTACGGTACGACATCGTGATCAGGACATAGTCCCTGCAGCCATTCGACTGGCGAGGCAGAAACTATGTAGTCGTAGATAAAGTTGACTGTCCTCCGACCCTCATCCCTCGGCAATGATGATACGACAACCTATCACTATATCTTATATATATAGTAGTAGATGATGTCTTAGTATTACATTATGTGAGTTCATCTTGATTCTGTTACATTCTTCAGATACTACATACGATAAGAACATATACTACACCATATGTACAGAACATAGATGATTCACACTAATGTATATGCTAGAATGAATTTTAGGTTGTGTTCTGAGCCATTCGTTCCCATACTTGGCAATTAAGTTGTGGACCATTATGTTTGACATTGTTGTTATAAATTTTCATATATCTGTGTTGATTGATGAGATTGTGTTTCAAACGTGTTCGTGATTGTGTGTATCTGTGTTGTTTGATATTGTGTTCGTGATACACACCGTTGTTGCTGTAACAAATGGTGTGGGGGATGCTGCAAATGCTGCAGGGGATGCTGCAAATGCTGCAGGGAATGTTGCAAATGCTGTATTTTTTTTAATTTTTTTTTAATATTAGCGACGTTCAGCGACGATTACCGACGTTCAGCGACAAAAAAAAACGTCGCTATCAACGTCGCTAACTGTGAGGAATATCGTCGCTGATCGTCACTAAACGTCGGTACTGTAGCGACGTAGAAAAAGTCGCAGAACGTCGCCATATGGCTCTCAAGCCAGGTCAGTATCGATGCATGTCAAGTCGCTTAACGTCGCTAGTACACGTCGGTAAATGATGACGCTTTACGTCGCCAGCAGTCGCTGAATTAGCGACGTAGCAGCGTCGCTAAAGCTCGTCGCAATAGCGATGTATTGCGACGTTTTCTTGTTTAGCGACTAGGTTAATCGCAACTACGTTCATACGTCGCTAAATACGTCGCTAATAAGATTTAGCGACGTAATTTCCCTATTTAGCGACGCCTTGAGGCGTCGCTGATTTGACAGATTTTAGTAGTGAGAGAGAAGAACGGCGACAAGGGAAAGCAAAGTAAGAATACTACAACGACGGCCTCGGCACAAGGAGGCGATATGATCGTCGTAGGTGATGAGGTTGTCATGAACCTCACCTGCGATGGCAATTCATGGCTGGTGGACTCGAGTGCTTCAGTGCACGTATCTCACAACCGGGCACTATTTGCTACTTACACAATAGGCGATTGTGGAGTGTTGAAGATGGGCAACGGAGATGTGTCGAAGGCGGTTGCCATTGGAGATGTGCATTTGAGGACGAAGACGGGTGCATTTCTTGTTCTCAAAGACGTCCGTCATGTCCCTGATATTCGTTTCAACCTGGTGTCGGTTGGAAGGTTGGATGACGAGGATTTCTTCAATCTCTTCGGGAACGGTCAGTGGAAGCTTTCCAGAGGTTCGATGGTGATTGCCAAAGGAAGCAAGAAGTCCGGACTCTACTATATGAAGGGGAGCGTACAGGGGGCACATGAGGTGAACGCACACTACTAAAATATCATCTAATAGCGACGTAATTTAGCGACGGCAAGAAATGACGTCGCTAGTTATGAAATATAGCGACAGCTTTATATACACGTCGCAAAACGTCGCTGCCTAGCGACGTTCTGCGACAGAAGTTTATTACGTCGCTGAATAGCGACGTTTAACGACATATTATTAGCATATGTTGCCAATTTTGCGACGTTTAGCGACTGCAATACTTGACGTCGCTAATATTTTTACTTAGGGCACACCGTTTCCTTCTTTCCCCCTCACTCTCACTCGAAAATTCTAATTTTCGTTCCCTCCCCCCCCGGCGACTCCCTCCCCCTCTGTCAGTGCCCTCCCACCCCCGGCGACCCCCTCCCCCCCGGCGACTCCCTCCCCCTCCGGCGAGCTCCTCCTCCTCGAGATCCTCCTCCTCGAGCTTCTCCTTCCCCAATCCGAGCTCCTCCTCCTCTTCCTCAGGTAAACCCTAACCTAACTCCTCTCCCTCCTCCTCCTCCTCTCCTACGGACACACACACACACACGGACACACGGACACACATCGTGTCCCCAAAGACTTGTGCCCATTGGATTCGTGTCGAGTGAGAAATCACTCTCGTACTGGTTCACACTAGGTTCGTGCACTGTGTCCAGTTTTGGATGTGTTGAGTTTGGTTTGTTTTTGGACACATTGTGTCGAGTATTTGGACACGAGTTTGGTTTGGGAGACACGTACACACATGACACTTGTATATGCACACTTGACACTATACACTCTCAATCTCTCTAGTATATAAATGCATAACTTGTTGAATGTATATATTGTGTCCCCTTGGTTATAGCCTAGTATATGTAAATATCTTAACCTATATATGTATGCCTATATATATATATATATATATATATATATATATATATATATATATATAGTAAATATATAGGTAGTTGTGTGATTGATGGCTTGTTTAGATGTGGTAGTGTGGTAGTATGGTAGTGTGAGTGTGAGTGAAGAGGGATATTGAGATAAGTGTTAGAGTGTGTGTGTGTGTGTGTGTGTGTGTGTGTGTGTGTGAGAGTGAGAAAGGTGAGAGGGATTTAGATGTGGTAGTGAGTGTTGTGTGTGTGTTCGAGAGGGTATGAAAGAGTAGCAAGAGGGGGGGAACAAGTGGCTGCAAAGGCAGCAGCAGCAGCAGCATCTTGTGCTGCAGGGTAGTAGCAGCAGTAGCTGCAATGCCAGCAGCAGCTGCTAACAGCAGTAGCAAGAGCATTGAGGGCAACAGTTGCAATAGCTAGTGACTAGAAGCTAGTGTCTCTTATTATGTTGGGGGGTGTGGTTTTGTTTTAGGATGAGTATGTTAGTATCTACACATAAGTTAGTATCCTAAGTTAGATATTTATGATAGTATCCTAGGCACTAATTTAATATCTTATTTAGGATGTTAGCATCCTAGAGTTAGATAGGTGAGTTAATATCTTAGGATACTAGAAGTTAGTATCCTAGATAGGTTAGTTAGTGTCTTGGATAGGTTAGTTAGTATCCTATTTATCCTAGATAAGTTAGTATCCTAAGTTAGATATCTTAGGGTAGTTAGATTATGCTAGTATCTTGAGGGTATCAAGATAATAGGATATTAGGATATGGGCTAGAAGTTAGTACCCTAAGTTAGTACCCTAAGTTAGTATCTTGGCTAGAATTTGGTATCCTAGGATAGTTAGATATCCTAGTATCTTAAGAGTGTCCTAGATTAGTCTATGGTAATAGGATACCCTATAGGGTATATCTCTATGTAAATATTAGAGTATCTTAGGAGTGTTGGTATATTGTTAGAACGGTAGAGTTAGTATCCTAAGGTATCTAAGGTATTAGCAAAGTAATGAGAATTACCTATAGCCTAAGGATAAGGTATTAGCTAAGGTAATGGGTATGATGTTAAGGCAGGTGGATAGATACTAGCCTAAGGTAGATGGTAATATCTATTAGCCTAAGGTATTGAGTTATCTACTAGCCTAAGGGTAGGATATTACTAGGATATGATATTATCTAGTATCTAAAGTAAAGTGGATGTTAAGGTATTAGTTACCTAGACTAAGATATTGAGATTCCAACTTAAGGTATTGGTATTGGAATACCAATAGCGATAAGGTAAAGGGTACCTTGGTAGGTAATGACTAGAAATAGGATATTTGACTTAGATTTGACCTTGTTTGACCAAGGTTGACTATTTTGACTGAAAGTCAAAGTAGAGTCAACATTTGACCTAGATTGGACTAAGAGTTGACAAAGTCAACTATAGGTCAATTCTTGACCTAGTTTGACATTGTTTGACTTTGTTTGACTTAGCTTGACCTTGTTTGACTTTGTTTGACTTAGTACAACCTAGTTTGACCTAGATTGCATATCATTGTTATTAGTAACTGTCCGCTACTAATGTGTGTCCCATAATAAGACATAATATACGAATTTGTGCCTGTTGGATAATGTGTGTCCATCTTTGCAGAATTATTTCCAAATGGATATGAATTACTACTTGCAGAATCGTTCATGGATGAACAATCATCGTCCTGATGATATGTGTGGTATGCGGGATGAATACATAGCGGGAGTAGAGCAGTTCCTGCAGTTTGCTAAGGCGTTCCCTCAGTACATAGACGGCACCAAAATTAAGTGTCCGTGTGTGAAATATCATAACGTGAAATATTATCCAGAAGTGGAAGTGACATATCATTTGTACTCGAGGAGTTTCACGCCTAATTACTATCAGTGGACCGCACACGGAGAACTTGTGTCTTTAGCATCAAAGCCGGAGCCTTATGTTGAGCCGTATATGCATGCGGGACCTAATTTTGTTTCAGATAATCATGCATATGACGACGGGTGCGTGAACATGGTTTTCGACGCTGCGGGGCCTAGTTTCGTTCATGATGCACCTGAGGAGGCACCGAACGCCGATGCTGCACAATTCATGGAGTTGCTGGAGAATGCAAGGACTCCATTGTATCCTGGTTGTGAGGATCATTCACCGTTGGAGGTGGTTACAAGACTGTTGAGCATTAAGTCAGATTTTAACATGTCGCAAGAATGCTACAACCGAGTGTTGGAGTTGATTATAGAGATCTTGCCGGCGGGTGCTAAGTTGCCTAAAGACTTCTACCGGTCTAAGAAGATGGTGAGATCGCTCTGGATGGGATACGAGAAAATCGATTCTTGTCGCAATGAGTGCATGCTGTACTACAAAGACGACAAGGATGAAGATGTGTGCAGATTTTGTGGTGCTGATCGCTATAAGACAACTAGTACAGGAAGGTCTACCGGTGCAAGAAGACCGACCGATTCAATTCACTACTTGCCTTTAACGCCGCGGTTGCAAAGATTATTTATGGTGAAAGAGACGGCCGAAAATATGAGTTGGCACATGCGAGAACAGATTGAAGGAGTGTTAGATCACCCATCCGATGGAGAAGCGTGGAAGCACTTTGATCGAGTGTATCCTGATTTTGCTTCAGATCCGCGTAATGTCAGGTTGGGACTATCTTCTGACAGTTCTACTCCTTTTGGTCTTTCGGGATCCCAGTATTCGTGCTGGCTTGTGATTGTCACTCCGTATAACCTACCGCCTTGGATGTGCATGAAGACTCAGTACATGTTTCTAACCGTTATAATTCCTGGTCCGAACAATCCCAAGAGGAACATTGATGTGTACTTACAGCCTTTGATAGATGAGTTGAATCAGTTATGGGAAGTAGGCGCTAACACGTACGATGTTTCCAGGAAGTAGAATTTTTAGATGAAGGCAACCCTTGTGTGGACTATCAACGACTTTCCGGCCTATGGAATATTATCTGGATGGAGCACTCATGGCCGTCTCTCATGTCCGTATTGCATGGACCGTAGTAAGACTTTCCGCTTGAAACACGGAGAAAAACCGTGCTTCTTTGATTGTCATCGGCAATTTCTGCCAAAAGATCATCCGTTCAGAAGGAACATGAATGCATTCCGTGCCGGCGTTGTAGAGAAGGGTGATCCACCACCAAGGTGGTGCGGAGCCACGATATGGGAGGAGGTTAGAGATTTTCCAAGTGCTATCGAAGATCCTACAACTGGGTACAAGTGCGATGGATTTGGTAGAGATCATAACTGGACAAAGAGGAGCATATTCTGGGATCTGCCATACTGGAGTACCAATCTGATCAGACATAATCTTGATGTCATGCATATTTAGAAGAATGTGTTTGATAACATAATTAATACTGTGATAGACGTAAAGGAAAAAACGAAAGACAATCCCAAGGCCAGGTTGGACTTAGAAGAAATATGCAAACGCCCTGCGTTGCATTTGATAGAGCAGAATGGAAAACAGTTCCTGCCGAAGTCAATTTTCTCGCTGGACAAGGAGGATAAAGTGAGACTTTGTCGGTGGATCCAGGGCCTAAAATTTCCAGACGAATATATGTGTCAAATCTGAGAAGATGTGTCGATCCGAAGGAAAATAAATTGACGGGTATGAAGAGCCACGACTGTCACGTATTCATGGAGAGGTTAATTCCGATTGCATTTCGGGAATTCTTACCGCAGGCAGTTTGGGATCCATTGACGGAGCTTAGCATATTCTTCAGGGATCTTTGTTCTAAGAAATTGCTCGTTGATCGTCTAGAAAAGCAAGAGAAGGACATTGCGGTAACACTGTACAAGCTAGAGAGGGTGTTTCCTCCTGGATTCTTCGACTCTATGGAGCATTTGCCGATTCATCTATCCTATGAGGCACGTGTTGGTGGACCCGTCGAATATCGATGGATGTACCCGTTCGAGCGACATTTGAATCACCTAAAAAGAAAGGTGAAAAATAAGACACGGGTCGAGGGTTCTATTTGTGAAGCCTATGTTCTCGAGGAGATTACAAACTTTTGTTCGATGTATTTCAAGCCTCATGTTGCAACTAATAGAACGAGAGCTTCCAGAAACGATGACGGAGATCATGAAAGTAATGATACAATACTGAAGGTATTCAATGCTCCAGGAAAGCCATCGGGTAATATGAAGAAGAGATATCTGAACGATGATGAGCTAAGGGCTGCTCAGGTGTATGTATTACTCAACTGCGACGAGGAGGAAGTAGAAAAACTGGAGGGGTAAGTAATTAATACGTCTACATTATTTTAATAGTGTTGATTATTATACTATTACATTAATTGAACGATGTTGTTTTCAGCATATTTAATGATGATGTGAGGTCAGGTAGGCCACACATAACAGAAGAAGAACAAGAACAAGAAATGAGGCATTATTTTCCATCATGGTTGAGTGCATATGTAAGACTTGAGAACTCTGTAATTACCTTTCTGTATATGCACTTGATTGAGAATGAGATTAATTGCTTCTTTCGTGGTATTTAGGTCGATCGTCCATACGCAAGACTTGAGAATGAGTCTATTAGAACGCTAGCCAAGGGACCAATTTATGCTGCAAAAATATGGCCAAGCTACCGTGTTAATGGGTTTAGGTTCAAGTCAACAACTTGCCCGATCAGAGACAACTTTGTGGATCTCGACTCCACCAAAAACAGCTGTTTGTGTATCAGATATTCGAACTACAAAGATGTTGATGCGGGCAACGATTTCTATGGCGTGCTACGGGAGATCGTGGAGCTGACATATAGTTATGGAATAGAGCCTGCTAAGATTGTGTTATTCAGGTGTGATTGGTTCGATCCGATTGAAGGCCAAGGTTGGAAAGTAGACAAGCACGGTCTTGTTGATATAAACTATCGGCGTCGATATCAAGCCTATGAACCATTTGTCCTATCAAGTCAGGCTCAGCTCGTGTACTTCACAAGTTATCCTAAACGGAGAACAACAAGGTCGGACTGGTGGGCAGTATACAAGACAAAAGCTAGAAATACCTTTGAGGTTGACGATATAGCTTATCAAGAGGATGAACTACCTCTTGTAACAAATATTATAGAAGTGGACACGACGGAAGTTCCTCATTACACATCTAATTGTGTAGAAGAAGTAGAATTATCTGAAGAGGAAGATGCAGATGAAAGTGAAGATGTAGAGGAGGAGGAAGAAGAAGAAGAAGAAGAAGAAGAAGAAGAAGAAGAAGAAGAAGAAGTGCTAAACGAACTAGATGAATTTTCAGAAGAGGATTAAATCTGTACGTTTGTTTTATCATCATATTTGACACTTTAGTGACACTTCTATCATATAAATCTGTGACACTTCAGTGACACTTTATTGACACTTTTATCTGTGACTATGATATTTTTCAAAAATCTGTGATGTCTATCATATAAATATGTTTTTTTGTTTTTTTGTCATATGTTATTATCAGGTATGACTAGACCATCTGGACGACGCGGAGGATTTTATATTAGGCAGTCCCGTCAGCCTCGGGCTGGGGATGGAGATTCCGTACCCTCATCCTCATCTCCGAGTACGCCATTGTACCGTTCTATTCCCGGTCCATTACCAGGACAGGGCAGTTCCAGTAGGTTGGCGACTCCTCCCTCGTCGTCTAGCCTTCCTGATCCCGCGTCCAGCATCCCTGATCCCCCGTCCAGCATTCCTCCTGCCGACGGCTCTATGGGGGGAGCCGACGCCGAGCATATGGAGGACGACGATCAGACTGATCCTGCCCAGGCAGGAGGTGAGAGCGACCCTCCATGCGCTCCCCCGGGCGAGACGCATATGGAGATTTGGACGGACGGGCCTATGAAGTAAGTTAATTAATTAATATATATTTCTCAAATGATTATATGTACATATATATTCATAAAAAATTATTATTGTATAGATATCGACCTTCTGCAGTACAGAGACAGCTGGGGGTATTTCTGAGGCAGAACTATGGTGGGACTTGGATTAACTACTCAGATGCTCCCGCAGATAGGAAGGCCTTTTGGTTCGCCCACTTCAAGGTAAAAAATTTGTTTATTTTTAAATTTTAATAATCATTTGTGTATATTATACAACTTTTCTATTTTACTTCTTGTAGATGACCTATTTCTATCCACCACACCGGGCGGCGAAGATCGAGGGCCAATTTTCTGCCGTCGCAGCCAAGCTCATCCGTGATGCGATCCACGACCAGAAGTCTCGTGATCGCTCCGAACAGCCGATCCATGGTTGGATCACGCCAGAGCAGTGGACTGCGATGAAGGCTAGATTCAGCAAGTCCAAGTACCAGGAGCGGTCTGACAAAGCCAAGGTGGCACGGTCGAGCGCCGGTAAGTGGTGTGGTGGCTCCATTCCGATGACGGAGCATTTTCGTCGTCTGGTACGTTTCCTATGACGGACATTAATTTATATATAGTTTGATAGAATATTTAATACTAATAATAGATAATATATTTTAACAGGTAAAAAAGGGTGAGGACCCGAACATGGTGACCGTCTTCCTGGTCACCCATCGGAGGGCTGGGGAGTTCATTGACGAGAGGGCGACACAGGCATATGTACGTTCTATTCTTTATATTAATTTACTATAATTTAGAAAACAGGAAAATAGATATCAATATAGACTTTAGGAAACACTTACACGTTAGCAAACATGTTCTAGGCCGAGTTTGTTCGGCTACAGGAGGAGGCGGCTGTTGCTGCTAGTGCGCAAGCAGAGGGAGGGGCTGGTACTTCCTCCCAGCCGCCTATAGCTCCATCGCCGGACGAGCTCTGGATGACCGCCGTTGGCGGTCTTCAGAAGGGTACGTACTACGGTACGGGATCCTACGGCGCGTATTTGGCTTCGGAGTCATCCCGGGCCCCCTCTGTCAGTGCGCAGTCTCCGGCTTCGCAGGCGTCGTCACGAGCTCAGGATATTCGTCGTCAGATCGAGGAGCTGCGTCGCGAGTTGCAGCATCAGATTTCTGATGCGGTCGAGCGACGATCCGACCCTCCGATCGTCACCGGACGATTTGATGCGGTCGAGCGCAGTATACAGGAGCTGATGAGTCTACAGCAGGCTACAGCTGCCAGCTTGCACACGCTCACCGAGTCTACGCAGCGCACAGAGCGTAGACAGGTCGAGCTGGAGGGATCGCAGAGGAGCATGTCTGCCTCACTCACTCAGGTTTCAGCTTCGCTTGAGGCGAGTACTGAGAGGGTGGTGAGTACCCTTGCTGTTTATGGTGAGCGACTGCGAGAGCTGGAGCAGATACGTCCTCCCGGTCCATCGACGATGCCGACTCCAGACATTGTACTGCCTTCTACTGCCCCTACGGTGCAGCTCACACAGGAGCAGTATGAGTACATGCTATCCCAGATGCACGGCAGGAGTCCTCAGTGATCCAGTAGATTTTTTTTATCATCTTTGTATTTATTGGCCCTATGGGCCCATTCACCGTTCTGTACACTGATTTTGAATATTATTCGACTCTGTTGGACATGTATGTTTGTTGGACATGTATGTTTGTTGGACATGTATGTTTGTTGGACATGTATGTTGGTGATATTTAATTTGTTGGTATTTTCATTGAGTACATGTATGATATTTAGTTGTAGACTGTTATGATGGGAGACTGTTATTCATCTATTAGTTATAGACTGTTATGATGGGAGACTGTTAATTGTGATGATATCTGCAACGGGGATGACAAATATACCTACGCTGGGTTATAAGCGATGATCTGATATACGAAGGAGGTGCTGCCCAAATTTTAAAAAAATATAATGTGTATTTTTGTGATGATGTGTGTCTGTGTTTACAGTGAATGTGAAATGCAGTGTTCGGAACCATCGACAGTTTCGATTACTGTCGATGGTTCGAATACTGCACTTCACACACACTGTAAACACAGACACACAGCATAACAAAAATACCAAATTTTTTTAAATTTTTTTATAACATCTGCGACATATAGCGACGTTCTGCGACGTTTTGCGACGTACAGAGCACGTCGCTATACGTCGCCAAATAGTGATGTAACGTCGCTATACGTCACTATACTGCTGACGTTGCATATGACCACCTGAGAGCTGACGTCGCTAAAGCGGTCGCTAGGCATCGCTAAAATGCTGACGTGGCTGCTATGCCATGTCATCATATATAAAGTTGACGGCGTCGCTAAGTGGTCGCCCTATGTCGCTATATGGCGATGTATGATGACGTCGCTATCTGTCGCTAATGTTGCGACGTATAGCGACATTAGACGTGACGTCGCAACTAGCGACGAATTGCGACGAAATCGTAATCTGCGACAAGCCTATACGCGACATCCAATTTTCGTCGCTAAATACGTCGCTAATAGAAATTAGCGACATATTTCCCTTTTTTAGCGACGTATTCGGACGTCGCTAAAAGGGGTTATTTTAGTAGTGGCAGTCAGTGATACGTCTACCGAGTTGTGGCACAGGCGGCTCGGCCATATCAGCGAGAAGGGAATGAGCTACTTGGTGAACATGAAGGTGATTCCAGGGCTAAAGTCTATAAAATTAGAGAGATGCACGCACTATTTGGCGGAAAAGTAAAATAGAGTGTCTTTCCAAAGTCACCAAAGTTCAAGAAAGCCGACGTTGCTCGAGTTGATTCACTCGGATGTCTGCGGTCCTATGAAGGTAAAATCTATTAGTGGTGGTGCTTATTTTGTGACGTTTATTGATGATTGTTCCAAGAAGATTTGGGTCTATGCCTTAAAGACCAAGGATCATGTGCTGCCCACTTTCCAAGAGTTTCAGGCCTCTGTTGAAAGGAAGACGGACAAGAAGCTGCTATGTGTTCGGTCAGACAATGACGGCGAGTACATCGGTCCCTTTGATGCTTATTACAGAGAGCAAGGGATACGACACCAGAAGACTCCGCCCAAGACACCTCAGCCCAATGGTGTAGCGGAGAAAATAAACATGACGCTGATGGAGAGGGTACGGTATTTGCTGTCAGAAGCAAACTTGCCGGACAACTATTGGGGTGAGGCACTTTACACAACTGCTTATGTTATTAATTTATCTCCTAGTGCTCCTTTGCAGGGTGATGTGCCTGATAAAGTATGGTACGGCAAAGAGCCGTCATACAACCACCTGCGAGTGTTTGGTTGTAAGGCCTTTGTGCATGTACCGAAGGACGAGAGATCCAAACTTGAGCCGAAGACGAGACGATCTATGTTTGTCGGCTACGGTCGGAATGAGTTTGGCTATAGACTCTACGACCCGTGGGAAGAAAGCTCTACAGAAACAGGGACGTAGTATTCGTCGAGGATCAGACCACGACCAACACTCAGGATTTCGAGATGCCTTCTGAGGTTGTGGAATTGCCTGAGTTAGAGTCATTTTGCTTCGAGCAGTTTCCAGAGGACATCGCAGATGATCCAGTTATGGGGGAGCCCGTACATAGAGTTGCTCCTAACTTTGATCATCAGCCTGCTGATGGTGGTCAAGGTAACCCTCAGGAGGATGAGCATACCGGAAAGGTAGTTCCTTAAGGGGAGGAGGCTGTTGATATACAGCCAGCACCAGTGGTTCCGTTGAGGAGGAACGACAGAGAGCGTCGACCATCTATGAGATACTCACCAGATGAGTATGTGCTATTGACTGACGGGGGAGAGCCGAAAAGTTTTACATAGGCTATGGACGACGAACATAGACAGGAGTGGATGGAGGCTATGCAGGAGGAGATGAGTTACTTATAAGCCAACTCCACTTATGATCTGGTGCGGTTGCCAAAGGACAAGAAGGCTTTGAGAAATCGATGGATGTTCAGAGTGAAGCAGACATATGATGCTACTCGCACTCGATACAAAGCGAGGCTGGTAGTTAAAGGCTACGGTCAGCAGAATGGTGTAGATTATGATGAGATCTTTTCGCTAGTCGTTAAACAGTCGTCTATTCGGGTGGTACTAGCATTGGCACCCAGTTTCGACTTAGGGGTCGAGCAGATGGACGTGAAGACAACATTCCTCTACGGTGATCTTGAGGAGTTGTACATGGAACATCCAGAGGGATTCTGTGAGAAGGGCAAGTTACACTTGGTCTGCCGGTTGAAAAAGAGTTTGTATGGTCTGAAGCAGGCTCCGAGGCAGTTGGACAGGAAGTTTGAGTCGTTTATGGGAGAGCATGGTTATGTACGGACGACGTTGGATCACTGTGTATTCGTCAAGTACTTTGCCGATGATGATTTTATTATTTTACTGCTCTATGTTGATGATATACTACTAGTGGGTCGGAATGCCACTAGGATAGCGGAGTTGAAGCGCCAACTAGGCACAGCCTTCTCTATGAAGGATTTGGGCACAACGAAGACCATTCTTGGGATGGAGATCAGCCGAGAGAGAGTCCAAGCTGTTATACTTGTCCCAAAAGAAGTACATTCATCGTATACTTCAGCGTTTCGGGATGGACGGGTCGAAGAAAGTGAGTAACCCCCTTACAGCTCACTTTAAGTTCACTGAGGAGCAGTGTCCATCTACCGAGGACGAGAAGGAAGATATGGAGCAGGTTCCATATGCTTCAGCTGTGGGGAGTCTCATATATGCTATAGTGTGTACAAGGCCAGACATCGCCCACGCAGTTGGCACAGTTAGCAGGTATCTTTCCAATCCTGAAAGGGTACATTGGAGTACGGTCAAGTGGATTCTACGATACCTTCAGGGCACTGCTGATTGGAGGCTTTCTTTTGGTGGTGACGGACCGAAGCTGGTTGGGTATACCGACGCTGATATGGCTGGAGATGTAGACATGAGGCGATCGACTTCGGACTATGTGATGATGTTGCTGGTGGAGCGGTATCGTGGCAGTCGCAGTTGCAGAAGTGTATTGCCTTGTCGACGACAGAGGCATAGTACATTGCGGCGACGGAAGCTTGCAAGGAGTTGCTGTGGATGAAGAAGTTGCTGTAGGAAGTGGGGCTAAAGCAAGAGCTGTATACTTTGCTTTGCGATAGCCAGAGTGCCATTCACCTTGTGAAGAACCAAACATTTCATAGTCGGTCCAAGCACATTGAGACTCGGTATCATTGGATACGGAATGTGGTTGAGAAGAAGGACGCGACGCTTGAGAAGCTCCATACTGATGGCAATGGAGCAGACATGCTCACGAAGGTTCTACCAAAGGAGAAGTTTAGGTACTGCAGGCGGATCGTCGGGATGACGAGTTCCTCCACCTAGTTGTGAAGGGGAAGATTCATTGGAGTGGGTGGGGTTCCCAACCTATGTGGAGAACACCTCGGAGTGCGACGAGCGCCATCCGTGTGTCGGAGAAGCTCGAGGAGTGCATCGATCCTATTTTGGAACATATATGGTAAAGAAATATATGATTGGATTTCCATATTTACTTTGATCATATATTTATGATTGGATCCTTCATATAGTAGCTTTCCATATAATTGGGCTTCCAGTTATGGCAAGCCAATTATGATTGAATTTTCATTAAATATATGATTGATGCATATTGGAAGTTTCCATATATATTGACCTTCCATGTATGGATTACCAAGGGCTTATAAAAGGGTGATGGATGCAAGTTGAAAAACATCTAAAAAACATGAGTGCTTTACAATATTTGAGAGAGAGAGAGAGAGGATTAAGGACTATTGTGAATGAGAGATTGCTTCGAATAATTTTTCGACATCTCTTGTTCTTCGGAGTCCGCAATCAAAATTTTCTTTGAGTTGTGGTGATCCGTGTTGGATCGGGAGGAGCTTGTAGAGGGTGTATTATCTTTATTCCATTAGTGGAGGTTCTTCAGGGTTAGACTCCGATCGTCCCGTGGTTTTTCCCGCAAAGGTTTTTCACGTCAAAAATCTTTGTGTCTGCGATTTGTGTTGGTGTTTTTTGTTTATGTGCTTTTGCTCGGTTCTCTCGCAGGACTTTGTAGTTTGAGGGAACGGTTTCCGCTTCGTTCCCAACATCCGTTCGTTGCATTGTCTTAATTAGCAATATAATTATACACATTGCCATCCACAAATTGCGGGATGTATCTAGATCTGCATACACGTGCATGCTCGAACTTTAACTTAGGTTTATCTTCGAGAGCTACTTCTTGACATACAAAAGTTTTTTTCATCTTGCTACGCCATGTGTATAATTTGTGTCCTTCAGCTTGACCTCAAACATGTTTCAGCTCCATCTTTTCTTTCAGTTAATTTGTCAAACACATGATGTTCTAATACCACTCTGTTGGGAAAGGAGTGCGAAACCTAATGGAATTGTTCTCCATCCCCGAATCACAAGTGCTCCGTAAGGAGTGAAGAACGAGTTGTATATGAAAGGCACAAATACACAAACACAATCCAAACGCAAACACAATGTCTTAACGTAAAAACCAAATCGGGAGACCACGGGGCGATATAGAGTCCAACCTTGAAAAACCTCTATTAAGGTTATCGAAAATTACATCACTTATGTCAAACTTCTCCCACTAATTCGAACACAAATCACCACGATTATTGAAAGACGGAGAATAAGAAATACAAAGAATTCATACAAGTTACATGATCACTAGAGTACCACAAACTCATGAGACTCCTTGAATCTCTGCCACGAGGCTCCTTCGATCTTTCCCTCTCTCGTGAAAGTTGAACCTTCTTGTTGTATATCACCTCCAACTGGGTTAGGAACCTAATATAGCATCTCCTGATAACCCTCCAAAGAGTACTCTTGAGCAATGCAGACAGTTAAACCGATCAAATCTGACCCCACACTATTGATTTCCGCTATGGACCGAAAATAGGAATTCCGTGCACTCATGACAAAAGTGGAATTACCTGTCAGGTAAACCAGAATTTTGGTTTTCCCTCACTGCCTATGTTTCCCTGCAGCACTGGTTTGGCCCAAATACCCGTCATCTCCAAACTTTCTCCACATAGAAACGGAATCCGCCCCAACAAAGATGGGTCCAATATGTAACTCTACCCAAAAACAAAAAAGTTATTTGCTTTACTTTTGCTGTGGATGAGATATAGTTACGGCCTGTTGTGAACCCCTACCCCAAAAAAAAAAAATTTCCAATATCCAAAATTTTATGCATTATTTGATCAGACTAGATTATAGAAGAGTTGCTCATTAGACATTTTATTTTATTCCCTTGTACTTCAAATTGTTAATTATCATGTATAATTCTGATCCCAAATTCTGAATCTGAAAATATATGAACTTTAAAGTTACAAGTTGATTTATCTTCTTGGCTTGCTTTCCCATTTGCCATTCAGAAAATAAAGGAACAGGAGATACATCCTCTGATGGATATCACAAATACAAGGTAACTCTAATCTTCTTGTACTCTTTGTATACTGTCTTTCATTTGATATAAATCCTATATGGAGCAATGGACAATTCTGCGTTACATTCATCGGTTTTTCAGTATTTAGAGTATGCAAGTTTAAGTGCAAAGCTTACTGTGAAATTTACATGTGATAAATGAATTTAAACCACAATATAAAGAAACCTTCTGTTAAAATTTAAATAGCTTGAAGCAAGAAAATGTATTGGAGTAGGTAAAATCAAATTAAACTGAAAGCGCTTCCATTTCCTTTTATTTAGTTATTATCTATGTTGGACAAATGGTGTCCCCATCCGTAACCATGTATGTATTTGTGCAAACATAATTGACTACTTATTGTACCTATCTAAAAATGTTTGTACCCCGCATCCGTGTCGTGTCCATATTTGTGCAATATAGGTTCTTAAACACATATATAACAACCTTTATACCATTAATTCTTAGGTTTCCCTTTCTAACATTGTCTCTAAATCTGGATATGTAGCACTAAATGAATGTTTAAGGTAAAGGTATGTTTAATAGTTATTCTGGTTTCGTAATTTATGTGTGTAGAGAAAATATATTGCTTTCAATATCCTATACGCTCCCATATATTATCATGGGAGTCGTGGTTTCAAGTGGAAGAGATATTTGCCTCAATCTCAACATCCTGAAGTTGTACATAAGACATCAAAACTCAAAAGTATTACCATCCAAATTAATGCCCTCCTGGAAACTCGAAAAAATAAATTAATGAAAGAGAACTTTTCCGTATCTTGTAGGAAGATGTACAACTCATGAAGGAAACTGGACTGGATGCCTATAGATTCTCTATCTCGTGGTCCAGGTTGATTCCTGGTATGAATGATAAAGGCTCGAATAATTTAGCCATACTAGTACATAAAATGTTATGCGCTTATTATCTATGCTTGGAAATGCATGTGCAGATGGGAGAGGAAAACTCAATCCGAATGGTCTAGACTATTACAACAATTTGATCAACGAACTTATCAGCCATGGTATGATGATTATAATGATATTATCATTATATTATATGCACATGATGGTAAATAACTAAATATAATGTATTTACTTGCATGAAAGATTGTATTCAGAAGTAAACGTCTCCCGAACCAGTTGGATCTCCTCATCTTTTGAAGCCAAAAGATGAGGAAACCCAGTCTCAGCTTACTTTATTCTTTGTAGATGGCATTATCTAAATTTGATTTGTGTCCATGTTTTTTAGCTCACAAATCTAATTGGTCCATTACCATTAGATTTTGTTTTATCATTGTGCCTTTTTGTTTTGTACTTGCTCCAATTTTTAGGATTTTTCATGGCTAGAATATTCTTGATAATTTTAAAATATATGTTCTAGAGATGTCCTAATATTATATTTGTAGAAAGTATAGAAGAGTTCACACTATATTTTAATAAGTGTGTGGACTTTTCCATTGAGTCCTATAAATATGGGTACTCTTCTCCCATTTTGTACACAACAAACATTCAAGCTTTACTGTTATCATAAAGTTCCTTTCCTACCAATCTTCTCTTCCACCAAATTTTCTCTCTAGATTTTCTCCCTTTCGAAATTAGTTCTTCGTAGATAGTTGGCCTATCACCATTCCAACAATCATAACTTGTACTGATCTATTTAAACTTGATTATCTAATCTATCTTATCTCATAAATCAGGACTTTTCCACCAAATTACAAAAAAAATCAGTATTATTAATATGACACCCTCTCTGTAACTATCAATATTGGTAGTTTTGGCAAATTTTGGCCAAATATCAAGTTTCTAGTTCCGGTTAGAAAAATACAAATTTTTATTAAAACAAAAGAAAAAAGTTTTTAAAGTTTGAGGCTATGAGCATTAATTTCTTCTATTTTTGATGTATGGTTCTGGTGAATTATTGAAGAATTGCTTGCTTTTTTTTAAAAAAAGATCCAGTCTTTTTATCTCAAGAAGATGTCTATAGTTTTCAGGCAACTTATCGTATATGTTAAAAAAAGATATTTTTTCTAAGCACAATATGGAAGTAAATAAAGTGTTATATATCACCCAATTTTGGCAAAGTTTTGACCAACTTTCAAAAAGTTTCAACTTGTTCTGGGCAAAATTTGGTCTGCTTAGTAAAGTTTTAGCCAGTTTCAGGTCAAAATGTACAACCTAATTTTGGCTTGTTTTCGGAAAGTTTCAGCTACATTCGAAAAGTTTTCTTGGCCAGTTTTAGGATGTTTATATGAAATGACTGGAAACTGATTGAAACACACTGGAACTCGCTATACTACACCGATTTTGTCTTGGAATGAGTAAGTTATGCTTAAATCAGATCTAGTACCACCACTACATATCCCTTTTGGAAAATAGTTTATAAACCTGGGTATCAACTTATATATGCTGTACAAACAAGAAAAAATAGTGTCACAATCAGTATTGTATCTGTACCTTATCATGCAACATAGGTGACTAACATTGTACCTATTTGAAAATATTGGTATGCCATATCTCTATTGTATCCTTATTCATTCGGTTTTCGAATTCGTGCAACATAGATATCAAACAAATACCATGATGGTCTCATTATCTTATGTGCTGAAGGTGTAATAAAGTTCTGCTCATATTTTAGCTGAATAACAAATTCTTGGGTTATGATTCTAGGTACTATTTGTTTTCATGTCACATATGTGATTCAATCATTTACCGGAGTCTCTCTTGCAGGAATCAAACCACATATCACTTTATACCATTTTGATCTTCCTCAAGTTCTTGAAGATGAATACGAAGGATGGCTGAGCCCGAGAATTGTGTAATTCTACAACTTTAGATATGAGATTTTACTCTCCTCTATTACACTACTTACTATGCGATACCTGATAGTGACAGGGCATTAAATTTAATACTGCGGCACATGCCGAGGGGACATAATTTAGACTAGTTGCCTTGGTTTTGGTGGTTCTTGTTTTGCTTGATCTGTCTGAGTCTAATCATGATTTATCTCGTAAAGTTAAGCAAGTTAGAAACACTTTTTGCTTAGGACAAGTGTAGGTAGATTTCGAAACATGATATACTTATCTATTTTCCTTAATAATGGAAATACTTTTAATATATATATATATATAATATAGCCTCTAGAGTACATCAATTAAGTAACGGTAAGAAGTACTGATCCTTGCAAGGTCAAATCATGATAGAGGGAATTATGGGGAATGGCTTGTTGGTATTGGGTAGGATTTTAATCTTATGTGGAGAAGATTCTGGAGTACAACGAGTGTTATTCATGTGCCGAAGAAACTTATGAAGTCGAAGGTGATGAAATGAGCTCTTTTGGAGCTGAGCTATGTACTATATTAGAACAGTATCAGAGCCAATGCCATGTCTCTAGTATGCCGTCAGTTGACTTAAAAGCGTGAAAAAACATCCAACAGGTTTTTGTGTGGAATTTTACGTTCCCACACTGTACCGCCGATATACCAACAATATGTGTCGGGCATGGGCCGACTATTTTTCGTGTTTCAATCTGATTCGTTGGTTCATGTTGAACGGCCAAGATTGCTCAATATTTAGGATGACAAACATAGGGACTTCCTAAACCTAATTAGACCAACCATTCACCAAAAAAAGAGAGATTATCAAGAGTTACAACTTTCAAAGAAGAGGAAGAGGAGATTCGGAGAATGCCAGTTGATTTGAAGAGATTATTTCGAGGAGATCCACATCGACTTGTTTTCGTGTCTCATCTATTGTAATTCTCTATTCTCATTGTAATCTGTTTTCATTCAAGTTTGAAGAGTTGTACTGATCCATGTTGGATCAGTAAGAGAAGTTAGAAAGGAGTAAGTGTACTTTCTTATTCATTAGTGAGATTTTTTTTGGGTTGGACGTCGGCCGTCCGTAGTTCTTTTGGTCAGATTTTTCCACATTAACATCATTTATGTTTGCGTTGTGCTCGTTGTGTGTGGGTATAGGCCTTGTAGTTAGGTTGTTGACAGTTTATTCCGGTTTGGGAATGATGTCTATTTCGCTGGTTTCGTATCCGTTTCCAACAAAGTGGTGTCAGAGCTTGTGGTTGTAGGTTTTAAGAGTTTGATAGTTGAACCAGGTAGAAGAGATGGACATGAAGCCAACACACATGGTTAACTTGAATGGTACAAACTATCACTATTAGCGAAGTAAGACGAATGATTTGTTATTTGTTAAGAAGCTGTATCTAGCAATATTTTCTTCGGAGAAGTCCGGTGATAATTCGAGGAGGACTGAACGTTCGAGCACAAACAAATGGATACATTAAGAAGTTCGTTCATAAAAATGTGTATAATCATGTCCTCAATATTGAGCAAAGAAAGACTTTGTGGGAGAATATAGAATCTTTGTATGCCAAGAAGACCAGGATAAACAAGTTGCTCTTGATTCAACAAAGGATAGGTCTTAGGTACAAAGATGGCACGTCTGACTTCATTGATCAGTTATCCGCTATGTGAGTCAAATTTGATAATGAGATACAGGGACTTTGGCTGTTGGGTACTTTGCCTGACTCGTAGGAAAATGTGCAAGTGTCTATGATCACTTCTGGCATCAATTGTGTGGTTAGTCTGGAGTTTGCCAAGAATGTGATGCTAAATGAGAAGATGCATAGAAAATCTCAGGTCAAATCATTTACATTACACTCAAAGGCATTGGTCTCAGAGAGACGAGAAATGAGCAAAAGTAAGGGTCCAGGTGGTGGTAAGGACATAATAGAGGAAAGTCCAAGGATTGCTATAAGGGTATTACCATTGGGGTCGTTATGAGGGTGTTACCATTGTGGCAAGAAGGACCACATCAATAGAAATTATTTTGCTTTGAAGAGAGAAGAAAATGTGCCAAAGTGAAGCATAATGAGAACACTACAATAGCGACTTCAATTCATGCATACAATGCCATTGTTGTGGGTGATGAGGTTGTCATGGACATCACCTGCTATGACAACAAGTGGCTGGTGGACTCTGGGAATTTGATTCACGTATCTTATAACTTGACACTATTTGCCACTTACACACTGCAATGTCCTGCTCCGCACGGGACATTTGGGTTGGCTTGTTGGATGCTATCAGAATATTGGACCATGACTTGAATTGGGAATCAAGAGAATTGAGACTGATGCAGTCTCTTAGCTGGCTAGACGGAATGAGTATTGGAACGTGGCTCGTTGGTGGAGCTACGTCTAGTGGGAATACGTGTGCTATCAGAATAAGAAACCCTTTATACAATGTGAGTGGAACTGTCCTTCCTCCCTACTTCTTCATGCTTAATAAAATAGAGTATTGAATTACTAAAATATGTCCCTAATGTCCTATACTTTGAATGCTGAATAATGGTGATGCTTTAGTTGCTAAATCGATAGAGATGCTTATGTTGGCTAATATTGAATTGAACAACACATGAACATTGAATTGCTGAATGAATTACACTTAAACTGCTAATGTGACTTGATGCCTGAGAATGAATTGATAACGTCCCTTACGCTTAATGCTGCTAAAACAAATGAATCACTTGCATAATGAGATGCTGCGTGAATGATACATGAGAAATGAACTGGCTATACTATTAACACAAAGAACTGAATGAAACACTAGAATCATATACCCTCTGCGTAACTGTTGTTGTTGCCTGTTTTCTTATAAGCAATGAAATGAATGATATTGTCCATATAAGATGAATGAGATGCTACATGTCCCTTGGGAATTGAATGATGTGATAATGTGCAAAGATTGAATTGATGCGAAGGTATGATGAGGCTTGGGATCACTGAGATCACCAAGTGAACTGATGGTAATGTTGGAAATGAATAAGTCATTGAACATGACTTAAATGAGATGAGATGATGCATTGTTGTCTTTACTTTTTTTTTTACCATGCGTTTACGTTTATGATTGAGTCGGACACGCATTCGCATGGTCATGGACAACTTGTGCACAATATTTGGTGATATGTTTTCTCGGACGGTACCCCGAGACGTTAGGGAGACAGATCCGGCCTAGGAGGGAACATTGGCGTGCTAGTGGGAGCACGGGTCTTGCGAGGCATCCTTAGAGGCTAGCTACCTGCTTTAAAGTCATCGTATTACCTTGAAGTCCTATATGACAAATGTCCGTATAGTTTAACAACACCAGTGGCCATGTAGTCAGGATGCACGCTAATGAATGTTTTGTGCAGGCAGAAGAAGTAGATCTGCTAACCTGTATTTGATGCAGGTACGAGGAGTCGGCCATCGGTAAGAAATCACTTAAATGTGATATATTCAATACATATGTTGGTTTATCTTGCCTGCTTAACATGCTAAACAAAATGATGTTGTGATGTTGCCTTTCAATATGAGAACCTGCCTAACATGTGAAATTCAGTATGCTACAATGTTGCCTTGCTACAAATACTGTTTGAACATAACATACATGCTAAACAATGCTTTCTATGAGGATTTCCATAACATGTTTAAGATGTTAATGCTAACGATGCCTCAATGACGCCTTTTCATGATAACACCAAGTATGCTATAATGATGCCCCCACATGAACGCTACTAAGAACATAGTCACATACTTCAAGTTTTTTGTTTATTTCTGCTGCTACAATTTAAATAATGTGTTCTATTCAATGAGTAAGAACGTCCTCATTATCTTCAATTTGTCTGCTTCTGTCGCTGCGATGTGTTCCTATTTGGAGATTATCAATTATATACCGTCTTTACCTTGTACAAGTACAATATCGGACTTGTACGACATCACGCCCAATGCGAGGACGAATGAGTCTGCGGAATCGGGACGTGACACACACCATGAGACTGTAGAGTGTTGAAGATGGGTAACAAAAATATGTCGAAAGCTATTGTTACAGGAGATGTGAATTTGAAGAAACAGTAAAGCTACTTTGGTGCTCCGAGATATTCGACATGTTCAAAATATCTGTTTCAACATGGTGTCAGTTCAAAGGTTAGATTGATGACAAGGGTTTCTTCAGTATCTTCAAAAATGACCAGTGGAAGCTTTCCAGGAGTTTGATGGTAGTTGACAGAGGAAGCAAGAAGTCCGAAGTACTCTATTATTGGAAGGAGCGGACAAGGGACACATGAGGTGAACTAAATTAGTGATGCATCAACCAACTTGGGGCATAAGAGGCTCAACCATATCAGCGAGAATGAAATGAGCTACTTAGCTAATCAGAAGGTTCTTCCTAGTTTGAAGCTAGCAAAGTTGGAGAAATGTACGTACTGTATGGTGGAAGATAACATATGACGTCTTTCCAGCGTCATTTTGTCTTCGAGGTAGCCGAAGTTGCTCTTGATCTACTCGGACGTTTGTCTATGAAGGTAAAACATTTAGTAGTAAAACTTCTTATTTTGTAACCTTTATTGATGATTATTCCAATAGGATTTGGGTCTATGCCTTAAAGACCAAGGATCATATGTTACAGACTTTGAAGGAGTTTCAAGCCTCCTTTGAAAGGGAGATGGAAAAAAATTAAAGAGTGTTTTCTCCGATTATGGAGGCAAATACATAGGCCCCTTTGATGCTTATCATAGAGAAAAAAGGATACGACATCAAAATTCAGCTCAATGATGTAGTAGAGAGAATTAGCATGGCACTAGTGGAGAGAATATCGTATTTGCTATCTGAAGTAAAGTTGTCGGAAAGCTATTGGGATGAGGCTTTAATTATTGTTGCTTATGTTATTAATCTTCTAGTGCTCTTTTGCTAGATGATGTCTAATAAATTATGGTACGACAAGAAACCGTCACAGTCACCTGCATGTGTTTATTTATAAGACCTTTGTGCATATACCGAAAGACGAGAGGTCCAAACTCGAGCTGAAGACAAGACAATATATTTTTGTCGATTATAGTCGGAATGAGTTCGTGTATATACTCTACGACCCAGTGGAAAAGAAGATCTATAGAGGATGACATGATATCATTGAGAATCATACCCTAACCGCCACTTAGGATTCTAAGATGCTTCTGAGGCTGAGAAATTTCTTGAGTTAGAGTCATTCAGATTCGAGCCGTTTCCAGAGGATATACTACAAATATACCAGATATAGGAGAGCCAGTGCATGGAGTTGTTCCCAACCTTGGTCATCACCCTGTCGATGATGATCAGGATGACCATTAGGAGGATGAGTATACATACAAGGTAGTTCCTGAAGGGCTGAGGTTGTCGACGAACAACCAACATCAAAGGCTCCATTGAGGAGTACTAGAGAGTATCGACCATCTGTGTGGTACTCGACCGATGAGTAGGTGCAATACTTCTCGGTTTGGGCCTTACATTTATCCTATATACCATGTTCGTATGGTGTCGCGATGTTCTATATGAATCCACGTTAGAAGGGTATCATACAAAAGGTATACAATTAAGAGTTCTATATGTTGGAGTTTGGCCTTTTTTATTGAAAAGTTTAGTCCCACATCGGCTAGGCCAAAGGAGTTGTATCTCTATATAATAACTATGCTTGTTTAGAGATGCACATGTGGTGTGGAGGTGCACATGGGTGTGCCATGTGGGGGTATTTTTCTAATGAAAAAAGGCTAAATCAACAATGAAAGTATTCATGCTTTTTTCTCTTGAAAAATTAATTTCCATTGTCGCTAAGCCCCGTAGGGACTTAGCGACTCGGACTCGGGCTCATGGGCTCCTGAGGCGTAATGTGACGTTTTGTTGGCTTCAGAATTCCTTACTAATTCTCACAGACTTTGAGAGAGAAGAGCAGTATTGTACCAGCATCACTTAGCGCCACAGGAGTCCGCTGCCATCCGAGGAGTCAGAAGAGCAGAGTGTTCCAGAGTTCTCCGTCGAACTTGCTGGTTCCTGGAAGCTATTCGTGTGGGGCGAATTAAGCTTTGAGCAACGGTGATCATTCACCCCAGCAGGCCACCATCTTCCATCTATCGCCTGTCATCTTTGCTGCTACCTTTAGCAATTCGTTTATAGTACATTCTTTTTAAAAGTGCTACTGTCATTTACTACTGTTACGAAATCTTTTTAGATTATCGTAACCCAGAATCCTCCTAGGATCTCTATTGTGCACCTTCTTTGAACTGTTGTTAGAAACATTGTTTTTACAATCGTTTCATTTTCTCAGTTTTTCATCGAAAATTGTGTCCCGGGACTAACAATCTCAAAGCTTAATTAACGAGATCGAAAACTTTCGTGCTTCGCTAGTCAATCCTAACTTCTCAAAGTTAGAGCAATTTGATGGTGAGCACTATCAAATCTGGAAAAGAAAGATTTTCTTCAATATTCAGTTCTCTGATGTTGATCACGTGCTGTATGAGGAGGAACCTACTGTTCCAGAGACTGATCTGCAGCCGCAATCTCTGCGGCTACTAAGAACCAGGCCAAATGGAGAAGGGACAATAGCATTTGTAGGCTTATGATCTTAAATGCTATAGAAGACTTCCTTGCTGAATCATATTCAAAAAAGACTGTTGCCAGAGAGATTTGGGAGTCTCTGGAGAAACTGTACGAGGATGATAAGAACCGTAGCAAGATATTTCTTGTTGAGAAATATCACAAGTAGTTCTTTGAGGACGAAAAGCCAATGCTGCCGCAGGTGAAGGAGTTCCTGAAACTGCGACAGAAGTTGGAAGACGAGGCGATGTCCCTCCCCGACAAGTTTGTTGTTGGAGGGATCGTTTCGAAGCTCCCTGCTGGGTGGAGCAAGTTCTATGCAAACATGAATAGAAAGAAGTTGGATATCACTCTCGACGATCTCCTGCAACAAATCTACGTTGAGGACCAGATGAGGGCTCAACTGAAGGTGGACGCACTGTCCAAGCAATTGGCTAACGCCAATCTGGTTCATACCAGGGAACCAAGGGAAAAGCATACGGCTTCCTACAGCAAGAAGAAGGACCCTAACAATCTGAACGTGAAGGGGACTTCCTTCAAGCAAAAGAAGGCAAAGTCTCAGATGCCTTATTTCAAGTGTGGCAAGAAGGGCCACTTCAAGAGTGAATGCAAAGCAAAGACCAAGTAATCAGAACAAGGAAAGCCTAGCAAGGTATCTATAATCACTGACGTTGTTGCTATGATTGCGCAGGTCGATGCGGTGAGGGCCGACTCTGACTGGTGGGTAGACACTGGAGCCACCTGCCATGTTTGCTCCAGCAAGGAGTGGTTCACCACCTATACACCAACTTCTGAAGTGGTTATGGTGGTGAACCAGACACAAGCTGAAGTACTCGGGATCGGGACAGTGGTTTTGAAGCTGACTTCGGAAAAGTCTCTGACGCTTCAAGGTGTGAAGCATGTACCTGCTATCGCAAAGAACCTGATCTCGGGAGGCCTGTTCTGCATCGCAAGCCTCAGGATGGACATTAATGCTGGCCAGATGGTGATGTTCATAAAGGAAACATAATTCAGAAAAGTATTTTGTACCGAAGGAATGTTCAAAATTCAGCTTGTAAATCAGTCAAATGTAATTAATGCAATCACTCCTTCTGCTTATACTTTTGAGTTGTGGCATAATAGACTAGGACATGTTCATTGTAAACGAATAAACAAAATGTCTAGTCTAGGATTTATCTCCAAATGTGGGGGTAAGGTAGAGAAATGTGAAGTTTGTATTCAAACGAAGATTACAAGGAAACCCTTTCCTCGGGTTAATCGAAGTACAAATCTTCTGGAGTTGGTACACTCTGATATATTTGACTTCAAACAGTTCTCTACAAAGGCCGGAATGAAGTATTTCATAACCTTCATCAATGACTTCTCAAAGTATGCGTTCGTCTACTTGCTGAAGGCTAAAGACGAAGCATTCGAGAAGTTCAAGGAGTTCAGGGCCAAAGCTGAGCGGTAGACTAGACAACAACTCAAAAGAATAATAAGTTATCAAGATTGAGAGTACAAGTCTCATGAATTCGCATCGTTCTACAGGTGCTTATGGATTACTTGCGGGATCGAACCCAAAACCGTAGGGAGAGAGCTCGACTTCGTCCCAGGAAGCGAAACATAGTCTTTCAAAGCCCGGAAGGTTGAGCAATGTGAATTAAGAGATGCTCGGAAACCATGGTGCGAGACTATGAAAGCGTCCTTTTTCTTCACTTGGTTCGTCCAGATCTTTTTCCTCATTCTTCGTAGTTCCCAATTGGTATTTGGATCCAGTCTAAGAGAAAGCTTCTGAGCTGGGGGTCATTTTGCAGTCAGCCCAGCTTTCGTGATGACTAGTTTCAGGGTGATCAAAGAAGCGATTCAGTGGATCAGCGAAGCTAGCAATCCATACCAGCTAGCAGTCTCGTTTAGGGAGTCCCCTTCTTTACTGAGTAGGGTTCCCGGGTGCCTATGCGATTATTAATAAGGCAGGGCGCTACTGTACCAGTATTGGAGTGGCTTGAATCAAATCGTTTGTCTAGAGAGGGTGTAGCGATCTGCAAAGAACATAGAATTGTCAATGAGACTACGGCTCCGTACTCTCCTCAATCAAACGGAGTAGCAGAGAGAAAGAACAGAACGTTAACAGAAATGATTAACTCAATGCTGTTGACTACGGGTCTTCCAAAGTGCTACAGGAGAGAAGCTGCATTGACGGCCACTTTTATTCTAAATAGAGTGCCTCATGCAACTTCAGACATTACTCCTCATGAACTCTGGTTCAAGGTCAGACCTAACTTGAATGTCATTCGAGTGTGGGGGTGTCTGGCATATGTCAAGCTTCCAGATATGAAGATTCAGAAGCTTGGGACAAGGACTACAAAGACGATCTTCTTGGGTTATGCCGAGAAGAGTGATGCTCGAAGATTTTTGGATATTGAGTCAAATTATATCATTGAATCTTGCAACGCAGAATATTTTGAAGACAAATTTGTAAGACACAAGAATATTGTTCTTGCGGATATTCCGGAGAACAATGAGGGTGCGCAAGAAACTGAAATTTTCAATGAAGAAGTAGTCCAAGAAGATGTTGTTGTTGAAACAATGGTTGAACTAGAACTATCTGAGCCGTCAGCTAAGCGTGTGAGGAGGCCGAAGGACTTCGAAAATGACTTTGTCACCTATCATGTAGAAGCAAATCCGCTTACCTATGATGAGGCGATGAAGACCAGAGACGCGATTCTCTGAAAGGAGGCGATTGACAATCAAATTGATTCCATCACCTCAAATAACACTTGGGTGTTGGTTGATCTTCCTGAAGGAGCGAAACCCATCGGATGCAAATGGATCTTAAAGAAGAAGATGAAATCAGACGAAATTATTGACAAGTTCAAGGCTAGGTTGGTAGCCAAAGAATTTTCTCAGAAGCAGGGGATTGACTACTTTAACACGTATGCTCTAGTAGCCCGGATGACCACCATCAGAATGTTGATTGCTTTCGCAACGATACATAAGATGGATGTGAAAACGACTTTCCTAAATGGCGAGCTGACCGAAGAGATTTACATGCAACAGCCAGAGAAATTTGTCGTCAAGGGTCTTGAAGATAAAGTCTGCAAGTTGGTGAAATTCTTGTACGGTCTTAAACAGGCTCCCAAGATGTGGCATGAAAAATTTGACAAGGTTATAAGGTCAAATGGCTACATGGTCAGCGAGACGGACAAGTATGTTTACACGAAGTTCGCTGATGGAAGAGGTGTGATCGTTTGTCTGTACGTGAACGACATGCTAATTCTAGGTACGGATATGAGCTGTGTCATAGAGACAAAGAAGTTCATCTCGAGCAAGTGCAGTATGAAGGACTTGGGGAAAGTTGATGTGATTTTAGGGATCGAGATCATCCGGACAGACACAGGACTAGCGCTGTCACAGTCTCATTATATTGAGAAGATGATCACACGCTGCGGGTATCAGGATCTTCCAGGGATCGATACGTCTTACATGTGTGATCTGAAGTTGAAGCCTAATTCAGGAAAAAAAAACGTCAGGCAGCTGGAGTATGCAAGCGTAATCGGGAGTTTGATGTATGCTACTACTGCCATAAGGCCTGACATAGCTTTCGCCGTAGGAATGCTGAGTCGTTTCACGAGCAACCCAGGCATTGAGCACTGGAAAGCTGTGAAACGGGTTATGAGATATCTCAAGAAGACTCAGACGTATGCATTGCACTACAGCGAAGATCCGTCGGTAGTGGAAAGCTTCATTGATGCCAGCTGGTGCTCAGAAGTGGAGAGCGAGAGGTCCAAAGATGGATTTATTTTCACAATGGGTAGAGCTGCTATATCGTGGAAGTCGAAGAAGCAGACTATGCTCTCATTGTTATCCATGGAATCTGAGTTCTTTGTACTTGATACCGCAGCGGAGGAAGCAGAATGGCTTCGGGAGCTCATGTATGATCTTCCAGTGGTTGGGGCACAAATACCGGCAATACCGATATACTGCGACAACCAGGCAACTACGACGGTGACATCAAATGACCTCTTCAACGGAAAGAAGAGGACTGTGCGATTAAAGCACAGGACAATACACAATCTCATCAAGAGATGTGTTATTGCAGTGATTGATGTTCGGAGTCAGAAAAATCTGGCGGATCCGTTCACCAAGGGCCTCAAGCGCCAGCTGGTCGATGACACAACAAGTAAAATGGGCTTGAAGGCATTCTAATATTTGTATTATTGCAATCCACCATAAAGTTTTATGCTATTAGTTCAAAGAGAAATCTACTAGGCATCTATCTTTTGGTTCAAGGGAGGACCATTAATCGGAAGAATATCAGGAACGGTGGGTACATGTCCTATTGGGCATGGAGAGGTTACGGACCTATAATCACTGTTGTCTACTGTTGTTTTCTACTGAAAATGGATCCTGTAGAAAGGTTGGCTTAAACGCCTTAATGAGTTCTCAGGCAAAATGAATGTCTGGTGTGCTTTACAGGAAGCACGGTAGCGCAGCACTACAAGGAGTGAAACTCTATACTACAGTGGGGTGACTCCACCATGAGGTTCCCGAAAGGGGTAATGCCTCGGCTTTGCGAGCCAAGTCACAGCGGCGTAGCACCGCAAATAGGCAGGTAGCCTAATGCTGTATGTTGAAATAAAGAGGGGTGTAGTCAGCACTACAAAGGGGAGAAGTTCCTCGTTACAGTGGCACGACACCACGATAAGGTACCCGGTTAGGGATAAAGCCTCGGCCTTGCAAGCCATATCGTTGCGACGTAACACCGCAAGGGAGACTAAGGCTTCATGCTGGGTAGTATGGCACTACAAAGAGGCGGTGACCTCATGCTACAGTAGTATGACACTACGATGAGGTTCCCGGTAGGGATAGTGCTTCGGCTTTAGGCCATGTCATAGCGGCGTAGCACCGCAAAGGAAGCGCAAAATGCTTCATGCCATGTCTCTTTAATAAAGAACTAATCTATAGTGTATGGACAAAGAGATATCAGGCCGTCTCTTGAGGGTAAACTTGTAGAAGCCCAAAATTATACACTGAAACCAGGCTGACACATGGCCTTTAATGTGTAGCCAGAAGCACATGTAACTACATTATGTGAGTGGAAAAAATTTCAGCTGTGATGCAGAATTCAAGGCTTAGTCCATTCTTGTATTATAGTCTGTTGTTTGATCCAGGCGAAAAGATTCAAGTCGTCAGCGACATCTCTTCTAATGCATGATGGACAGTTACTGTAGGGAACACTCAAACCCATATATATAGAGATATGTGGAAGATTGTTGGAGTTTGGCCTTTTTTATTGAAAAGTTTATTCCCACATCGGCTAGGCCAAATGAGTTGTATCTCTATATAATAGCTATGCTTGTTTAGAGATGCACATGTGGTGTGGAGGTGCACATGGGTGTGCCATGTGGGAGTATTTTTCTAATGGAAAAAGGCTAAATCAACAATGAAAGCATTCGTGCTTTTTGCTCTTGGAAAATTAATTTCCATTGGAGCTAAATCCCGTAGGGGCTTAGCGACTCGGACTCGGACGCGGGCTCATGGGCTCATGAGGCGTACTGTGGCATTTTGTTGGCGTACTTTGCACTTAGCACGTCAGCATCGTCGCTAGGCGCATAGTGCGCTTAAGTTGCGCTCGTTGCGCGAGCCTCTTGCGCAATCGATTGTGCGCATTGTACGGTTTGCGTAGGGTGCGTGTGGTGCGCAAGTGGCACAAGTTGCGCGAGTGGTGCAGTGTGCGCATTGCGTGCGTGCGGTGCGTGTGGCGCATGTGGTGCAAGTGGTGTTGTGCGTGCTGTGCGTGCAGTTTGCAAGTTGCGCGGGTGGCGCAAGTTGCGCGCGCTGTGTGCAAGTTGACTCAGATCGTGTTTGTACACGATTTGAGCGGTTACAGCACGTTCGGGACAATTTTTTCTACGTCCCGAACGTTCTGCTAATTGAACAGTTACAGTGCGGGCTTATATAATGCTCTATTCTCTCTCACAGTAAAAAATAGAAGACAAGTACAGAGTTCAGAATTTCTTACGAATTCTTACAGACTTTGAGAGGGAAGAGCAGTATTGTACCAGCGTCACTTAGCGCCACAGGAGTCCACTGCCGTCCGAGGAGTCAGAAGAGCGGAGTGTTCCAAAGTCTCCGTCGAACTTGCTGGTTCCTGGAAGCGATTCGTGTGGGACGAATTAAGCTTTGAGCAACGGTGATCATTCACCCCAGCAGGCCACTATCTTCCATCTAGCGCCTGTCATCTTTGCTGCTACCTTTAGCAATTCGTTTAGTACCTTCTTTTTAGAAGTGCTACAGTCGTTTACTACTGTTACGAAATCTTTTTACATTATCGTAACCCAGAATCATCCTAGGATCTCTGTTGTGCACTTTCTTTGAAGTGTTGCTAGAAACATTGTTTTTACAATCGTTTTATTTTCTTAGTTTTCCATCGAAAATTGTGCCACGGGACTAACACTATATGGTTTTATTATGTTTATAGTCTTGAAGGCTATTTTATTTTTTACTTCTTCTTGGCCTTTTTTCATTCTTCTTTGGTATAGTTCTGCTACAAATGATACAGGAGGAATAATTTTATGGCAATTATTCCTTCTACTTACATGCATATATTTACATCTTTTTTACCATATAAAGTAGCATGCATCGGTTTGTAGAACCTATAAGAAAATATATGGTTATGGTGCGAAGTACTCTTGTACGCCTATTTTGCTCACGCACCCCCATTATGTTATGGAATAATTTAGCTAATTGTTGGACTGGTTATTTAGAGCCAACAATTGACTGCTTCATCTATTCCGTAGCACTTTGAAAGTCACTATGGCGTAGCTGAATGTAGAGCATTCTACTCAGATTACACGACCTTTAAATTAGTAGAATATTTATCACTTCGTAAGATGGTCAAGGTAGCTTGCTCTATGCTATTGACTGATGGGGGAGATCCTAAAAGCTTCATAGAGGCGATGGAAGACTAGTATAAGCATGAGCGGATGTAGGCTATGCAGGAGGAGATGAATTCTTTGCAGGACAATTACACTTATGACCTAGTACAATTGCCAAAGTGCAATAAGGCTTTGAGGAATTGATAGGTATAGAGTGAAGCAAGGAGAAGATGCTATTCATCTTTGATACAAGGCGAGACTGGTAGTCAAAGGTTACAAGCAGCGGAAGGTCGTAGATTTTGATGAAATATTTATGTTGGCCATCAAATTGTCATCTATCTGTGTGATACTAGGCTTAACAGCTAGTTTTGACGTGGAGGTTGAGCATATAGATGTAAAGACATATTTCTTCATGTTGATTTAGAGGAGTTATACATGGAGTAATTTGAGGGTTCGGTGTGAAGAGCAAGTCACACTTAGTCTTCCAGATTAAGAAGAAGAGTCTCTATAGGTTGAAGTAGGCTTTGTAACAATGGTACATGAAGCTCGCGTCATTTATGGGAGAACATGGTTATGCCCGGACAACGTTGAGTCATTGTGTTTTCATGAAGTATTTTGTCGATGACGATTTCTTCATATGCTTGTGTGGATGACATGTTGGTGGTGGGACGAAATACCACTAAGATAGCGGAGTTGAAGCGCTAATGTGCGCGACCTTCTCTATGAAGGATTTTGGTACAACGAAAACTATTCTTGGGATAGAAATTAGCCGAGAAAGAGAGACCAAGTTGCTTTATGTTTTTCTAGGAAAAGTACATTCACATGTTACTTAAGTGTTTCAGGATAAACGAGTCGAAGAATGTGAGCACTCTACTTGCAGCTCACTAGGCTTACTACTGAGTAGTGTTCCTCGACCAAGAAGGAAAAGAAGATATAAAATGACTTTTGTATGCTTCAGCTACGAGGAGCCTCATGTATGCTAATGATGTGTACAATGTCAGATATTGTCCATGTGATTGGATTAGTTAGCATGTGTCTTTTCAATCCAAAGAGGATGCATCTGTGTGCTATTAAGTGGATTCTACATTATCTACAGAGCTTCCGGTTGGAGACTTTTATTTAGGAGAGACCAGACGAAGTTGGTTGGATATACTAACGCTAATATGGCTGGGGATGTGGATATCAGGAGATCTACTTCGGACTAGATGATGATATTTGCAGGAGGAGCAGTGTCATGACAATCGTGCTTGCAGAAGTGTCTTGTCCTGTCAACGATGGAGGCAGAATTTATTATGGCAGTAGAGGCATGCAATGAGGTATTATGGATAAAAAAGTTTATGTAGGAGTTGGAGCTAAAGCAGTAATAGTACGCGTTGCTTTGTGATAGCTAGAGAGCAATCACCTTGGAAAGAACCCTACTTTTCATAGCCGGTGTAAGCATATTGCAACTCAGTATCATTAGATATGAGACATGCTAGAGGTGAAGGATGCGGAGTTTGAAAAAGTACATACATATGATAATGGAACGGATATGCTCACGAAAGTTTTGCCAAAGGAAAATTTTGAGTTATGCAGAAGTTGTCGGAACTGCGAGCTCCTCCACCTAGTCAAAAAGAGGGAGAATTGTTGGTGTTGGATAGGGTTCCCATCCTATGTGGAGAAGACCCTATAGTGCAACGTATGTCGGAGAAACTCTAAAAGCCGAAGGCGATGAAATTAGCTCTTTTGAGCTGAGCTATGTACTATATCGGAAAAGTATTAAAGCCAACGACATGTCGGCGGTATGAATATCGTCAACGTACTTAAAAGTTAAAAATGTCCATCAGATTTCTCTGTGGAATTTTCTGTTTTACAGTATACCGTCTGTATACTCGTGGTATGTAGTCGGACTTAGGCTAAGCGTTTTTCATATTTTAATATGACATGTTGGTTCATGTTGAATGGCCAGGGTGACATAAATATGAGCTTTCTAACCCTAATTGGCGCAGTCATTCACCAAAGGAGATTCTCAAGAGCTACTCTCTCCAAGAAAAGGAAGAACCGATTGCGAGTAAATTTGAATAGAGATTGTTTCAAGAAGATCCACATCAGTTTATTCTCATGATCTCGTTTTCCCTAATTCTCTATTCTTATTGTAATAATTTTCATTCAAATTTGAAGAATTGTGGTGATCGCTGTTGTATTAGCCAAAGAAGCTAGAGGGGAGTCGGTTTACTTTCTTATTCATTAGTAAGGCTTTTCTAGGTTGGACTCCACTCATCCCCTGATTGTTTTTTTTTTTTTCGTTAAGATTTTTCACGTAAACAATATTGTTGTGTTTGCGTTGTGCTCGTTGTTTGTGCATATTGACATACTCTGCAGGTTGTGTGTTTCACTTTGGTTATCGACGGTTTCTTCCGATTTGGAAATGGTATCTATTCCGTTGGTTCCGTGTACGGTCCTAACACGGCTATCATAAAAACTACGTCACCCTTAAGCACGGTCAAATTTTACCAGAAGAGAACATTCATAAGTAATTCATCTTGGATGGACTTATCAATTTTTGATGGGTTTAAGCTCCTATTTTATTCAGTTTAAGTCTAGTACACCTTGAGCAGTAATTTTGCTTATTTGCTTCTTGAGTTACTCTATAACTCCTTGTTTTTAAGCTAGATATAGTTCCTAAGAACCTTTAGTGACATCTTGTTTCCCAGGGATGACGGGGGATTTCACTTATTTTATTCTTGATATATCTAAACTTATATATCCTAATTCACTTTCGTTCGAGTTAATATAAGATACATTGTTCGTAAGGTATGTTTACTGAAAATTTCCTCGTATGGCATCTTATTTTCCAGGGATGACTTCACTGCTTATGCCGATGTGTGCTTTAGAGAATTTGGGGACAGGGTTTCCCACTGGACAACGTTAAATGAGGCTAATGCAATAGCATTCGGTGGATATGACATTGCCATGCTTCCACCCAAGAGGTGCTCTTATCCTTTCGGCAATTGCACCCACGGGAACTCTGTGACAGAACCATACATCGTGGCTCATCATTGCTTGCTGGCACACAATTCAGCAGCATCATTGTATAGGAAAACATACCAGGTACCCTTTCAGTCTTTGGTAACCTTTAGAGAACCTGAACTTGAAAAAGAGGTGAAAAATTTCATGAAATGTTTATTACTGAGAGCTTCATACTAATGATGCAGGCGAAGCAGAAAGGTTTCATAGGATTGAATCTCATAGTCTTCCATTTCCTCCCTCTAACCAACTCAACAGAAGACATCTCTGCAACAAAGAGGGCCCAAGATTTTTTCACTGGTTGGTAAGGAGAGGCTAGCTTCCATCACTGATCCTTTTGCTAAGACACGATCGAGACTTGACCGACCGATTTGTATCCTAACGTCATGCATGACACTGACCTAGGTTTGTTGAGCCACTCGTGCATGGACACTACCCGGAAACTATGAGGAAGGCTGCTGGAAAGAAGATGCCAAGATTTTCTTCAGATCAATCCAAACAACTCATGGATTCATTCAATTTCATAGGTGTGAACTATTATGTCAGTTATCATGCGAAGGACACTCCTAATAATGCGTCAGCAGATCAGAGGGACTTCTTGGGCGATATGGGTGCTACTATTGCAGGTGAGTTTAAATCCGCCTACGTGCATCCAATAATCTGAGCCTAAGACCAGGTACAATTAAATCTACGTTATTCACCAATATTGTGACCCCATAAATATTATCCAAGTTACTGAAACTGCACATACACTAGGACCTAACATCACAAAATTTGAGATCTCAAGTAATCAACAATTAATGTCTAGTCTTCAACTTGAGAAGAAGTTTGCATCTCTACTATATATGTAAACGATATCATAGTTAGTACTCACCATCATGAGAAACAAGTATCTGATTCTTGATCTTGATGCAGAGGGCTTCCCAGTGGGAGGAGTGGACTCTCGACTACTTGCTCTTGATGCAGAGTCCAACTCTATAGTAAGGCTTGTCAAGTCTCCGTATTATTGTTATTTTTGGCGATAGTCATAGAAGGCTAATCTTACAAGGATCGAATGATTCAGCTAAATGCAGCAGGCCTACAAAGAGTATTAGAGTATTTCAAGCACATTTGTGGCAATCCTCCCATCTATATTCATGAGAATGGTATGTTTTTTTTGCTTTTACTTAAAAAAAAAATGAAACACGGTGTGACCCGCGCCGGACATGAGTTGACCCACGAGGTACCATAACAAAAAAAAATTCTTTGTTAAGTCCATGACCAATCCCAATTATCTATACCTCATTCTCTCACTTTTTATATGATGTAGAACTAAACTTTCTATAGAACTCCTTTTATATCGTCAATAAAAAGCTTAACCGGATTGCAAGATACAACCCAACACCAACTATATACTTTTAAGATGCATTATTGTTTCTGATATCAACTTTTAAGCTGTGTAAATATTGAACGGCCTAGGGCCCTACGTTAAACAGAGCCTCATGGCACTGGGACGTCCTTTATATATATATTTTTTCCTTTATATATATATATATATATATATATATATATATATATATATATATATAAATGCAAATCAACTTTTGCCTAGTGGTTAAGAGAGATGCATGCGGCCCGAGTGGTCAGGAGTTCGAATCCCAGTGGGAGCGATTCCAGAAACAATTTACCTGGTTCAAAAAAAAAAAAAAAAAAAAAAAAAAAAAAAAAAAAAAAAATATATATATATATATATATATATATATATATATATATATATCGACGCGGATCAAAAGACCCGCCCGCGGAGCCCCGCCCCCTGCACCATCGGATCGAGCATGGGCCACGCGATGCCATGCAATCCAATCGCCAAGGGGCACAGGGCTTCAGCGGGGCTCCGGAAACGGGGGACCCTATATATTTATACTTTTTCTTCCTAGCATAATGAAGATATATAACATGTCGTACTTTGCACATAGGTTTGCCAATGCAATACAATGTGGCAGTTGACGACGCAGCTAGGGCTAAGTACTTAAGTGAAAACTTGGTTAGCCTCCGTGACGCTCTAAGGTATTTACATTTGTGCTCTTTTAATTTCTCGCGACTAAAACAAACTGTAAAGGCATAAATGACTTTTTTTTCTTTCTCCATTAATTATCAGGAATAGTTCGAATACAAAGGGGTATTTCACCTGGTCCTTTATGGATGTATTTGAATTATTTGGTGGATATGGCTTTAGCAGTGGCTTGTACTATGTCGACTTCAATGACACAGAACGAAGGAGGTATCCTAAGCTGTCAGCTCGGTGGTACTCCAACTTCCTGAAGAGGAGAAGGAACGACATTTACATTGGGGATAGTTCTTATTTGCCACAAAAGTCCAGTTATGTTTTGAAGTAGGTTTGGTGGGGATGTTCTCTCTCTGATAATTTGAACTCAAATGAGTTAATAATAATCATAATAATAATGTGGTTGCTTGAAATTACATATACGAAGCATAAATACTTGATTTTGGAACTAGTATAACGACAGTGAGTGTACCAAAGAAACAAACACAATTCTTTTTGCTTGATGGATTTGAGTTTCATGTTTATTCAGCCGAGATTCCACATTGTTAAGATGGACTAAAGATTTTCCAGACAGCGAGCCTAGTAGCAGTAAATGCATGACCAAAATGCCTATCAAAGTTAGCAGACTACTACGAGAACACCCCAACATTATTTTTTTGAACTGAGCTTAATATTACGGGACATTACAAAATATTGGCATTAGATAATGCGTAGTCGGCGTTGATAATTATCAGCCGGTTTACATATGCAGACTTCAGTTGATTTAGATTCGGATGTTCATGGTATAATGAATCTCTAATGCAATGCTAACCTTATGGAAGATTAATGTACACATGTGGACACGATAGTATTAAGGGTGCGAGCTTTGATTTTCCTCCGAAAATATTTTCATTGTGTAAACCAAGGTTGGACATCCCAATGGTTGAGGCCATTGTTAAGAAAAGAGAACTTGTGGTTTGAACAGTAAACGATTGACCCTTTAATCTCAAAAAATAAAAATTGACTTATTTGCAATTAAATATCTTGAAATATGATTTTTTTTGCAACTACATATTTTTAATTTAGGCTTAGTTGCAACTTGATACTCTCAACTGTTCCGGTTTTTCAACTAGATATCCAAAACTTTTTAACTCAACAACTTGATACCATCAACTATTTAATATTTTCAATTTGATACCCAAAATTTTAAAATGGACAAACTACCCCTTCTTAGGCAGTGGCAGGGTAGCAGCGGGGTGGGGGTAGAGGGAGTGGGGGCGGGGCAATAGCGAGGTAGGGGGTGGTGGCGGGTGTGGCTGGAGAGAGAGAGAGAGAGAGAGAGAGGGGCAGGCGGTGGCTGGAGGGGGCGAGGGGAAGGGGAATAATGGTATTTTTGTCATTTTTAGGGTATAAAGTTGTACCAAATTTTTTTAGGTATTAAGTTGAAACACTGGAATAGTTGAGAGTATCAAGTTACAATTAAGCCTTTTTAATTAGCAACTAAATATTCTGAACTATTTGGGTGTTAGCAAGTTGCTACATGTCATTAGTTGATCGTAATATGTTTCATCAATTTGTCTTTTTCGGATTATTTTACCCTAATAGTAGTAATTGCTTTTTTTACCAAAAAAAGCTTGCAAAAATCCTAGCCTCTTCGCCACCCCTTTTCAGGTTTAAGGTATATTTTGTAGATTATTTTGTTTTATGTTTTTAATTTGTTAGTTGGATAATTTTATTTTTTACGACCAAAATTAACACTGCAAAATCCTCACAAAATATCTAGTTTCACTAAAAAATACAGGGGTTTAGTGATCCAGATCCGTTGCCAAAAAGTAGTTAAACAGAATTAGCGACGTCATGGCGACTAATCAGGAAAATTATGGATGTCGGTAACGGTTCGTCGGTATATTTTTTTCCGTCGCCGTGTAGTCAAATCTTCGAAGACATTTTGACTACCTGGCGACGTACAAATTAGCGACAACTTTCTGTCAGAATACACTGGTGCCGGTTTGGTGACGTACTAGCAACCGACAATCCATTGAAATGAATGACTAACTAGCGACGAATAAGCATCATACTTGGCGACTATGTAGCGACGTATTGATGATGGATTTTGGGTTTCTGATACTGAAACTAGCGTCTAATACTCTCTTCGCGATGAATGAGCCACAATTTATTTTGTCGCCTATATGTCGCATTGGCGTCAAGTTGGCGACGGATGTGTGGCGACTATTTAGCTTCCAATATTGAAACTAGATGATACTCAATGGATGACAGCTTATCGACTAGACTATATATGTCATCAAGGATTCACATAGGCGCATATAGTGTGTATGTGCTATGAGTACTGCAATTCAAAAAAAAAAAAAATGGGTTATGTGTAGCTTAGCAATGGCTACGCATCGGCTTGGTGACGGACAACGACGACTATGTGACATATATATGCCAAGTACGTAGTGGTCGCTAGCTGAGAATTCTCAAGTGAGGGACGATTATCGTCATAGCACATAAACACTATATATAACCTGTCAATCAAGTATATCAACCATCCAGTGCAGGGGCGGATAGCTAATAGTTATTATAAAGTTCTAAAAATTTATGCAAAAAATTTGGCAGAATTTCCTTTATAAATTCGATGATTCAAAATTTGTCATAGACAATAAACTTAACAAAATATGTATTCATCATAAATATAGATAACAAGTACTCAATTCAAAAGAAACACAGTTGGATGCATATATCAGGTGTCCATATATTGGGTTCACAAAAGAAACACAATTCAAGACCAAAAGGAACCACAAGCACTACAACAAAGCTACAAGGATATGCTAATGAAAAATTTGTGCAAAATTCAAAATGGTATTTGTACTTGGCAAAGAGAACATGTTATTGAAAGCTCCATGGGAGACCAAACAAGCTTTCAGTAATCGTAAAACCTGCAAAGTAAACAAAAGAGTTGGCTTGAGGGTCAATAAAGAACATATGAAAATCACCACTTAAAATCTTTTCTTGTTTTCACTCCAAACTCAAATTACCTTGCTGAACCAAGAGTTTTGGAACAAAATATGAGAGTTACCATACAAAATACGAGAGATCATATATTGCTGCTAGCATCATGAAGAAAATTACTAGCTACCTGCAGGGAAAAAAGGTGGACATGTTGAAACAAGACATATTTATAACCTTAGACCATAATTAAAAGTAACATATATATGACTAACAGTATTGAAACCGACGTGACTGTTTTTCGAACTCAGACGGTGGAAACGATGCCAATTTCGGCTGATATGGACCCATTTTGATATATGTCCGTTTGATTTCATCCCTATAATTAACATGATGCCCACGTATCGAAATTCGTAAACCTGGATCTCGTTAAAGAGAATTTAAATCAACTATAACCTCATCCCTATGATTAACATTTGGGGTTGAAACATTAACATTCGAAAGAGGGGGAAGACTTTCACTTCGTGATGTTTCACCCCTTGGTTTAAAGAATGAAAATATGATTTTCTTTCTCTTGTTTCCTTGATTTTCCGTTACATACTCGAAGTCCTAATAAATAGTGAAGTTATTAAGATCAAATCAAAATCAAAACTTTAGGGGTTATGATTTTATAAAAATTAGGGGATTAGGTTTTTACCCGAGAAGACGGTCGGGCTGGAGAGGGTCGGGGGACAGGGAGCAGCTGATGGGTCCTATTAAGTAGTGAATTAATTAAGATAAAGGCTCATAAAATCAAACACACAAAATTTGGGGGTTAGGGTTTTAGAAAAAAAAACTGAGTTTCATCAGACTGGAGACTCGGATAGGACGAGGCGTGGGAAGGAAGGAGCAGGCGAGCAGCCACCGCGGTCTGGAGAGGGTCGTGTTGGAGAGGGTCGGCTTCCGTTTTGCTTTGGCCTCTCTTTTCCTTCTGTGTTGCTTTTGTTGTTTTTTTTTATCGTCCAATTCTTTTTTTTTTCTTTTAATCACTCGTCCAATTCCCACTACTACATATATATGTCTACAAACCACATGGGCTGAGCCATCCTACATATGTCACTGACTGGGCTTAGCCATCATCCATTTAATATTTAGCTATAAAAAAAATTAGCAATTTTTTTCTTGCACTGGGCTGCCCAGTGCAGCGTGTGAGTCCCTCCGCCCCTGATCCAGTGCAACCCGCCGTAGAATTTCCGTCCAATCGGACCTTTAGCGACATAAAATGCACGCTAGAACAACACAGTACAATATGAAAATAGTCATAGAAATAAAACTCGTATATAAAAAATTGAAGCCAAATAATCCATGAAGAATATATAAACACAACATCCATCCATATATGCGTCCATCACATCTCAATACATATACACAATGTCCATCCATAACAAGTACTATAATGTTGGGAGTACATCCATCACAAACAACAATACATATCTCAAATAAATACAAAATCAATGATCTGGTGGTGGTCCCTGGTCCCTCAGACGAGCAAAGAAGTTCGGAGGAATTGAGCATACTATATCAGGTGGTAGTGAACTAAGCGCTCCGACGGAAGTTAACCGAGGATTATCAATGCAGTAGGAGACAAGATAAGGGCAGAGGCAGCAACAAGAGGAGCAAAGGGACCAACGGTAGACGTCATGGCAGCGTCGCTAGCAGGTGCAGTCGTATGAACACCAATGGTGGCCTCGATGGTGTGATAGATGACTGTACGGTGGCCTCCAAGGTGGTCATCGACCTAACAAGCGATGATATATGCTCGGTGGCGTCTGGAGGCAGAGCAACAGAAGGAGGCGCCTGCGGTGGAGGTCTCTTGTCATCATTTTGCAAGCCAAATTCCCCCACCTTACCTTTTGTAAGTAGGCTGTCGGGCATCATTTTGAGTAAAAGCAAAACGCCATTTCCTATCTAAACACTACTTCTCTTTCGTTCAAGAGATCTAAACACTACTTATCTGAGAGAGGAGACAAGCATACTTTCAAGCAATCTCGACACCAAGAAAAATCGACGCCAAGAGAAACCTCAGCAGATTAAGAATCTCAATGTGGTAAGTGGCTAGAAAATAAAAAAACTGGGATTTAGAGATTCCACCATAATCATTGATGATAATATCATCAAGGTAGACTAAAAGGATGAGGATGCCCTTGGGTTGGCGATGAGTGAAGAGGGAGGAAACCACGTCACTACTGGATAAACTATCCTTTTGAATCACCTGACCAAAAACTTGTCAAACCAGGCTTCAGGAAATTTGCATAGATGAACTTCAAGAGCCAAAATAACAGGGACTCATACCAAACTTGTCAAACCAGGCTTACGACATAATTAATATACATAGATTTGGGGTTTGTTATCAACCACTTCATCCTTTAGTTCAATGCCCCTTGTGATATCTTCGTCTTAAGTTCCGTACTTATCTTCTCCCAAAAACCTATACCAAGAGTTCTACTGGACTTGGGACCAATGTATTTGATCCAAGAGGTCCAAGAGACGTACTTTCTAAACACATGATATTTGTGCGTGTGTCGTGTGTTCTTTGTCTAACAGATGTGCTATAGGTGCTCTGCACAAGGGGAGTGGACGTCGTCATGGCTCACATGTCATAAAAAGAATGCACGGCGCTTGCACATGTAACACGCGTTCAGAATGCATTGCTCTTGATCCAATAAGAAATCAAACTTGTGATATTCTCATATGTACACAGTCTAGTTTGCTCCTTAATTCAACATTTCTACTTTGTAAATGTCATAAAAGCCTTCCATACCATTAATTGATTAGAGGTTAAGGGCATGATATCCATAGATTTAGTATTGGTCTGAGTATGAACCACTTCATCACTTATTTGAACGCACATTGTGATTTCTTTGTCTGAATATCTTCTCCCAAGAACCTATACCATGAGTTCTACGGGACTTGGGACCAATGTATTTGATCCAAGAGATTCAAGAGATACTTTCTGAACGCATGATATTTGTGCATGCATCACATGTTCTTTGTCTGACATATGTGCTAAGTGCTCTGCATGAGGGGAGTGGACATCGTCCGTGGCTCATATGTCATAAAAAATGCATGACGCATGTACATATAACCTGCGTTCAGAATGCATTGCTCTTGATCCAGTAAGAAATCAAACTTGTGATATTGTCATATGTACAGAAAGTCTAATTTGCTCCTTAATTCAACATTTCTACTTTATAAATGTCATAAAACCTTCCATACCATTAATTGATTAAAGGTCAACGTTAGTATTGGTCTGAGTGTGAACCACTTCATCACTTATTTGAACGCATCTTGTGATTTCTTTGTCTTAGTATCTTCTTCCAAGAACCTATTGTAGAGAATAATTGTTGTGTGTATTTTATTGATGGGCTACTCAACTACTTATAGGGAGTCTAGCTCCTCTTCATATTACATTTTCCAATGTGGGACTAAATCCCTTATTAGTTCTCAACACTCCCCCTCAAGATGAGCGATAGATATTAATCATTCCCATCTTGTTACATAGTTTCGACAGACTTACTGAACTAAGACCCTTCGTCAGACAGTCTGCCACTTGTTCTTCTGAGCGAACATGATCAATCTTCAGTATCCCTTATTCCAGCTTTTCTTTGATGAAGAATCGATCGATCTCGATGTGCTTCGTTCTGTCGTGCTGAACTGGATTGTTAGCTATACTTATTGCAGCTTGACTATCGCTCAGAAGACGTAATGGTGCTCCCTTGTCCAGCTTCAACTCTGTCAGCAACGCTTTCACCCACAGCAACTCTGACACTCCTAAAGCCATTGCTCTGTATTCTGCTTCAGCTGTAGACCGTGCTGCCACAGACTGTTTTTTGCTTCTCCATGAGACCAAGTTTCCTCCTACAAAGACACAATATCCCGTGGTAGACCTTCTATCGTCTATGCAGCTCGTCCAGTCTGCATCGCAGTATCCCTCAACTTCTATACATCCATTCTTCTTGAACCATAGCCCTTTCTCCGGCGTCCCTTTCAGATATCTCAAGATCTGAAATACTGCATCCATATGACCCGTTCTTGGATCATGCATGTAGCGACTTACTACACTCACCGCAAATGAAATATCAGGGCGAGTGTGTCCCAGATAAATCAATTTACCTACAAGTCGTTGATATCTTTCACGATCAACTGGCTCTCCTGCTTCTGCTCCCAACTTGCACTTCTGGTCAATTGGAGTGACTGCAGCTTTGCATCCCAGCATCCCTGTCTCCTTCAGCAGATCTAGTGTGTATTTTCTCTGTGATAGAACAATTCCTTGTTCGCCTTCACACACCTCGATACCTAGAAAGTACCTCATCGCTCCTAGATCCTTCACTTCGAACTCCTTCGCGAGTTTTGACTTCAGCTTAGCAATCTCGGCTTCATCATTACCTGTGATTACTATATATCCACGTATACAGCAAGTATAGTGATGTGGCCTCTTGCATGCTGAAGAAAGACCGTATGATCTGTATTTGCTTGATAGTATCCCATGCCTGTAACAGCATTTCTAAATCTGTCAAACCAGGCTCGAGGAGATTGCTTGAGCCCATATAGAGACTTCTTTAGTTTGTACACTTTTCCATGCGACGTCCCTCCATCTGATTCTGTAGCATAGCACCCTGGCGGGAGTTCCATGTACACTTCTTCTTGTAGGTCCCCATGGAGAAAGGCATTCTTCACATCTAATTGGTATAGCTTCCACCCATAGTTTGCTGCAATGGAGACCAGAGTCTTTACGGTGCTCATTTTCGCTACTGGAGCAAACGTCTCATCATAGTCGATGCCATATGATTGTGTGTATCCCTTTGCAACCAATCTCGCCTTGTATCGTTCCACCTTTCCTTCTGACGTCTCCTTTACTGTGTACACCTATTTGCATCCCACAGTTTTCTTCCCTTTGGGTAATGGAACCAGCTCCCACGTCTTATTTTTTCAGTGCCCCAAGTTCTTCCATCATCGCAGCTTTCCACCTTGGATCTTTCTTTGCTTCCTGCCAACTTTTGGGCAACGAAGTAGAGTCTAATGATGCGATGAAGGCTCGATAATTCGAAGAAATATTAGAATAAGACAGGTAATTGGCAATATCATGTTCATAATCATCAAAACGACTAGGAGCCTTACCCGCATTAATGCGAGAAGATCTCCTTAAGGGAGCAATAGGTGGTGGAGAGATCATACCATCAGAGTCAGAGAGATCCGCATCAGAATCAGATTGATTCTGTGCGGGGGCAACATCTTCAAGAGTTGGAGCAGGAGTAGACGAGGGACTTGGTACAGAAGGCACAGGGCACGGTACAGGCACGGTACTGGACTTCTGCTGTCTCCTTCTGTAGACTTGGAGCTCCTTTTCCATTGTCTGCTGCTCCTCCTGTTTAACATATGTATCTTCTTCATCTTCTGTATCGGAGTCACTGCTTTCTCCCCCTTTCGTCCAGTTTTCTACGACCGGACATGGGACCGATCCGACTACCACAGATGGGCTTAATTTCTCCCCCTCACATCTAACATCCACTGTGTTAGGTGTGTCAACAAATACCGAACCGTCATCCGAACTATAATATGGTTCTAGTTCTCTGAAGGTAACGTCCATGCTCACAAACATCTTTCGCTCTCCAACATGCGTATCCCTTCTGAGTTGCCGTGTACCCGACAAAGACACATTTAACCGCTCTAGGATCCAGTTTGCCAACTCCTGGCCTATTATCTTGGACAAAACAGACACACCCAAATACTTTTGGTGGAACAGTGTACGTGGTAGCACCAGTAAGCATCTCCAACGGTGTCTTCCAGTCCAATACCTGAGATGGCATTCTGTTGATGAGATAAGATGCCGTTAACACCGCCTGTCCCCATAAGTGTTTCGGAACATTCATAGCCAGCATCATCGTCCGTGCGACCTCCAGCAGGTGCCTGTTCTTCCGTTCGGCCACACCATTTTGTGCCGGTGTATAGGCACAAGAAGTTTGGTGTAGTATGCCATGAGTGGATAAATACTCAGCAACCGTCTTATTTGTATACTCCGTCCCATTGTCAGACCGTAAGCACTTAATCTTAGTGCCATATTGAGTTTCTACCCGACGATGAAAGTCGCGAAACGCCTCAAAGACGTCACTTTTATTCTTCATAAGGTACACCCATGTCACGCGAGTATAACAATCAATAAAAGTGACGAACCATCGAAAACCGTTAATACCGGTTGTAGGACAAGGGCCCCATACGTCCGAATGTATCATATCAAATGCAGCCGAACTTCTACTACCGGAACTCACATATGTGCTTCTGGTATGTTTACCCAACTCACAAGCATGACAAAATAACTTCTCCTTATTAGCCCTTTGGTATAAGGACGGATACATGCGACTAATAACTTTAAAAGAAGAATGACCGACACGCTGGTGGTGGAGTAGCAATTCATCTTCTACACTGCGTCGTGTATCTGCCGGTGGTGTGTCGGCTACCAGAGATGCCAATGCTTTGTCCAGTCCAGTCCTGTCCAAGTACCACAGCCCCTTATGCCATGTGCCAGTCCCTAGTCGTCGTTCTGTCCCCTTCTCCTGAAAGGTCATCGTAGGAATGTCAAAGGAAACAGTACAGTTAAGATCAAGAATAATGGCACTAATAGAAAGAAGATTGACAGGAAAAGACGGATCATGTAAGACATTGGTGAGAGTGAGAGAAGGGGTGCATGCGACAGTGCCTTTACCCAGAACAGGGCTGGAGTTACCATCAGCAGTCTGAATGCTCTCCGGCGTCGGTAGGTGAGTATAGTCCTGGAACTCACCGCGGGACCCCGTGACATGGCGAGATGCTCCAGAATCCATAATCCAACCTGGTTGGTGGACAGCTGCTGCAAGAGCACGCTCAGGTATACCTGTGCCGGTTTGGGCAAAGCAAGTGATGTGGTCCCCCGAGGTAGATGACGCCCCATGACTGCCGTCCGAACCCAGCTTCGTGCTGCGTAACTTCGCAAGGAACTCCTTCTCAAGAGGGGTTAACTCAGCCATGTGAATGTTGCCCCTTCCTCCGCCAGATTAGCTTTGTGTCCTCCAGAATAATTTTCCCTTCTACCAGCATAACCGTCTCTACCACCACGATGTCCGTCGCGGCCCCGTCCACGATCACTTGAATGACTGTGCAGGTGTTTTGGATAAAACCTGATGTAATGCCCTGAGTCACCACAGTTGTGGCAAACACCGGCTACAGAGGGAGGCTGATTGAAGGCGGCAAGCGCAGACTTTTCAACAGCGGCTTGCTCCCCCTGGAAAGAGCCCTTGTTGGGCATCAACTTTAAGCGAGCCTCTTCTTGTGCCATGGCAGCTATGGCGTCTTCTAAGGATGGAAGCATGGGCTGTGCTAGGAGGACATTCCTTCTATGCTCAAACACAGGGTTAAGACCCTTCAAGAACTTCATCATCCGTTGACGCGAAATATAATCCAAGAACTTTTGGAAATGTTTTGCGAATGCTAGTTCGACCTGGGCATCTTCCATCCCAAGAGGATCATAGTGATCCAGATCAGACCAGTACTTCTTTAACAGTGCTGCATACTCAGAGATGGTGCGGTCATCCTGGGCCACCCTATCAAGGTCATCCTGCAGTTGGAAGACCTGCATAGGATTGCCCGAGCCCGAGTACATATCCTTCAAAGTCTGCCATATATCAGCAGCAGCCTCCATCGCCTCGACATTGTCCGACACCTGGTCGGTCAAGGAAGCCGTCAACCATCCAGCCACAACATTGTTGACAATCTCCCAAATAGCAAACTCCTTGGAGGAGGGATCATCTGGCGCCTTGGTTTGGCCATTGACGTAGCCAACCAAGCCACGGCCCTTCAGCGTCCGCATGGCCTGTTGTGACCATTTCAAGTAATTTGACGTTCCTTCCAACTTCGTCTCCAGCTTGTCCAGCTTCTCCATTTTGTAGGGTGACGGATCCACATCAGTATGGATCACATGTGGGGTCGCCTCGGTTAATCTCTTTGATAAAATATCATCAACCAAGGCCTTCATCTCGTCTGCTGTCAGTTTACCACTGATCGAATTCATGGCGTCTTCAACTGTGAGTCGGCGGCGGCGGCGGCTTCGTCGGCTTCGTCGTCGTCGTCGTCTTCGTGTAAAGTCGTCAACAGAGACCGTACGAATGCGCAGTTATCATGGCCAACACCGGCGCGCGCATGGAGGTCCTAATTTGCAGATCGAGAACGAAAAACAAATAAAGCATTTGTTGTTCCGGAGGGCGTAATCTAGGAACAGAAGGTGCAAATAAAGCATTTGACAGCCATCCGTCGTCGAAAAACCACCCACATAATCTCTCTCTCAAAATTAGGATTTTTTTTCAAAAAGAAAAAAAAGGAGGGGGGCGTCGGGGGGGGGGGGGGGGGGGACTGCCGGTGGGGAAAGCGGGGGAATAAGAATTTTTTTTTTCTCCGTTATGGCTCTGATACCATGTAGAGAATAATTGTTGTGTGTATTTTATTGATGGGCTACTCAACTACTTATAGGGAGTCTAGCTCCTCTTCATATTACATTTTCCAATGTGGGACTAAATCCCTTATTAGTTCTCAACACCTATACCAAGTGTTCTACTGGACTCGGGACCAATGTATTTGATCTAAGAGATTCAAAAGAAATACTTTCTGAACGCATGATATTTGTACATGTGTCGCATGTTCTTTGTCTGACAAATGTGCTACTCTGCACGAGGGGAGTGGACATCGTCCATGGCTCACATGTCATAAAAAGAATGCACGGCGCATGTACATGTAACACGCGTTCATAATGCATATTGCTCCCCATAACCTATACCAAGTGTTCCACCGGATTTCGGACCAATATATTAGATCCAAGAGCAATATATATTCTGCGTTGCTTATACCAGGAGTTCCACCAGACATGGACCAATATATTTGATCCAAGAACAATATATTCTGAATACACTGCGCTTATACCAAGACTTCCATCGGACTTGTGACGAATATATTCGATCCAAGAGTAATATATTTTGAACACGTGACGCTTATGCAGGTGTCACATGTTCTTTGCCTGACATATGTGCTAATTGCATTGCACAATGGAATGGAAGTCGAAAAGAATGCCCAGCGCATGCAGACACGCCGAACATTTAGAAAGCATTCTCTGGATCCAGTAGAAATCGAACTTCTAAAAATTGTCAAAAGTGTACACCAAGTCTATATTGATCCTTAATGGCAACATTTCTAAACCTTCGGGACCACTAACTGATAAGAAGTTTAGGGCTTAACATCCACAGATTTGTGTTGGTCTGAGTATGGACCACGTCATCATTTAGTTGACTGCACCTTGTTACTTCTTTCTCTGAAGTTACGTACTTATCTTCTCTAAGAAGTCATAACCATCTCAACATCTTTCTGTAGACTCGTATGTCTGAAGCACTTTTTGTCTATTCTCTTCTCCATGATAGGTTTTGTTTGTCATATGACATTGACTATACTTTCTTCTTAATCATACTAGTGTGTCCAAATAATATATCATTTCTAATATTCAGTATATTCCATAATGTCGACGCAAAATGCTTTCTTGTCTTCCACATAATAAAGAAGTCCACTATTTGCGATGGTTCATCGGTGCAAGAATACAAACTCTATGTATAAAGCAAATTCTTGCTAGTTCCTAGTCATTGTTAATCAAGAGATGAATATTAAATTATTCTGAATACCATTATTATTGCACAAAATTCACCTTTTGTTTTGATTAATTTGTTGAATTCTCTTGGTCAATATAGCTATTTTGTTTGGACATTTTTGCAGCCATTGCCGGAGAAGGATTTGTATCTTTGAAGATAAGATGACCATAGTTGTCATACCCATAAAAAACAACACTTCATATTAACCGAATCATTTAAAACTTCTGACTTGAATTCGTAATATTCATATGTGTCTTAACCAGGTTAGTGTGATATATATTAATTGCTATACCTTTTCCAGTACTAGTCTAAATTCTCATCTTGGCAAGAGTTAAGAATTTATCTCATTTAGCACTGCTTCTGAAACATTGCTTCTTCTTTTTTTCCTTCAATAACATTTTCTTCCCAATAATCTTTACCTATTAATCCATTACTGTTACCGTGTCTTTATGAAACAAAAGTAGGCATTGTGACAGCAGCTTATCTTGCATGACTACAAGAAATACGCACACAAGATACATTAAAGTTCGTAAAAAATACCATTAAATCTGTTGCTAACTATGTCTACATTGATCTGAAAATAATTCAATAGCTCATGAATATCCTACTAGTCGCTAATAACGTAGCGGTAAAAAGGAAATTTTCTGCTAATTAGAAACAAAATCTTAGATTGCCGACATCAGTGATTATTTCCTGATATTAGTGATGTAATTGTTTTCGTCTCTGAAGCCTTTATTTCTTGTACTGTTGAAGAAGTCCCAATAAGAAGCAAATAAAGAAATATAACATAATGAAGCCTTATAAGATATAAGAACCCAATTAGAAGGAAATAAAGGAAAGCATAACATATATAATAAAGCTACCGACTAGTCTGCTGGGGGGATCTCTTGGGTCTTGACTGCAGGGCCGGCCCTGGGGCCGTGCCAATAGTGCGGCCGCACAGGACCTCCAATTTTTGGGGGCCTCAAAATAATATTATGGTTAGTTTTTATAATTTTGTATTTCAAGTAATTCTATTTCTTCCACAATTCTTATTCTACAATCCCTCTAAAACCTCCAATTCTTGGATCCCTATTCCCTACTGACTCTAAGATTCATATTTATAATCTTACAAAATGATCAAATTTTTATATATATATAATTTAAGAATTTGGATGTGCATGCTTAGTATTTATTTAAGAAATAATGATGTCGAAGACCGGAGCTCTTGGTCTTACATCAGGTCCATAGCCGGTCCTATGATTTACGGGACTTATGACAAAATCTAAAATTTGCGCCATTTTTCTCACATAAATAAATTTTTTTAGCATGTTTAGAAGCAAAATCATCAATTAAGCTATCAAAATCATCAATCAAGTTATCATATTTTTTCGATTGGAGCGCTGGCTTTTTTGTTGCTTCCAAATTGGATTTTTTTTTTGATATACCTAGTCTATTGTAAAATTACGGGACTTCCAAAATTGGGGGCCCATGACCGTCGCCCACCTCGTCCGTGCCCTGGGCTGGCCCGCTCAGGTCTTGGAGGCTCCAACTTGTGTGATTACATATTACTTCTCATTTGGGTATTGATCGTTATTCATTTTATTATATGTTTTCATCAACAGAAAAATTTGAGGCCAGATTTAGACAATTTAACAGTCAGTACGTCTTCTATCTAAAACATCTTTATTATACTATGTAATATGCTTGAATATAGATAATTTGAGTTTTAATTATTTTGTTTAATAACTACCTATATATTCAGTTATAATATACAATCAAGAGCATCTCCAGAGATTTTGATAAAGACATGTAAGAATATATTTTAAAAATATGAATAAATAAATTTAGGGCCACATTTTAAAATTCGCACAGGGCCTTCAATTATTAAGGACCGGCCCTGCTTGACTGCACAGCATTCAACTGACCAGGTAGTCACTTTTGGAGGCTATGGTTGATTTCCTTTCTTACACAACCTGCAGTCCAGACTCCACAATCAGGTGTTTTCATCATTTCAATACTATTAACATTCGGAAGCATACTGGGAACTATATTCACCTTTTACATCCAAAATGAGCAGAATATTAACGCTCACACAGCTCAAATTACACTCGGAGAAGTTAGGATTCAATTCTGGCAGGATTTAGATGTACAAGATGTAATTTGCAACGAGTCCCTTCAAACATAGCAACATCCCGGATAAGATCACTCCAGCAAGATAATTTTAAATTATTTTAATAGTTTTATCTACACTATTAAAGATAGAATAATAATAAACGAATAAGTACTTGAAACCGGCATCAAGTTTTTATGACAAATTTGCCTTTCTATATTAAAGATAGATTGATCTCCTTTAACCCAATACACTGTTTCACATGGACAGAAAATGGAAAAAGAAAAATCAATGTGATTTTTTTGCCACACAAAAGGAAAAGAAAAAAAAAATGAAAATAAATCCTTGTGATTCCTCAACCTAGACGATTTCGTCTAGGCCCTTCATCTCATGCACAAACAGGGACACAAATGGAGTCGGGTCTCGCGGAGCTCCGACCCGACAAACCTGACTTGGGGTAGCTAACTTGGGATGAATTTGGAGGAAATTAAGTGGAGGAGGAGGCATATGTGGAGGTAAGATCCAAAATCCTAGTCGGAGGCAGGGACTTACCCAAGCGATCAGCTTCCTCTTACGAATATCTGGAACTCGAGAGTTCCCTTTAACGATGACAATAACAAAGCAGAAATAACCAAAACAATAACACAATCGTCAATACAATTTATAACGTGGTTCAGCCGAAGATTAGCCTACGTCCACGAGACAAAGGAAGAAATATTTTATTGAATCAAGAGAAATTTTATAAAAGTTCATACAAGAATACAATATCGAATGAACCCTCTTTTACGAGATCTCCCTTCTTCTCTCGACTCCCCTTAGTTTCCTTAGAAATCCCTCCAACGAACAAGTCACACCTTAGTTTTCCTCAAGTACACCTATTTAGGGTTAGGAAAACCCTTAAATAGGCTCTCCTAATTAAAGCTTCACAAAGTTTGGAACAAATACGGATCGTCAAAAACCTTGCCAAAATTGACCCAAACTGGAATTCATGTCCAAGTGAGCACTAGTGTTCACTTTGAAGCTAGAAAAACCAGGATACCGCTACAATAAACCGGAATTCCGACATACTATAAAATTTTGATTTACTGTAGCATGACTGATTTTGGCTCTTATTTTGAACCCCGTTTGAGTCGTTGACTCCTTTTGATCTTTTTCGATCTTTGGATGGCGTGCGTCGCTCTCCTTCGTTGAAAACAAGCTACATTACAATAATTTTCACTATGACTTGAGTTTTAAAAGAGACCTTCTGAAATTATTACAAATTGCCTCTGCTTTAGTTTCTCATCACGTTTTCCCTTGCCCCACTAATATACTATTTGACTAAAATTGCGAAACTGCCACGATCCACCTACGGAGGCCACAAACCTTCCTCATACTTAAATACCCGAATAGAAGTCAAGACTAACTTAAACTTCTCCATAGTAATCAATCTTCGTTAGCGTAGCATATTTTGGAATTCACTTTAGTATCGATCTTTACACGATCAATATCCTTTGCACCACTCCTTTATTTTGTGATATCATACGTCGATGTGTTTTGTCAGACTAAGATATACCTGATTCTTCACGAAATGAATCACAATTTGATTGTCACAAAACAACAACGAAACCTACATCTTCTCAGATCCAAGGTCACCAACTAAATCTTTCAACCACAAGACCTCCTTTGATGCTTCTACTACTGCTATGTATTCTGACTCCATACATTCATAGTGCCATAATATCCTGAAGGGTCAACTTCCAACCGAATGGACAACCAGCTGCAAGTGTGTATACATAATCCGTAGTTGGTCTTCTCTTATCTAAGTCACCTGCATGATCCGCATTTACATATTGTTGAGAATCAATAAGGGACTTTTAGTCCCACATCGGAATATGTTATATGTAGAGGAGCTAGACTCCCTATAAGTAGTGAAGTAGTCCATCAATAAAATCATCCAACCATTATTTTCTACATGGTATCAGAGCCATAACTCTCTCTCTCTCTCTCCACAAAAAAAAAAAAAAAATTTAGCGAATCCCACCCCCACCCCCCGACGCAGCAGGCCCCCCCCCCCCCCCCGACCCAGCAGGCCCCCCACTCCTTGTCGCCCCTCTCCCAGCCCCTCTCCTCCAAGCCGCCCCCCCCAACCCCCACTCCCTGCCGCCCCTCTCCCAGCCCCTCTCCTCCAAGCCGCCCCCCTCCCCAAATGCTTTATTTGTTATTCCTTCTTCACATCGGGATCTATACAGCAGCACACCGCCCCCCCCTCCTCCCTCTTTCTCTCTTGCCATGGACACCCTAACCCTAGACCTAGCAGCCCCATCAAACCCTAACCCTAGCTTTAAAAAAAAAAGGAAAAAAAAAAGAAAAAAGAAAAAAGAAAAATAATAATAAATAAAACGGCGTATTTCGAATAGAGACGGCTGTCAAATCTTTATTTGCACCGACTCTGTTCCTTGCTTACGCCGTTTGGAACTAACAAATGCTTTATTTGTTATTCCTTCTTCACATCGGGATCTATACAGAGACTGATCATGTCTTCTCTGGTGTCCTGACGTGTTCACTTTACATGCGCGCGCCGGTGCTGGCCAAGTTAGTAGCGCATTCGAAAAGTCTGTGACGTCGAAGTAGACGACGAAGACGAAGAAGACGACGAAGTTGGGGAAGTTGCCGACTTCGACGTCGAAGAAGCCGGCGGAGACGACGAATAGGGTTCACAGTTGAAGAAGTCATGGATTCGATCAGTGGCAAACTGACGGCCGACGAGATGAAGGCCTTGGTTGATGATATCTTATCGAAGAGATTAACCGAGGTAACCCCACGTGTGATCCATACTGATGTGGATCCGTCCCCTTACAAAATGGGAAAATTGAAGAAGCTGGAGACGAAGTTGGAAGGAGCGTCCAACTACTTAAAGTGGTCGCGGCAGACGATGCGGACACTGAAGGGACGTGGCTTGGTTGGCTATGTCACTGGCCAAGCCCAGGCGCCAGCCGATCACTCCGCCAAGGAGTTTGCTGTTTGGGAGATTGTCAACAACGTCGTGGCTGGGTGGTTGATTGCCTCTTTAACCGACCAGGTGTCGGGCAATGTCGAGGCAATGGAGGCTGCTGCTGATATATGGCAAACTCTAAAAGATATGTACTCCGGCTCCGGCAACCCTATGCGAGTCTTTCAACTGCAAGATGAACTCGATAGGGTGGCCCAAGACGAACGTACCATCTCTGAGTACGCGGCCCTGTTGAAGAAGTACTGGTCTGATCTGGATCATTATGATCCTCTTGGGATGGAAGATGCACAAGTCGAACCGGCATTCGCGAAGTACTTTCAGACGTTCTTGGCTTATATTTCGCGGCAGCGTATGATAAAATTCCTGAAGGGACTACACCCTGTGTTTGAGCAGAGACGGAATATCCTCCTATCCCAGCCCACGCTTCCGACCTTGGAAGAAGCTATAGCCGTCATGACACAGGAAGAAGCTCGACTGAAGTTGATGCCCAACAAGGGCTCCTACCAGGGGGAGCGAGCCGAGGTTGAAAAGTCTGCCCTTGCTGCCTTCAATCAACCTCCATCTGTTGGTGGTGTTTGCCACAATTGTGGTGACTCCGGACATTACATCCGATTTTGTCCACAACCCTTGCGAAATCAGTCTACTGATCGAGGACGGGGTCGTGGAGGCCGACGTGGTAGTAGAGGAGGATATGCTGGTAGACGGGGAGGACACAAAGCGAATCTGGTAGAGGAAGGGGGAGAGAATCAACTGGCTGAAATAACCCCGCTTGAGCGGGAGTTCCTTGAGAAGTTGCGAGGCACAAAGCTGGGTTCGGCCGACAGTCCTGGGGCGTCTTCTACCTCGGGGGATCTCGTCACTTGCTTTGCCCAAACCAGCACCGGTAATCCTGTACGTGCTCTTGCATCTGTCCATCAGCCAGGATGGATAATGGACTCTGGGGCATCTCGCCATGTCACGGGATCCCGTGGCGCGTTTCAGGACTATACTCACCTACCATTGCCGGAGAGTATTCAGACCGCTGATGGTACATCCAGCCCTATAGTGGGTAAAGGCACTGTCGCATGCACCCCTTCCATCACTCTAACCAATGTCTTACATGCTCCATCTTTTCCTGTCAATCTTCTATCCATTAGTGCCATTATACTTGATCTTAACTGTACTGTTTCCTTTGACATTCCTACGGTGACTTTTCAGGAGAAGGGGACAGGACGACGACTTGGGACTGGCACATGGCATAAGGGGCTGTGGTATTTAGACAGGACTGGACTGGACAACACATTGGCATCCTTGGTCGCAGCCGCACCACCAGAAGCTTCCTGTCGCAGTGTTGAAGCCGACTTGCTACTCCACCACCAGCGTGTCGGTCATTCCTCTTTTCAAGTTATTAGTCGAATGTATCCGTCCTTATATCAAAGGGCTGATAAAGAGAAATTATTTTGTGATGCTTGTGAGTTGGAAAAACATACCAGAAGCTCGTATGTGAGCTCGGGGAATAGGAGTTCAGCTGCTTTTGACATGATACATTCGGACGTATGGGGCCCTTGTCCTACAACCGGAATTAACGGCTTTCGATGGTTCGTCACCTTTATTGACTGTTATACCCGCGTGACCTGGGTCTACCTTATGAAGAATAAAAGTGACGTCCTTGAGGCCTTTCGGGACTTTCATCGACGGGTGGAAACACAATATGGCGCTAAAATTAAGTGTTTCCGGTCTGACAATGGGACGGAGTATACTAATAAGCGGGTTGCTGAGTATTTTTCCACTCATGGAATACTACATCAAACTTCATGTGCTTATACTCCGGCACAAAATGGTGTGGCTGAACGAAAGAACAGACATCTGCTAGAAGTCGCACGGACGATGATGCTGGCTATGAATGTCCCGAAAAACTTATGGGGGCAGGCTATATTGACGGCCTCTTATCTCATCAACAGAATGCCATCTCAAGTATTGGACTGGAAGACACCGTTGGAGATGCTTACTGGGGCAACTACATACACTGTTCCACCGAAAGTTTTTGGATGTGTGTGCTTTGTCCAAGATAATAGGCCTGGCGTTGGCAAACTGGATCCTAGGGCAGTTAAATGTGTCTTTGTCGGTTACACGGCGACTCAGAAGGGATATGCCTGTTGGAGTCCAGTCGAGCGGAAGATGTTTGTCAGCATGGACGTTACATTCAGAGAACTCGAACCATACTATGGTTCGAATGAAGGTTTAGCATTTGGTGACACCTAACACAGATGGTGTTCGATGTGAGGGGGAGATAATAAGCCCAAATGTGGTCGTCGGATCGGTTCCGTGTCCGATTGTAGAAAACTGGACGAAAGGAGGAGAGCACAGTGACTCAGATACAGAGAATGAAGAAGACGATACATATGTTACGCAGGGGGAGCAGCAGACAAGGGAAAAGGAGCTCCAAGTCTACAGAAGGAGACAACAGAAGTCCAGTACTGTGCCTATGCCGTGCCCTGTGCCTACTGTACCAAGTCCCTCGTCTACTCCTGCTCCAGCTCCTGAAGATGTTGCCCCCGCACTGAATCACTCGGATTCTGATGCGGATCTCTCCGACTGGGATGGTATGATCTCTCCACCACCTATTGCTCCCTTAAGGAGATCTTCTCGCATCAATGCGGGTAAGGCTCCTGCTCATTTTGATGATTACGAACATGACATTGCCAACTTCTTGTCTTATTCTAACATTTCTTCGAATTATCGAGCCTTCATTGCATCGTTAGACTCTACTTCGTTGCCCAAGTGTTGGCAGGAAGCAAAGAAAGATCCAAGGTGGAAAGCTGCAATGATGGAAGAACTTGGGGCACTGGAGAAAAATAAGACATGGGAGCTGGTTCCATTACCCAAAGGAAAGAAAGCTGTAGGATGCAAATGGGTGTACACAGTGAAAGAGACGCCAGAAGGAAAAGTAGAGCGATACAAGGCGAGGTTGGTTGCAAAAGGATTCACACAGTCATATGGAATAGACTATGATGAGACGTTTGCCCCAGTAGCAAAAATGAGCACCGTGAGAACTCTGGTCTCCATTGCAGCGAACTATGGGTGGAAGCTGTACCAGCTGGATGTGAAGAATGCCTTTCTTCATGGAGTGCTACGCGACGGAATCAAACGGAGGGACGTCGCAAGGAAATGTGTGTAAACTGAAGAAGTCGCTATACGGGCTCAAGCAATCTCCTCGAGCTTAGTTTGACAGATTCAGAAAGGCTGTTACAGGCATGGGATACCGTCAAACAAATGCAGATCATACGGTCTTCCTCCAGCATGCAAGAGGCCACATCACTATACTTGCTGTATATGTGGATGATATAGTAATCACAGGTGATGATGAAGTCGAGATCACTAAGCTGAAGTCAAAACTCGCGAAGGAGTTTGAAGTGAAGGATTTAGGAGCGATGAGGTACTTTCTAGGTATCGAGGTGTGTGAAGGCGAACAAGGAATTGTTCTCTCACAGAGAAAATACACACTAGATATGCTGAAGGAGACAGGGATGCTGGGATGCAAAGCAGCAGTCACTCCAATTGACCAGAAGTGCAAGTTGGGAGCAGAAGCAGGAGAGCCAATTGATCGTGAAAGATATCAACGACTTGTAGGGAGATTGATTTATCTGGGGCACACTCACCCTGATATCTCATTTGCGGTAAGTGTAGTGAGTCGCTACATGCATGATCCAATAAAGGGTCATATGGAAGCAGTATTTCAGATCTTGAGATATCTGAAAGGAACGCCGGGAAAGGGGCTATGGTTCAAGAAGAATGGACGCATAAAAGTTGAGGGATACTGTGATGCAGACTGGACGAGCTGCATAGACGACAGAAGGTCTACCACGGGATACTGTGTTTTTGTCGGAGGAAATCTGGTCTCATGGAGAAGCAAGAAACAGTCAGTGGTAGCACGGTCGATAGCTGAAGCAGAATACAGAACAATGGCTCTGGGAGTGTCAGAGTTGCTGTGGGTGAAAGCATTGCTGACAGAGTTGCAGCTGGATAAGGGAGCACCATTGCGTCTTCTGAGCGATAGTCAAGCTGCAATAAGTGTAGCTAACAATCCAGTTCAGCACGACAGAACGAAGCACATCGAGATTGATCGATTCTTCATCAAGGAGAAGCTGGAACAAGGGATACTGAAGATTGACCATGTCCGCTCAAAAGAACAAGTTGCAGACTGTCTGACTAAGGGTCTTAGTTCATTAAGTCTGTCAAAGCTATGTAACAAGATGGGGATGATTAATATCTATCGCCCATCTTGAGGGGGAGTGTTGAGAATCAATAAGGGACTTTTAGTCCCACATCGGAATATGTTATATGTAGAGGACCTAGACTCCCTATAAGTAGTGAAGTAGTCCATCAATAAAATCGTCCAACCATTATTTTCTACACATATCCATGCATCCGACTCGATTTATGTTCCGACTTGTAAAACAATAAACCAAGATTCTTAGTTCCTTTTAGATATTGAAGTATCCACTTTATCACTTCCCAATGAAACCTTTATGGATTTGACATATATCGACAGCTTAAACTGACGTATATGAAAAATCTGGTCGAGTCGATACCATAGTGTAAATGAGTAAATCCACTCAGTAGCATATAGTACGAGAGCCATCTTTTCCTCTCCTCTATCTTTTGATATGCTTTGGAGGATAACTTAAAATGACTATCGAGAGGAGTACTCACTTGTCTTCCGTCATTCATGCTCAATCTCTCCAGTACCTTCTCAACATATTTCCTTTGAGATAGTCATAGCTTTGCAGCCTTCCTTTCTCGATAGATTTCATCCCAATGATTTTTCTTGCTCCACTTTCAATCATTCATGTCAAATTCTGCACTCAATGGAGCTTTAAATGTTTTTATTTCCGTCATAATATGTCATCGATACATAAGACAAGATATATCAACTAACCATCCTAATTAAGCCGCTTCGATATACACAACTACACACAATTGTAATACTCACACCAAGAGAAATTAGTCTTCCACATAAATGAGTTAAAAGGCTTATACCACTACCTAGGAGGCTGCTTCAACCCACTTATACACCTACGGGACCCACTTTGCGGCAACGCGGCAACCGTCCCATCGCATAACGCCACAGTATAACTCATATCCGATCCCTTTTAATTCTTTTTTATCTACTTTATAATATTTTAGTACATTAATTGTTATTTTTAATTATTGTATTTGAGGACCTCGCGGGACACCGATGGAAGTACAAGCCAGACTGAGGACTGGAGACCATAGTTCGAGACTTGCTTACCTAACTGAACCCTCTAGGCAAGTACCCCTTGCTCGATGACAGCTGAGCGCCCTCCTGATGATTTCAGTTTTGAGTTGCTTTACTTATTTTTATTGTAATTGCGAGATTTTAATAGTGTAACTTATTAGTAAAAGTATTGTTGAGAACTAATAAGGGACTTAGTCCCACATTGGAAAAATATAGTATGAAGAGGAGCTAGACTCCCTATAAGTAGTGGAGTACCCAATCAATAAAACAATACAACAATTATTCTCTACATCGTATCAGAGCCATAACCACAAATTTTTTTTTCTTTCCCACCCCTTCCCCAACCCGGCAGTTCCCCCTCCTGCCCTCCCTCCCGACGCCTCCCCTGCCCCGCTCGACGCCCCCCCTGCTGCCGCCGACGACCCCCCCTGCTGCCCCCGACGCCCCCCCCCCAGCCGACGAACCCCCCCTGCCGCTGCCCCCCCCCCCCCGACGCCCCCCTTCTTCCGACCCCAGCTGCTGCCGACCCCCCCTTTTTTTTCAAAACGAAAAAAACCCTAATTTGAAAGCGAGATTATGTGGACGGTTATTCGAAGACGGATGGACGTCAAATGCTTTATTTGCACCATCTGTTCCTAGAGTACGCCCTCCGAAATTACAAAATACTTTATTTGTTTTTCCGATTCTCGATCTGCAAAATTAGGATCTACATGCGCGCGCCGGTGTTGGCCACGTTAACAGCGCATTCGTAAGGTCTCTGTTGAAGACTTTACATAAAGACGACGACGACGAAGCTGACGAAGACGACGACGACGAAGCCGACGAAGACGACGACGACGAAGAATCACAGTTGAAGACGCCATGGATTTGATCAGTGGTAAACTGACAGCAGAAGAGATGAAGGCCTTGGTTGATGATATTTTATCAAAGAGATTAACCGAGACAACCCCACGTGTGATCCATACTGATGTGGATCCGTCACCCTACAAAATGGAAAAGCTGGACAAGCTAGAGACGAAGTTGGAAGGAACGTCCAACTACTTGAAATGGTCACGGCAGGCAATGCGGACGCTGAAGGGACGAGGCTTGGTTGGCTACGTCAATGGCCAAACCAAGGCGCCAGATGATCCCTACTCAAAGGAGTTTGCTATTTGGGAAATTGTCAACAATATGTTGTGGCTGGATGGTTGACAGCCTCCTTGACCGACCAGGTGTCGGGCAATGTAGAGGCGATGGAGGCTGCTGCTGATATATGACGGACTTTGAAGGATATGTACTCAGGCTCAGGCAATCCTATGCGGGTCTTCCAACTGCAGGATAAACTTGATAGGGTGGCCCAGGACGACCGTACCATCTCTGAGTATACAGCACTGTTAAAGAAGTACTGATCTGATCTGGATCACTATGATCCTCTTGGGATGGAAGATGCACAAGTCGAACCAGCATTTGCGAAACATTTCCAAAAGTTCTTGGATTATATTTCGCGACAACGGATGATAAAGTTCTTGAAGGGTCTTAACCCTGTGTTTGAGCATAAAAGGAATGTACTCCTAGCACAGCCTATGCTTCCCACCTTAGAAGAAGCTATAGCTGCCATGGCACAAGAAGAGGCTCGATTGAAGTTGATGTCCAACAAGGACTATTTCCAGGGGGAGCAAGCCGTTGTTGACAAGTCCGCCCTTGCCGCCTTCAATCAGCCTCCCTCTGTGACCGGTGTTTACCACAACTGTGGTAACTCAGGACATTACATCAGATTTTGTCCAAAACTCCTGTAAAGTCAGTCGAGTGATCGTGGACGGGGTCGCGGAGGACGTCGAGGTGGTAGAGGCGGTTATGCTGGTAGAAGGGAAAATTATTCTGGAGGACACAAAGCTAATCTGGCGGAGGAAGGGACAGAAAATCACCTGGCTGCGTTAACCCCTCTTGAGAAGGAGTTTCTCGCGAGATTACGCAGCACGAAGCTAGGTTCGGACGACAGTCATGGGGCGTCATCTACCTTGGGGGATCACATCACTTGTTTTGCCTAATCCAGTACAGGTATTCCTGCGCGTGCTCTTGCAACTGCTGTCCACCAACCAAGTTGGATTATGGATTCTGGGACATCTCGCCATGTCACGGGGTCCTACGGTGAGTCCAGGACTATACTCACCTACCGACGCCGGGGAGCATTCAGACTGCTGATGGTAACTCCAGCCCTCTCATGGGTAAAAGCACTGTCGCATGCACCCCTTCTCTCACTCTCACCAATGTCTTACATGCTCCGTCGTTTCCTGTCAATCTTCTTTCTATTAGTACCATTATTCTTGATCTTAACTGTACTGTTTCCTTTGACATTCCTACGGTGACTTTTCAGGAGAAGGGGACAGGACGACGACTAGGGACTGACACATGGCATAAGGGGCTGTGGTACTTGGACAGGACTGGACAAAGTATTGGCATCTCTGGTAGCAGACACACCACCGGAAGATTCACGGCGCAGTGTAGAAGATGAATTGCTACTCCACCACCAGCGTGTCGGTCATTCTTCTTTTAAAATTATTAGTCGAATGTATCCGTCCTTATACCAAAGGGCTCATAAAGAGAAGTTATTTTGTAATGCATGTGAGTTGGGTAAACATACCAGAAGCACGTATGTGAGTTCAGGAAGTAGAAGTTCAGCTGCATTTGATATGATACATTCGGACGTATGGAGCCCTTGTCCTACAACCGGTATTAACGGTTTTCAATGGTTCGTCACTTTTATTGATTGTTATACTCGCGTGACATAGGTCTATCTTATGAAGAATAAAAGTGACGTCTTTGAGGCGTTTCGAGACTTTCATCACCGGGTAGAAACACAATATGGCACTAAAATTAAGTGCTTACGGTCTGACAATGGGACGGAGTATACAAAAAAGAAGGTAGCTGAGTATTTATCCACTCATGGAATACTATACCAAACTTCATGTGCCTATACACCGGCACAAAATGGTGTGGCCGAACGGAAGAACAGACACCTGCTGGAGGTCGCACGGACGATGATGCTGGCTATGAATGTCCCGAAACACTTATGGGGGCAGGCGGTGTTAACGGCCTCTTATCTCATCAACAGATTGCCATCTCAGGTATTGGACTGGAAGACACCGTTGGAGATGCTTACTGGTGCAACTACGTACACTGTTCCACCGAAAGTATTTGGGTGTGTATATTTTGTCCAAGATAATAGACCAGGAGTTGACAAACTGGATCCTAGAACGGTTAAATGTGTCTTTGTCGGGTACACGACAACTCAGAAGGGATACGCATGTTGGAGCCCAGTTGAGCGGAAGATGTTTGTAAGCATGGACGTTACATTCAGAGAACTGGAACCATATTATGGTTCGGATGACGGTTCAGCGTTTGGTGACACACCTAACACAGAGGGTGTTAAATGTGAGGGGGAAAAAATAAGCCCATCTGTGGTGGTCGAATCGGTCCCATGTTCGGTCGTGAAAAACTGGACGAAAAGGGGAGAAAACAGTAACTCCGATACAGAAGATGAAGAAGATACATATGTTAAACATGAGGAGCAGCAAACAATGGATAAGGAGCTCCAAGTCTACAGAAGAAGACAGCAGAAGTCCAGTACTGTGCCTGTACCGTGCCCTGTGCCTACTGTACCAAATCTCCCGTCTACTCCTGCTCAAACTCTTGAAGATGTTGCCCCCGCACTGAATCAATCTGATTCTGATGCGGATCTCTCCGACTCTGATGGTATGATCTCTCCACCACCTATTGCTCCCTTAACGAGATCTTCTCGCATCAATGCGGGTAAGGCTCCTAGTCGTTTTGATGATTATGAACATGATATTGCCAACTACCTGTCTTATTCTAACATTTTTTCGAATTATCGAGCCTTCATTGCATCGTTAGACTCTACTTCGTTGCCCAAGTGTTGGCAGGAAGCAAAGAAAGATCCAAGGTAAAAAACTGCAATATTGGAAGAACTTGGGGCACTAGAGAAAAATAAGACGTAGGAACTGGTTCCATTACCCAAAGGGAAGAAAACTGTGGGATGCAAATGGGTGTACACAGTAAAGAAGACGTCAGAAGAAAAAATGGAATGATACAAGACAAGGTTGGTTGCAAAAAGATACACACAATCATATGACATCGACTATGATGAGACGTTTGCTCCAGTAGCGAAAATGAGCACCGTAAGAACTCTGGTCTCCATTGCAGCAAACTATGGGTGGAAGCTATACCAGTTAGATGTGAAGAATGCCTTTCTCCATGGGGACCTACAAGAAGAAGTGTACATGGAACTCCCGCCAGGGTGCTACGCTACAGAATCAGACGGAGGAACATCGCATAGAAAAGTGTGCAAACTAAAGAAGTCGCTATATGGACTCAAGCAATCTCCTCGAGTCTGGTTTGACAGATTCAGAAAGACTGTTACAGGCATGGGATACCATCAAGCAAATGCAGATCATACGGTCTTTCTTCAACATGCAAGAGGCCACATCACTATACTTGCTGTATACGTGGATGATATAGTAATCACAGGTAATGATGAAGTCGAGATCGCTAAGCTGAAGTCAAAACTCGCGAAGGAGTTTGAGGTAAAAGATTTAGGAGCGATGAGGTACTTTCTAGGTATCGAGGTGTGTGAAGGCGAACAAGGAATTATTCTCTCACAGAGAAAATATGCTCTAGATCTGCTGAAGGAGACAGGGATGCTAGGATGCAAAGCAGCAGTCACTCCAATTGGCCAGAAGTGCAAGTTGGGAGCAGAAGCAGGAGAGCCAGTTGATCGTGAAAGATATCAACGACTTGTAGGGAGATTGATTTATCTGGGGCACACTCGCCCTGATATCTCATTTGCGGTGAGTGTAGTAAGTCGCTACATGCATGATCCAAGAACGGGTCATATGGGTGCAGTATTTCAGATCTTGAGATATCTGAAAGGAACGCCGGAGAAAGGGCTATGGTTCAAGAAGAATGGATGTATAGAAGTTGAGGGATACTGCGATGCAGACTGGACGAGCTGCATAGACGATAGAAGGTCTACCACGGGATATTGTGTCTTTGTAGGAGGAAACTTGGTCTCATGGAGAAGCAAGAAACAGTCAGTGGTAGCACGGTCTACAGCTGAAGCAGAATACAGAGCAATGGCTTTAGGAGTGTCGGAGTTGCTGTGGGTAAAAGTATTGCTGACAGAGTTGAAGCTGGACAGGGGAGCACCGTTACGTCTTCTGAGCGATAGTCAAGCTGCAATAAGTATAGCTAACAATCCAGTTCAGCACGACAGAACGAAGCACATCGAGATCGATCGATTCTTCATCAAAGAAAAGCTGGAACAAGGAATACTGAAGATTGATCATGTTCGCTCAGAAGAACAAGTGACAGACTGTCTGACTAAGGGTCTTAGTTCATTAAGTCTGTCGAAGCTATGTAACAAGATGGGAATGATTAATATCTATCGCCCATCTTGAGGGGGAGTGTTGACAACTAATAAGGGACTTAGTCCCACATTGGAAAAATGTAGTATGAAGAGGAGCTAGACTTCCTATAAGTAGTGGAGTACCCAATCAATAAAACAATACAACAATTATTCTCTACAAGTATAATAATGGAATTTAGTATAGATTGGCTCGGTACCAAACCGTAACCCGTATCGAACAATTCGGGAGGGTCATCCTAGGCATCCGAAGACATGTGCACGACCTTGATAGCATAGCGTCCTAGTATGTCCCGTAACTCGCGGTGGGGTAACAGAGTGGCTTATTACTTGTTGGACCGTGCTTGTGGCTTTTCTTCGTATTGGTCATGTGTTGGTGAGATCTTATGTGGTGAATTGTGGTCTTGTGTGTAGTGGTTTGGACCTGGTGTGTAGTGTAGTGCTATTGGAGGCCTGAGACTCATTGATCTTGGCTTAAAAATTCTACGACTGGTTGTGCCGGATGGCTTTTTTTTGTTTGTTTTCCAGGTCTTACAAGTGTACTGGTCCAAAAAATACAGGGAAGGCTCAGCCCAAATTTTCTAGAATTCCCCATCAGAAATTCGGTTCAAATGATTTGGGCAAAGCAACTTATGGATTTGTTGAATCGATCGCGTGTATGAGTTATCCTAAAGTACTCGACCTCTGTAGCTGGTTAGATTGACTCATACCGTAGTTAGTTTTTGCAGCTTTTGGCTTGTCCCTATGTGTTTTAGCGGTATTTTTTTTTCTAGTTTGTTTAGGACTCTTTCTTAGGATTTACGACTTTTATTAGAAATAAGACTATGTAGAAGACAATATTAAAGTTGAATATTATTGAATTGCTTTTATTTTGAGTTGTTCCATGGAAGTTTTATCTCTTTTGATTCTCCTGTTTGAAAATTGAGATTCCAGTTCTCGTATCTTTGGTCGTTGGTTAAGCAATTCTCGTATCTTGGGTAATTTGGTTCAGCACGGATTCTCGTATCTTGGGTAATTTGGTTCAGCACGGCGTTTCCGTATTGTGTCAAATGTTGGACTAGGCGCTTCTTTCTAAGTGCCTTCCTATGTCGTTATCAAACATGCAGAATACAACCCTACAATTCCCAGGAAACGAACAGAGCCTAATCAAGGCTAGTTGGTGGGAGCTATGTTATGAGACAAATTCCTTTGGATCTGGTGGGTTGCGGAGGGGCCCAAGAAACTAAGATACCCGAGGAAATAGTCGATTTCCGACGTTCTTTTTTTACTTGGGCATATCGACCCCCTCTCTCTCTCTCTCTCTTTTCCTGCGGAACTGAATGCAGGTCTCCGTCCCTTATTCCGGACAGGAGGAACACAAAGTGAGAGGCTGTCTCACCCTTTCAATGAAATGATGGATTTCAAAAAATATATCAAACAACTGATTACTCATTAACCTTCCATAATCAATCTGAAGTCAAATGAGATAATTCAAATCAACCACATCCTAATTAAATAGAAGAGTTAATTACCGAAATTGTGTCTGAAGAATGTTGTGGTTGCCATTTTGGTGATCGAACTTTTTTGGTTAATTTGGTACCTACGATTTGTATTTTGGTTTAAAGAGTACCTAAACTAGATTTATTTGATTTTTTTTGATGAAAATCGATAAAAATGGCCATATGATGGATGGTCACATGGCTTATTTTTCATAGTTATTTTATTTTTTCGACTAAGAAAATTGGTGTTCGAAGAAATTCTACATAAATAAATTATAGCCGACGTATCGACTGGTGATGACAAAAATAACCCTAAAAATAAGGCACGTGACCATCACATGTCTAATTTTAAATATTTCCATCTAAAATACCAACCAAATCTAGTTCTCGCACTCTTTAAATCAAAGTGTAAAGCATAGACACCTAATTAACTAAAAAAAAATCGACCACAAAAATGGCAACAATGACATTCGTCAGGCACAATTTGGATAATTAACTATAAATAGAATCTTTCAATATTGTATAAGCTTATAAATAATACAATCAAGAAGTCAAGGAGATGGGTTTGTAGACTCCTAACATCATATATATACATATCAAAAGGAAAGGTAAACAAAGATACAAAGTACGATATAGTAAGATTGTCATAAAAAGGAAATTAAGTAGTTTCACTTATAATTAGAAAGTAAGGTTTCTTACTGACCCAAATGGAACTCTCTTCCATCCACTGAAGAACAAAGAGAGGAGGAGGAAGTAACAAATATTGTTGAGTACATTTATGCATGAACCAAGGGGTATAGTTGGAAATCTAAACTGTCACTGTCACTGTCACTGTCACGCTGCATTCCTCTTTTTAACTGTGCCAGATGAAGGACACGTGTCCCATCCGAAGGTCGAGAGGGGCTAGGGTTTTTGGGTATGAAAAAACCGGAGGCAGAAGCAATAAATGGGAAGCCGCCGGTTGTTTTGTGGTCGGATAGAGCGGTTTTATGTTTACGTGACGTTTTCCTTTTCTTTTTTCTTTTTTTTTAAGGCACTACCAAATTTACTTCGGCCTAGTCCAATTTTTTTCCAAAATTATTTATAAGTTTGTCTTTTAAATTTTTACTCTAATTTTTTCCAGCAACTAGGACTGCCAACTTCGTTGCAGTCCTAGGACTGCCAACTTGTTGGCAGTCGTAACATAAAGTAGTACTGCCAACTTAGTTGCAGTCCTAACATAAAGGAGGACTGCCAACTTAGTTGCAGTCCGCGTCGACGAAGGCGCAATGCAGCTTGGTGGCGGCGGCCCCTCCCATCCGAGGAACCCTTGCACTCGGCAGAAGCCCCACGACGACGACGACGAAGACGAGGAGGAAGAGGAGGAGGAGCAGCAGCGCGGCCGGGAGCCATTGTAGTGACCCGCTCCGCCCTAGCGGAACGCCGATGTAGTGCCCCGTCCCTACATCGTGCCCCGTACTCTGTCCACGGGGTGCGCGAGAAAGGAACACTGTCGCTATCGATTCGGCCGGGACCGATAGGTCGGGATCGACCGAGTCGATCGAACGGGAACGGTTGAATTAAGATCCATTCCTCGTTATGGAATGTCTTCTTCGGAACCAAGTCCCATATTCAGCGGGTTGCGCCTCGAGGATTGACTCTGCGGCTGAGTCGGGAGAGACCTCCCGTTGCTCTACTTTTCACGCCGCTTGCGTTGGTTTTGGCTTTGTTTTCTGAATGCGTTTCGTGGATGTTTTCGATGGTTTTCATGGCTTACATTTCGAACTCGCATTTCCTATCGAACTCTTTGAATAATGCAGTGTTCTAATCGGTTGCTTGTGCGATTTCAGGTAATCGCGTAGGCGACGTCTAGCGCGACCAACAAGTTCGCTCGCCAAGGTAAACTCAAGGTGAGTGGCTGACCCTTTTCTTCTCGACCCCCTTCTTAGGCAAAATCGATAGTGTTGTTGCGAGAGAAAAGATAAATGCAAGGGCACGGACACGAATGAATGAACAAGTTTCAAAGAAAAATGTAGGCTATGTCTTAATAACAAAAATCATGTCTTTGCACGGTCATGGACAACTTGTCGACAAGGTGAACGTTTCCCCGCACGGCAAGCCCGAGGCCACGGGACCGTTGCGGGCATTGGGAAACAAAAGAATTAGGCGAGGACTTGCAGCGGGGCTAGCTACCCACGCTGAAAGGACCCCGTCTAACAAAAGCAAAGAGGAGTCCACAATGGCTCTGGGAGTCAGTGACCAACACACGAAATAATGCACTTGGTATGGAAAATGATAACAATTGAAAGGGAAGAACATGGTAAGTTTTATAAGGCACGACGCGGTCCGCCGGGGTAAGTTTCAACGTAAAAGTTCACTATGCTTGTCATTACTTGTTTGTAATCCATTAGGATGGTTAGAAACATTCATACTCAATTGTCATATAAACTCTTCAACCAAATGAGAGCTTGGAATTTAAATAGCCACGCACCAGTACAAAGTGTAATGTACTGATCCTCGCTCTCCACGCAGGTACCCCGAACTACGAAGGGCGTGCCAACTAAAGCTCAAGGCGGCGTGCATTCCTTTCAAGCCTCGTCCGTGTGAAGGCTTGTTTTCTGGATTTCCTTTTGAAGAAGACCCGCACATCAGTCCAAAGAAAAATGACGACTCGACTTCCCGCCATAGCAGGTGGAAATATGTATTGGTTTTTGCTTGTATAAAAAGGGTGTAATGTATGGAACGACTATCTCATCGGCGTTCATTTTTGTAAGTCGAAGTCATGTTGTAGCCCGCGCGGCAATGATTGTAAAAAGAAGTCTATGTAAAGTTCATATTATCAATGAAAAGTCTATTTCCATTTCAAATGTGTTATTCAATTTCTCTGCGTACTCTAAATTGATGTTGTGTTTCGGATAACCTTATGACTATGCCTTGTGCGAACGCAACTTAGGTTCGCACGGCATCACGCCCGGGGGACGACTATCGATTCGACGGAATCGGGGCGTGACATAATGGTATCAGAGCACGGCTTTACATCCTTTGACCTCGCGTCTAGAGTTTCAAACCATTGACCACGCAACGATGAGATAAGTTGTTCCATACAATGAGTCCGTAATAATTTGAGACTGATGCGTTGCCTTCGTATCGCAGAAGTGGCGGAACCCACGGCCGAGCAAGAACAGAGCGCTTCCAGTGGCTCTAGTAGCTCGCATCGTCGGCAGGCCGGACCTTCTAACGATACAATCGAAAGGATGCTGCGCATGATGGAGGCGCAGCGGAACCAGTCCGAGAGCCGACATCAACGAGTAGAGGAACGACAGGCCCAGTTCGAGGCTCGCTTCGACGCGCACATCAAACTTCAACAAAAGCAGATGGATACCCTGCAGCAGATCGTCCAGACGTTTGCGGCCAACGGGAATTCTGCGACGGCACCTACCGCCACCGTACCTGCTACCACCGTGCCGACGATTCCACCCATTAAAGTCGACACGGCGGAGCCCGAGCTTCAACCTGCGGCACCAAAGAAGTACAACTTCGAAGTGTCAGAATTCAAGAAGGCGTGTCGCACCTCTTTCAGCGGCACCGAGGGTCCCTCCATTGCGATCGACTGGCTGGAAGAACTAGAAGACCACTTCGAGCTCCTCGGCATCGAAGACTCAAAGCAAGTCGCCTGCGCACAACTTCAACTACGGTTGAACGCGCACGACTGGTGGGCCGTGCGCAAGCGAGCGATTCGACCGGATAATACTACCGCGCCGATCCCTTGGGCCACGTTCTGCAAGGCCTTCGAACTCGAGTACCTTCCGTCTGCCGTTCGCCAAGCAAAGGAAAACGAATTCATGTCATTGAAGCAGGGGAGCAGGACCGTACAGCAGTACGCCGCAGAGTTCAACAAATTGTCCAAGTTCGCTGGTGCGTTTCTGCCTACTGAAGAGTGCCGCGTGCGACGGTTCGAAGTGGGACTGCGACAATCTATTGGTGCGCATGTCGGCGTCCCGGAGTACAAGACCACGGGCGAGGCTCTGAATCACGCTCTCCGTCTTGAGAGCCTGCATCCTCCCAGTGCTGACGACGTTGTGCGCCACTCCAATCACAAACGTCCTAGCCATACGGGAGGCAACAACGACGCGTCAAAGCGTCCAAACAACGGCGGCTACCAGGGTCAGAAAACGATGCCTCGATGTACCAGATGTGGGCGAGTGGGACACCGTGAGGACCATTGTTTCTTCCGCAATCTTGAATGTTACACTTGCGGACAGATTGGTCACCGGGCTCAAAATTGTCCAAGCCTTCGTCAGACTCGCAACGCCCCTCCCCAACAGAACCGACAGGAGAATCGAGTGCAGGCGCCTCGACCTGCTCTGCCTGCCCCACCAAACCATCAAGACAGGCGTCCGAATGCACAAGGACGCGTCTACGCCTTGACTCGAGATGAAGCGCTTGCCTCAGACACGGTCGTGACAGGTATACTTAGTTTTAATAATGTGCCTGCTCGCGTACTATTTGATTCAGGTGCTTCGCATAGTTTTATAGCGGCAGACTTTGTCGCCGAGCACAAATTTCCGTTAGTATCATTAGACCTCGACCTTAGCGTGAGCACACCTTCGGGCACACCAATACTCACTAATTCAGCCTGCACCGACGGGATTATCTGTATTGGCGGTCAAAAGATCGGTCTGGACGTAATGGTCCTAGACATGAATGACTTCGATATCATTCTGGGGATGGATTGGCTCGGGCCGTGCAACGCAACCATAGACTGTGCCAGGAAGACGGTCACTTTCCGCATACCAGGAGTGCCTGAATTCTGCTTTTCGTGTGGTGAGGCGTCGTCGACCTGCATGTTGATCTCGGCAATCTCTGCTCGGAGGATGCTGCATTCTGGGTGCGAAGGCTACTTGGCGTCCGTCCGAGACATGCGACAGGAAGGTGCAAACGTAGGTCAGACCGACGTTGTGACAGAATTCCCCGATGTGTTCCCGGACGAGCTACCCGGCATGCCCCCCGACCGAGAGATCAAGTTCAGCATCGATACATTCCCCGATACTCGACCGATTTCAAAGGCCCCGTACAGAATGGCCCCTGCTGAGCTGAAGAAACTCAAGGTCCAGCTACAAGAATTACTTGATAAAGGGTTTATTCGGCCTAGTGTTTCACCGTGGGGAGCGCCCGTATTGTTCGTGAAGAAGAAGGATGGGTCCATGCGTCTGTGCGTCGATTACCGAGAGCTTAACAAGGCCACCATCCGGAACAAGTATCCTTTGCCCCGCATAGACGACTTATTCGATCAACTACAAGGCGCCTCGGTATTTTCGAAGATTGATCTCCGCTCGGGCTATCATCAGCTCAAGATCAAGTCGGACGACGTGCAAAAGTCAGCCTTTCGCACTCGGTACGGCCACTACGAGTTCCTGGTGATGCCATTCGGCCTAACAAACGCCCCTGCCGCCTTCATGGACCTAATGAATCGGGTGTTTCGACCCTTCCTTGATAAATTTGTGGTAGTCTTTATTGACGATATTCTCATCTACTCGAAAGACAGGGCGCAGCATGCAGAACATCTGCGGACCGTGCTCCAGACACTTCGAGAGAACCAGCTATTTGCGAAGCGGAGTAAGTGCGAATTTTGGCTTAGCAGCGTATCCTTCCTTGGTCACATCATTTCGTCCGAAGGCATTGCAGTCGACCCGAAGAAAGTGGAAGCCGTTGCTGATTGGAAGAGGCCTGCGTCTGCTAGCGAGATTAGAAGCTTTCTTGGTTTGGCGGGATACTATCGACGCTTCGTGAAAGACTTCGCGAAGATTGCATCGCCACTGACTCGCCTCACTCAAAAGGGAGTCGTGTATGAGTGGTCGGATGACTGTGAAGCTTCATTTCAGGAGCTAAAACAGCGGCTGATTTCGGCACCCATACTCGCACTTCCGGATGGGCCAGAGGGTTTTCAGATATTCAGCGATGCTTCAGGCCAGGGCTTAGGATGTGTGCTCATGCAGCGGAACAAGGTGATATCATTCGCCTCCAGACAGTTGAAGCCGCACGAGAAGAACTATCCTACGCACGACTTGGAGTTAGCGGCGATTGTGTTCGCGTTGAAATTGTGGCGTCACTATCTATATGGCGTGGCGTGCGCGATCTATACCGACCACAAGAGCCTCAAGTATCTCTTCACCCAGAAGGAACTGAACTTACGACAGCGGCGCTGGCTCGAACTAATCAAGGACTATGACTTGACGATCGACTACACTCCGGGCAAGGGAAATGTGGTGGCGGATGCTCTGAGTCGGAAATACCTTGCCTCGCTATCCATCGACCGCAGACTACTACAAGATCTCGAAGAAATGGGCATCGATCTCCGGGTTCGATTCAGGGATATACGGTTGGCGCAGCTGCAGTTAGAGCCGAGTTTGCTGGAAAAGATCATGGTCGCTCAGAAGGATGATCCGTACCTGAAGAAAATGCGCGAGCGAATTTCAACAGGTAGTGTGACCGACTTTGCGGAAGACAAGACCGGCGCGCTGCGATTGAATGGCCGACTATGTGTTCCGGATGATTTTGAACTACGAAAGGAGATTATGTCGGAGGCACATCACGCGAAATATACCTTGCATCCAGGCAGTACCAAGATGTACAAGGACCTTCGCACGACTTTCTGGTGGCACGGGATGAAGAGAGATGTGGCGCTCTTCGTGTCACAATGCATGGCCTGTCAGCAGGTGAAAGCTGAGCATCAGCGACCGGGCGGGGAGATGCAGAACCTTGCCATTCCAGAGTGGAAATGGGATCATGTCACGATGGACTTTATTGTTGGCCTGCCGAAGACACCACGGGGGAGCGACGCCATCTGGGTCATCGTCGATCGATTAACCAAGTCGGCGCACTTCATTGCCATTAAAGTTACTTAGAGCGTTGATCGGCTGGCGCAGATTTATCTTGACGAGATCGTACGGCTGCACGGAGTTCCAGTATCCATCGTCTCTGATCGGGATTCACGGTTCATGTCGCGATTCTGGAGTAGCCTTCAGTCGGCGCTGGGTACCAAGTTGCAGTTCAGTTCAGCTTACCATCCACAGACCGACGGCCAAACGGAGCGCGTTAATCAGATTCTCGAAGACATGCTACGGCTCTGCGCAATCGACTTCAAATCAAGTTGGGACGTCCACTTACCGTTAGCAAAATTTGCATATAACAATAGCTACCAGTCCAGCATCCAAATGGCGCCGTATGAAGCCTTGTACGGTCGGAAGTGCATATCGCCCATTTGCTGGGATGAAGTCGGGGAACGGCAGATACTCGGTCCGGAGCTGGTAGAACAGACGGTGCAGAAGGTCAAGCTAATTCGGGAAAGACTAAAGATTGCACAGAGTCGGCAGAAGAGCTATGCCGACACCCATCGAAGACCGCTTGAGTTCTGTGTAGGCGATCACGTGTTCCTGAAGGTGTCGCCCATGCGTGGAGTTACTCGGTTCGACGTGAAGGGGAAGCTGAGTCCGAGATTCGTTGGGCCGTTCGAAATACTCGAGCGGGTCGCCCCCGTAGCCTATAAGATTGCCCTACCACCGGCGCTTGAAGGTGTACATAATGTCTTCCATGTCTCCCAACTGCGGAAGTACGTGCACGACCCTAGCCACGTGGTAGATTTTGGCCAGCTGGAGCTAAAGTCCGACTTATCCTACGTTGAAGCGCCCGTTCAAATATTGGAACGCAAGGATAAGTTACTTCAAAATCGGGCGATCCCTCTCGTCCGCATACTCTGGAGGAACCATGCGGCAGAGGAGTCGACATGGGAACTCGAGTCAGAGATGAGGGAAAAGTTCCCTTCATTATTTTCATAGAGGTAGGTTCTATTCTTAAGTTTCGAGGACGAAACTTTTTCTTAGTTGGTTATGGTGTAGTGCCCCGTCCCTACATCGTGCCCCGTACTCTGTCCACGGGGTGCGCGAGAAAGGAACACTGTCGCTATCGATTCGGCCGGGACCGATAGGTCGGGATCGACCGAGTCGATCGAACGGGAACGGTTGAATTAAGATCCATTCCTCGTTATGGAATGTCTTCTTCGGAACCAAGTCCTATATTCAGCGGGTTGCGCCTCGAGGATTGACTCTGCGGCTGAGTCGGGAGAGACCTCCCGTTGCTCTGCTTTTCACGCCGCTTGCGTTGGTTTTGGCTTTGTTTTCTGAATGCGTTTCGTGGATGTTTTCGATGGTTTTTATGGCTTACATTTTGAACTCGCATTTCCTATCGAACTCTTTGAATAATGCAGTGTTCTAATCGGTTGCTTGTGCGATTTCAGGTAATCGCGTAGGCGACGTCTAGCGCGACCAACAAGTTCGCTCGCCAAGGTAAACTCAAGGTGAGTGGCTGACCCTTTTCTTCTCGACCCCCTTCTTAGGCAAAATCGATAGTGTTGTTGCGAGAGAAAAGATAAATGCAAGGGCACGGACACGAATGAATGAACAAGTTTCAAAGAAAAATGTAGGCTATGTCTTAATAACAAAAATCATGTCTTTGCACGGTCATGGACAACTTGTCGACAAGGTGAACGTTTCCCCGCACGGCAAGCCCGAGGCCACGGGACCGTTGCGGGCATTGGGAAACAAAAGAATTAGGCGAGGACTTGCAGCGGGGCTAGCTACCCACGCTGAAAGGACCCCGTCTAACAAAAGCAAAGAGGAGTCCACAATGGCTCTGGGAGTCAGTGACCAACACACGAAATAATGCACTTGGTATGGAAAATGATAACAATTGAAAGGGAAGAACATGGTAAGTTTTATAAGGCGCGACGCGGTCCGCCGGGGTAAGTTTCAACGTAAAAGTTCACTATGCTTGTCATTACTTGTTTGTAATCCATTAGGATGGTTAGAAACATTCATACTCAATTGTCATATAAACTCTTCAACCAAATGAGAGCTTGGAATTTAAATAGCCATGCACCAGTACAAAGTGTAATGTACTGATCCTCGCTCTCCACGCAGGTACCCCGAACTACGAAGGGCGTGCCAACTAAAGCTCAAGGCGGCGTGCATTCCTTTCAAGCCTCGTCCGTGTGAAGGCTTGTTTTCTGGATTTCCTTTTGAAGAAGACCCGCACATCAGTCCAAAGAAAAATGACGACTCGACTTCCCGCCATAGCAGGTGGAAATATGTATTGGTTTTTGCTTGTATAAAAAGGGTGTAATGTATGGAACGACTATCTCATCGGCGTTCATTTTTGTAAGTCGAAGTCATGTTGTAGCCCGCGCGGCAATGATTGTAAAAAGAAGTCTATGTAAAGTTCATATTATCAATGAAAAGTCTATTTCCATTTCAAATGTGTTATTCAATTTCTCTGCGTACTCTAAATTGATGTTGTGTTTCGGATAACCTTATGACTATGCCTTGTGCGAATGCAACTTAGGTTCGCACGGCATCACGCCCGGGGGACGACTATCGATTCGACGGAATCGGGGCGTGACAGCCGATTCCAAATGGCAAGTGCAACGACTCAAACGAGCCGTCGACCCGAAGAGTTGCTTCGACCCGATGAAGTATCGATGCGAATCGATGCAAGGCTTACATTGGCCTGACAAGATGAATCCAGACTTAGACTATCGAAGGCGCGCTCGGAGTATCGCTCGGCCAATGCGAACATCGCTAAGGTGGGTGGCTCCGATGAACCCGTCTTTGCTTAGCCTAGACACATAACAATGCGGACACTATCACGAGAATCGCTAGGCGATAACCCCGTGCATGCTAATAAATGACTCAACGCACCTAGCTAAGGGAATAATCCCATCTTGTATGCTTGTATAGAATATGAAAAAGAATATGGAAAATACGAGAACTCTCGTACCGCGCTCCACGCTCGTGCTAAGGCACAAGCTTGCATTCAACAATGAAACAATGAATGGTTTACAACAATGAAACGGGAAGACTATCAACATAGTCGTTTCGATGTAGAGTTTAGCAACATTGAAAGGCTATGGGACCAATGGGTTGCCAAGGCGACTCCCGCACAGGGAGTTGCAAAATGTATGAATGAATAAGTGAATGAATGAATCAACGAATGAATGAACGAATATGTGAAAGAACCAATGAACGAACGAACAAGTGAAAGAAAGAAAGAAAAGAAAGAATGAATGAAAGATAAGAAAGAAAAGAATGGTTAGCGACAGGTGTGACGGGCACGTGCAACGGGGCTCGCTACCCGCGCTGCACGGACGCCAACCTGGTCGATAACGTAAGAAGGCTAAGGGTTAGCCTACGGCTCAGAGACAGCCGTTAAGTTAAAAAGACAAGTTAATACGAAATGGTCGTGGACAAACGGTACGAGCGAGGGGTGGCGTATGCTGTGCCGTAAAGAGAAAGGGATTCCGCGGCATGGTCAAAGTGTGAAGGACTTGCCGGTCCGGACGGAATCAAAAGGGGCTTACGGGCTTAACTGGAGGGGGCTTGGCCACCAGGAGACGTAAGTGCGGGATATTTTTCAAGAGACTATCAGGGTGTACCAGCCGCACGCCATGATAGGTGAGAAAATACCAAGGAGAATATGTCTAGGATGGCTTGTGATGCCAGCGACCGATGCATATAGATTAGGTGGGCTTTGCTGGTGGCAATCCACGTGTAAGTCTTTGCATTGAAATCAAAGTAGTCTAAGTTAAATAAACAAGTGCCTACTGAATGACTTGAAATGTATCACTCCAAATGATAAAATGAATACGTCGTACAAATGAGTTAAAGAACGCGCCTACGACGTGCTAGAAACTGAGGCAGGAACACGCCCTTGATATTGAATGTTCCCACAAATCACGTTATGATATTACACATGAATTGTTGACTAACTTGGTTTACATTGAACAGGGAAGGCCGGACGGTAAGTATAGGTAAGTTATGCATGTATTTCCATGCGACACTTGTATTCGACAACACGAGATAGGGTATAAAATTTGCCATAAAACTGATCCTAAGGCAAGATTAGAAAGACAAAGAATGATAGAGATGCACAAAAGTAAATAGAACGTGTTTGGTAATGATAGCGTTGTGGGCGAGCTAGCCTCCCCACCAGTGCATAACAATGTACTGATAACCCCACAGTCTGCTTGCAGGAAGCAGGAAACGTCGGCGGGTGCGGAGCTTCCATCGAGCGTGCTAAGGCGCGGAGCTAACTCTGGAGCCTTGGAGCGTTGCAAGGAGCTGAAGCACCATATACAGGACATAATGTATCGGAACATCACCATGAATCATTCCATGTTGTAAGCCACTTGGCACGCCTTTTATGTTTCAGAGAGAGAGAGAGAGCTTGAGCGATTTGTAATATCGGCCTAGCACCGCTTGTAAACTTCTTGAATATCAATAAAGAGTTGAATTAGCTTCAAATTGTGTTCATTTACTTTCCGCTGCAAATAGGGACACTCTGTGCGACTCTGTGGCCTAGCCCAAATCGGCCGTTTCTGGATTTAGCCTTGCACGGGCGCAACCTAGGCCCGTGCGGCATCACGCCTTAGCGAGGACGATCGCTCCTGCGGGAGCGGGACGTGACATAGTGGTATCAGAGCACGGCTTTACGTCCTTGCACTTCGTTTCGATTTTCTCAGTTTTGAAAGCTCGGTTGGAAAACAAAAGAAGTGTACGCTCTCTCTCGTTGTGCCTTGGGATGTTCCATACAATAAGTCTAATACTTTCAAAAGCTCGTACGGATACTCGGTTGGACGGGATCGATAGATGAAGGCCTTTGTGCCACCACGACGGACTTGAGTTGGAAGAAACCGATGCTAAGAGTTAGCAAACGCAGTACGTGCTTGAATGAGCTTACGCTGACAATAGCGAACGAGTACACGAGACCGAAGTTTAGTTCGAACGGGATGGTTATGCACGCAGCCTTTGGCTAAGTGGTGCAGAGTATCGCACACCTAGACCCTTTGGTGCAAACGAGTTGCGAGTGAGATCGATTATTGCTCGAACGAGAATAAGTGAGCATGCGAACTCGAATATAGTCCGCACGGGATAGCTATGCACACGACCTTTTTGGTTATGTTGTGCCGCGTGTCGCGTACCTTGACTTTTGGTGCAATCGAATTGCGAGCGATATCAAGTACCGCTCGGTTGGGAACGAAGCTACACTTAGAGCGTATATCGATAGGAACGCTATCAAACTAACGCTTAGGCGTGCACGAAAGATTTATTGGATTTTGAGGATAGTACGAACGACTTAGTACGCCAAGGCGACGTGATGCGATTACGCTAGAGATTCGTCGAACGAATCTAAAGGATGTCTTAGCGCATGATGCGAACGTGATTGAGGGCTAAATGGGATGGCTTGAACCCGAGTGGTGTATGTGATAGCTTCGAAGAAGGATAAGAGTGAGTGTCGACGACTAGTCGAGTGGCTCGAACCCTGAGTGGTGTATGGACGTTATAGAAATTGTTCGAGCGAGACTAAAGGATATACGGATAGAACGGGTATATCGGCGAGGCAATGCGATCGTGCAAAGCCCTAGAACGCGTCACGCTTAGTTGGTCGTGACTTCGATGTCCCGAACGAGATGTCATTTGGACAATTTGTCAATGGGCAACGCGAGTTAGAACATGAATGGTCTTGATCGAGGAAACTTAGAGGATCGCGCGTACAATTTCGGATTGATTCAAATGAATTGTGACTTGAGTTTGAAATTGATCTTGAATATCGAGGAAATTGTAGAATATCCAACTCGGACAATAGCATCAGTCGCACGACTCGAAATCGATTGCAAAGGAAGATCGTCAGGTTACGCATATCGTCGATGGTATTGAGGCGTATCAAAGATCGATATGCGATAACTCGGGGGCACTCTGACTCGGCGAATGACGGTCGTGCAAATGTCATTGTTCCGTTGGACGCTATACTTGAAATGTTAAAAATGTGTCGAGGAAAAGATAGATTTGGCTCGAGGATTTTCTAGTTGAACGAAATATAAATGGACTATCGATCTTGGCTTCGATAAAAAAATGAAATGCTTGGATTTGCTTCGTTGACAACCACAACGTTGACGTTCTTGTCTTATGCGAGCGCAACTCAAGCCTCGCACATGCGTCGCGCCGAATTAGGACGATCACTCCGCGTGAGCGCTGATGTGGTGATTCATACAGCGGAAGTGATTGAACTTGGATGGCGTGGCAATTTGATTGGTTCGACTTGTGGTTTGACGCGAAGGTAGACTCGAGAATGAATTTATGTGCTTGAAAGATTGAACTTGAGGATTGAGTAGGTCCAATCCGCGTATCGAGAATGGGTTAGTCTAAAACTCAAACAAGAGTTACGCCCCGATGAGAATGATTATTCCGCGGGAGCGTTGTATGGTGATTCATGAACCGCCGTGGATAATCGGACTCGCGTGAGATTGGGGCACAATATATTGTCAAGCTGGACGACCTCGTGATCGAATACGTGAGTTGGTTAGAACTGGTGATTGAATAGAATTGAATATGGGCAACGTAAGTTTTGATGCGAATTAGGTGATCATGCTCGATGTTTAGAAATCTGAGTGACGCGAGCTTGGGTAGAAACTCCCGTACAATCGAACAAATGGTTTGACCATAGAATTTGGGGCGAGCGTCGTGCAACGACCTTGCACGATGAGCCACGGACTTGACATGTAAATATGACCTTGTAAGCTGACCTAGCGGATAGGCGGATGACCCTATGCCGAGTGATTGAACTTGTGCGATTGACCTTACAGTATCATCCGGACGGACGATAGACTAGTGGCAGCAAGACTTAGAGTAGGACGGGAAACAGGGAGTGTGCGTGAACGGCGATGAGATTGGCCCCAAACAAAGGGAATGATAGGAATGGATGACGCACAAGTAAAGTTGGGATAACGAATTGAATCGTTGATAGGAAGAAATATTCGATGATGGTGCAATACTTGATCTTGAATCGGACAGAAATTACTTAGACTTGGTCGACTCCACTAAGAAGAAATTATATTAATTTCGTAGACAAGAACGCTTGAGAAGCGAACCGGATCATCTCGAGGATCGAGATAAACGATATGTGACACATAAGTTCGGTTTTAAATCGAAGTTAGCAAAACGATCGGCAAATCAAAACTATCACGAGTAACTTGTTCGACTTCGCTAATCGCTAAGCTTGGTTGAAATGTACGTATTTGGGGGATGCCTTGGATACGTGCACGATCCAAACTCAACGATATGATGAACTCAAATACAGCTGCAAGTGGGTGTTGCGATGCGCATAAACGAATGAGTGAGTTTGCCTCAGCCTACGACCCTCATGTTTGACGAATTACAACGTGCCTCGTACAACCATTGCAGTCCCGTAACACATCAAAATAGCAAACGAGTCGAAGAAAACACGACAATTGAATGAGTATCATCAACTCTAAAATGAATGAAAAGCCATTCGATAAGGAATTGTCAAGGACACGTACACGACATGGGTTAAAGAATGGTAGGATGACCTGCACTCAGGAAGTCTCGAGGACGAGACTTGTTTTGAGTGGTGTATTATGTAGTGACCCGCTCCGCCCTAGCGGAACGCCGATTCCAAATGGCAAGTGCAACGACTCAAACGAGCCGTCGACCCGAAGAGTTGCTTCGACCCGATGAAGTATCGATGCGAATCGATGCAAGGCTTACACTGGCCTGACAAGATGAATCCAGACTTAGACTATCGAAGGCGCGCTCGGAGTATCGCTCGGCCAATGCGAACATCGCTAAGGTGGGTGGCTCCGATGAACCCGTCTTTTCTTAGCCTAGACACATAACAATGCGGACACTATCACGAGAATCGCTAGGCGATAACCCCGTGCATGCTAATAAATGACTCAACGCACCTAGCTAAGGGAATAATCCCATCTTGTATGCTTGTATAGAATATGGAAAAGAATATGGAAAATACGAGAACTCTCGTACCGCGCTCCACGCTCGTGCTAAGGCACAAGCTTGCATTCAACAATGAAACAATGAATGGTTTACAACAATGAAACGGGAAGACTATCAACATAGTCGTTTCGATGTAGAGTTTAGCAACATTGAAAGACTATGGGACCAATGGGTCGCCAAGGCGACTCCCGCACAGGGAGTTGCAAAATGTATGAATGAATAAGTGAATGAATGAATCAACGAATGAATGAACGAATATGTGAAAGAACCAATGAACGAACGAACAAGTGAAAGAAAGAAAGAAAAGAAAGAATGAATGAAAGATAAGAAAGAAAAGAATGGTTAGCGACAGGTGTGACGGGCACGTGCAATGGGGCTCGCTACCCGCGCTGCACGGACACCAACCTGGTCGATAACGTAAGAAGGCTAAGGGTTAGCCTACGGCTCAGAGACAGCCGTTAAGTTAAAAAACAAGTTAATACGAAATGGTCGTGGACAAACGGTACGAGCGAGGGGTGGCGTATGCTGTGCCGTAAAGAGAAAGGGATTCCGCGGCATGGTCAAAGTGTGAAGGACTTGCCGGTCCGGACGGAATCAAAAGCGGCTTACGGGCTTAACTGGGGAGGGGCTTAGCCACCAGGAGACGTAAGTGCGGGGTATTTTTCAAGAGACTATCAGGGTGTACCAGCCGCACGCCATGATAGATGAGAAAATACCAAGGGAAATATGTCCAGGATGGCTTGTGATGCCAGCGACCGATGCATATAGATTAGGTGGGCTTTGCTGGTGGCAATCCACGTGCAAGTCTTTGCATTGAAATCAAAGTAGTCTAAGTTAAATGAACAAGTGCTTACTGAATGACTTAAAATGTATCACTCCAAATGATAAAATGAATACGTCGTACAAATGAGTTAAATAACACGCCTACGACGCGCTAGAAACTGAGGCAGGAACACGCCCTTGATATTGAATGTTCCCACGAATCACGTTATGATATTACACATGAATTGTTGACTAACTTGGTTTACATTGAACAGGGAAGGCCGGACGGTAAGTATGGGTAAGTTATGCATGTATTTCTATGCGACACTTGTATTCGACAACACGAGATAGGGTATAAAATATGCCATGAAACTGATCCTAAGGCAAGATTAGAAAGACAATGAATGATAGAGATGCACAAAAGTAAATGGAACGTGTTTGGTAATGATAGCGTTGTGGGCGAGCTAGCCTCCCCACCAGTGCATAACAATGTACTGATAACCCCACAGTCTGCTTGCAAGAAGCAGGAAACGTCGGCGGGTGCAGAGCTTCCATCGAGCGTGCTAAGGCGCGGAGCTAACTCTGGAGCCTTGGAGCGTTGCAAGGAGCTGAAGCACCATATACAGGACATAATGTATCGGAACATCACCATGAATCATTCCATGTTGTAAGCCACTTGGCACGCCTTTTATGTTTCAGAGAGAGAGAGAGAGAGAGCCTGAGCGATTTGTAATATCGGCCTAGCGCCGCTTGTAAACTTCTTGAATATCAATAAAGAGTTGAATTAGCTTCAAATTGTGTTCATTTACTTTCCGATGCAAATGGGGACACTCTGTGCGACTCTGTGGCCTAGCCCAAATCGGCCGTTTCTGGATTTAGCCTTGCACGGGCGCAACCTAGGCCCGTGCGGCATCACGCCTTAGCGAGGACGATCGCTCCTGCGGGAGCGGGGCGTGACAGCCATCCCCAACCATTCGGATCCCTCCCCCTCCGCTCCGCCCTCCCCTCGCCGTCGCCCTCCACCTCCTCCTCCTCCTCGACCTCCGTCGCCCTCCACCTCCCTCGCCGCCTTTGGAAACTCCCCGCCCTCGTCGTTGCCGCCTTGCCCCCTCCCTCGCCGTCGCCGTCGATGCAGGAACTCCCCCGCACTCGTCGTCGCCGCCTTGCCCCCGCCGTATCTGGAAATCCTAATTCTTTGGGGGTGGGCTAGCCCCAAATAATTTTTGGACTGTCCCCAGTAAAAGTTTCACCTTCTTGGACTGCCCCCAAGTAAGGGCTAGCCCCAAGTAACTTTGGGGGTGCCCTTAGAAATTGTCTTTTTGTGTGTGTGTGTATTCAAAACATGTTTAGAGATGTTCGAATGATGATCGCTTTTACGCAAGAAATGGGGACCGTCCTGTAAGTTTAGTATTCCTCTGACCAATAGCATACAAATAGCGTGAGGAAAATGTGAAAAGAATTCCAATCAGAAAGTGCAATAGAGAGCCTGAGATCATATGCGAACAATCAGTCAAAGGAGCGGAGCACGGGCACACTCACTAACGACGTACCTTTCGCATGATGGGTCGGCGAGGAAATGAGAAAAACCGCTTAAGCCAGAGGTGGAAGATGATAGTTCTTCCTATTTGACTTGATTTCTTTTGTTGCTTTTTGCTAGCTACAATGTACATACACTTCCTTCTTCTCACACGTTTCAACTGCGTAACTGGTCAAGGTTCGTGTATGTGGCTCGGATGATTTGAGTTTTTTTTTTGGCTGATTAACATTTAGACTCTGGATCAATTTAGAGTTTAAGTTCTAATATATTCAATTAAAAAGCTTGGACCCTAAATTTTTATTTTTGGTTTTCAAGTTTATATAAAGAAGTTTCATTGTCATGTATGGGAGGGAGGGTATAATAGAAAAAGAAAAAAAAAAATATTTCGAGTCTAAATTTTTTAATTGGTCATGTCAGGACTTAAATTCTAAATTGGTATAAAATCTAGAGTCGAACGCTTATTAGCCCTTTTTCTTAACCTTTGGTTTGTTCGACTGCGTTAACGTGGGTGTGAAGTGGTGATTCCATTGCATATTTAAGTGTTATTTCTTAGTTCGGTTGTTTAGTTGAACAAAGGAAAAAAAAAAGTGTAAACCGGGTTATGTCTTCCTTTTTTTCTCAATATTCACCATGACTTTTTTATGGTATGATGGGAGCGAAACTATTCTACATTTCTCTTTCGATCCACAATATTTTTCTCTATGGATCTAGAACGGAACTCCTTCAAGGAAGTTCTCCCTACTACGGTTACAGAATCCTCTCTACTACGGTCACCACTACACACTAGTGTAGCCAAAATAAGTGGCACAAATAATCCCAAAAATATTATATATTAGTATTAAATGTCATAAACTATATTACTATCACTAAATTATTTTTTCTTTGACAATAAAAATTTTCGAGACTTCCTATTCTAAAAGTATTGAACAATATTTTCTTTGTCAATTTCATCTTTTGACTGCTTCCTTATAAAGAGTATAATGACTACTATATTCTAGTGTTAAACCCTTTGAAACACCATATATGTCACATGCATCTTGCTCATTGCTCGGTATTGGTTGTTCTTAATCTTGCATATTTTTTTGTGGGTTATTCCATCATTCTTTCTAGATGGAGAACAAGAGGTTTTGGACTAGAGAGGTAGGTGCTCTAGTTTTGTCACGTCCCGATTCCACCAAATGGATAAGTCACCATTGGGTGTCATGCTGAATCTAAATTGTACTTGTACAACACATGAACATACACATTTAAAGTTTGCAGCAAAAAGTAAATAAAGAAATTGAATCACAACATATGTAAAGAAAAAGTAATTCTTTAATTGATAATTTGACAACGAAATATAGGCCCTTATGAACTAGCCAATTGAAATGTGCCAAATTTGGCTTACAACTTTACAACTGAAACGAAATACTTGTCCTATACATCATATCCATTTATTAAAAATAAAAATAAGACCTTCAACTAAAATCGTAATAAATGGAAATGAAAAGCTTCAAGGCCGAAAGAGCTTGATTGAGTTGGACGAGCGTCTAATGCCTCTGAATGTCCAATTGATTTCTGGCACCTGTAGGGACAAGAGTCAATATATTGAGGAATATACTGGTGAGAGGTATCAACCCGACTCACATAATCAATACAGTAATCATGTGAGAGCATACAATATTAGATTTAATTATCTTTCTACTTTTTTTAGGATCAGTTAACAATTCACAAATTAGGTATATGAAACATTGAAATCTCACTCTGCAATAATTCTTACCTAGGGTCAACTATCATTCCTGCAAAATAAGGATTATAACAAATATGCCCTACAAAACTCATAATTTGTAATGCATCTTGTCTTATGAAAGTCACTGGTTTGCACATCATCTTGGACTACTCATTGGAAAATATAACGTCCCTTTTAGTGCAAGTAGCTAGCTTCACTGAAGGTCCCGTAACTCATGTGGATGTACTTCAACACCAATTATCCATATTCCTCCTAGACCGAATCAATTTCGTATTGTCGATACCATTCGAGAAAACAAAACCTTATACACAAATTGTCCATGACCAGTCATGCATATGTAACTTAGATATAAAATATAACATCCATGATAACATAAACTTGATATAATTAGTCTACGCAACACATTCACATTCAATATTCCACATTCATCTAGCCACGACTCATAGTTTTATACTCTCAATTAATGGTTACGTCAACTAGCGACCCAACGATTCCAAAACTTCGACATAATTTTAATTTATTATAAATGCTCATAACATAACTTTTCTTAAATACACTTTCAATAACAACATATATGATTCTTATAATTTTATGTCTATGCAAAACAATTGTTAAAAAATATTTGTCTAAATATTACAAGTCTATCTCTGCATCAAACAGTTAGGTCTACAAGACATTTGCCGTTAGCATGCGACTCCATAAATAGACATTGGGACGTACAAGCCCAATCAAACACCCCCATGATCGTAGGGATGCATAAGTCCAAGGGTGTTCCATCTCTCCTAGGCCGACATGATTTTGGTGTCCCAAAAATTGTTCGAGAGATTAAACCTTGTGCATAAGTTATCTAACACTAATGCATGATATGCAACATATAACTATCAATTAATAATACTATGCAAAATCTATATATCGAGTAGCTCAATTCTCTCTTTATTTTATTCTAATGGACATGTTGTGTTCTTTTTTATTTTTTCCATAATAATTTCTCAAGCATTCTTTCATACAACAATATAAGGCTCAGATTATATAACAATTCTATTAAGCACACACTACAAAAATACTGATAGTTAGCGACGAAAATATCCGTCGCTAACTATTACATATCCATCGCTATATTCAAATACCGACGGAAAGTGATCGTTGTTAGAATTAATGCCGCTAAGAAAAATTGTCGGTAATCGGCCGCTACAGCGACAACCTACCGGCGAATTTGGCGACATAACTTAGCGATAGATTAGCAACGTAAAATATTCGTCGATAAGTTTTGCGACAGCTTTGTGACGGTTTAGCGACTAAGTTTTGTGAGCCCACGATTACAAATTTTCAGAAGCTTAGCGACGAAAAATTTCGTCGCTAAGATGTCTGATACGCTTTTGGGTACAACATCACCTTAGTGGCAAAAATTTTTGTTGGTAGTTTGTCCCTGAGATGCAGATATTCCGTCGAAAGTTGTCGCTAGTACGTCGCTAGCTTGCAAATTTTTGTAGAAATACGTCGGTATTCCGTCGCTAAGCGTGTCTTTTTTGCCAGAATTATTGGTTCCTGCTATGCTCAAACCTGTCAATATATATATATATATATATATATATATATATATATATATATATATATATGGAAAAAGGTAATTCCATTGATGATAAAAAAGGTACAAAAACTTTACAAATGCCCGTGCATCAAAAACTGCACATCAGCTTCAATGTTTCGACTAATGCCAATACTACTTATGGTTTTCTCTTCAAAAATTCTGCAATTGCGAGCCTACCATATATATATATATATATATATATATATATATATATATATATATATATATATATATATATATATATATATATATATATATATATATATATATATATATATTCAATAACATAAAACACAAATATATATAACAGTGAATCAAATAGACTATTTACTCAATAAACTAGAACACAAATATGTAACTGTCACGACCCGATCCCAAATTATTGGGTCGAACCGGATCATGCCCAGCCTGCACCGTTGTGAGACGGCGGCAGTAACCTGTTCTATATGCAGGTATTCACAACAACATCTATACATTTGTCACAACTTTGAATATACAAAAATTTTAAAAACTTTTATTCAACAATTGAAAGTACAACTGGAAATGAAAGAACTGAAATAAAGTGCTGATTTCAAATCTACAAAACTCCAAAACAATAAAACTAGAATAAACTGGAAACGACTAGTTAAGCGGTCGGCTCGTCGGCCTCAGGTCGTGCGTCCTCCAAGGGGGACTCCGGCAACACCACAGGGTACAAAACCGGGTCATAGTAGCTATTGTACAATAGCTCAGCATCCTCAATGTCACCTAAAAATGTGGTCTCCAGTCAGGAGGGAGCAAGTACGAATATGTATATAATATTTTAAGTAATAATGGAAAAGTGCAGGCTAAACAGTTGAAACAATATTTTTCTGCAATTCAACAATTAAAAATAATGTGATTTGAATGTGTAATCGTCTATGACCGGCTTGGGTTATACAATAGCGTCCTAGCGACGCGATACGGCTTATCCCCGTGTGTAAGAGGGGTAAGCTCGCACAATATGCAATATGAGGGGTATTGGCCATAAATATTATACTATTCGCCCAATTCCCACAATTAATATCAATCAATATTTGAACCCTAGGAGAGGGTTTCGTGTAGCAATGTGGTTTAACATGCAGCTTGACAATTACTAAATAAAATACAAGAAAACATAACCGTAACTTGCCTCTGTTAATTGACTGGATCGAAAATGTTGGTACCGAGGAGGAAGTCAAGTTCGTCTCCAAGATCCTACAGTTGAGAACCTTGGCTTAGAACCATAATGAAACCATTCTAGGGGTGCTAGTTACAATCTCTAGAAGCAGACCCTAATCAGGTTTTAAGTTATTTAATTAGTCAACTGGAAATCTAGCGTCGCAATCTACATTCGTTATTATTTTAATTAAATAAGTCGGTTACTGATTAATTGGGAAAAATAGCAATTACCGGTTAATTTGACAAAAACTTTGTATTTTAAATATATATATATATATAAAACTAGGCTTTTTCTTTTAAATGAGAAAACATGTGAATTACTAGATGATTAATTATGAGAAAACTTATTAATTTTCTTTATAAAAAAATATCCATTTTTATATTCTACGCGTTTAACGGAAAAACAACATTCCAGAAAAATAATAAAAAGCTACGCTACACAATACAGGGTCACAGAGAAATAAAAGAAAAGCTGGGCTTATGCCCTTTACAAATTATTTACATAAATTAAATAATCCTAAGGCGAGCTCTGAGTGTCGCGAACGGTCCAAACAGTAGGCCGGGGCCCTGCACCATAAATACTAAAAGCAGTACTAGTTCTAAAATAAATTATAATTAAATTAAAAATAAAAGAGTCTCAGACTTGGTCGTGCAATCTCATGTTGCTATCTAATGCCTCAATGTACAGGAAACCTGTAGCGTTTGCGTTTCGCCGAGGCTCATTCGACCGATATGGTCGTCGCCTAACTGGTGATTCAAATCCATAAAATCCAAAAACAAAATCCAACCTATAAAATATTTTGCAAAGCCCGATTTTCTTTGAAAAATAGGTTTTATTCAAATTGCTAGTTTTTAATTGGAAAAACCTTTTTTAAAATATTTTTTGAAAATTTGGGCAGCATCTCCTCTGTAATTGGGACAACCCAATCCTGGAAGGATGCTAACCACAACACAATTTAATATCCCAAACCAGGGATCACCAACCCAAAATGAATATCCAACCCAAAATGAACACATCACAATATATCCAAACATAGCAAAATATGCTGCGACGTAACCGATACTCTACGTATCACCCAAAGCAACAAAATATCAAAATACCGAATCCCGAAACAGGATCGGGACCGCATCATCATAGACTATCTACAGGAGGGACACGGGGACACGAAGTTATACCTCAATTGCTCGGCTAGAGATCTCAGATGTAATTAAGAAAGAATAATCCACGCGGCAGCGACGCGGGAACAGAAACACCAGAGAGCACCGCGGAACAGAGGGTCGAAAAACCCACGGGTCAGCGCTGGGAGAGCGGCCACGGGTCAGCGAGTCCCGAAAAGTCAGATCGGGACAGCACGGCCACAGGGCAGCGCTGGAACAGCGCGAAGGGGGTTGCCGGGGAAGACGTGGCAGAGCGCGGCTTCGGAACAGAGGCGGCGGAGACCGACGGGGTCTGACCGGACGGGAACGGGGTCGCTGGGGTGAGGGTTGGCCTCGGGGGTCGCCAGGGATGGCGGTCGAGGAGCTCGGTTGGACGGACGCGGCCGGGAGGCAGCCGGCGGGGGAGGAAAGCGACCGCGGGAGTTAGGGCACGGTTGGACGAGCTCTGGCCTCGGGGCGCGCGCGGGCAGAAGGCGCCGGAGGTCGGGTCGGCCGGAGTTGGCCGGGACGCGGCGGGGCTCGGCTGGATGGGATCGAGGCTAGGGCACGGGGTTGGACGGAGCTTCTGGAGAGGGGGAAAGGGATTTTGAGAAAGTAAAAATGAGGGTGAGGGATGCGTGGTGGTGGAGGGGTTATATGGGGGAGAGTGGGAGTTGTGGTGGTGAGAAGTGTGGAAGAGAAGGTGGCTCTGCTGAAGTTGAGGAGAAGGAGTAGAAGAAAATAAGGGGAGTGCGTGTGTGTGGATCTGGTCGTGGGAGACCAGATCGGGGGGGGGGGGGGGAATAGTTATATATATATATATATATATTTATTTTTATTTTTATATATATATATATATATATATATATATATATATATATATATATATTATAAGAATATAATAATCAGAAAAAGAAATGAGGATGAGCTCGGAACGGAGTCGGGCTTCGGAAAAACGGGATCTGATTCAAAATCGGGGTTGGTGTCCGGACTCGGGGTCGGATCCCGAACACGGGATCGGAGACAGGGCCACAATAAAAAACGCAATGATAATTTTAAAAATAATATTTTTCCTAATTCTGACTAATAAATAATAATAATAATAATAATAATAATAATAATAATAATAATAATAATAATAATAATATGGCTAAGATTACGCTACAAATCCAACAATTCATAATTCTAGAAAAATTTCGGGTTTCACAACGTTCCCTCCTTAGAAAATTTTGTCCTCGAAATTTTAAAGATAAGGGCCGGGGTACAATCAAAATCACTTAACCTTGATCAAAAAAAAAGATTTGAACTAAGGACCTCTAAAGCAAAGGTCTAATACAATAACTACTACACCACAATGTTTTTTTGATCAAAATTATTTTAGGCACGAGAAAAAAAAATCTATGTACAAATATGATAAAAAAATAGGAGAAAATGAGGCCTCGTGAAACAGAAAAGGCAAGAAAGAAACGAACGTCAACAGTTTATTGAGAATACAAAAATGATGAAATCTTCTGAGTTAAGGGCCTAAAAATTCCAGATCAAATTGGAATGGAATATAAGGGTTTATAACTAAGGAGAACTCAACAAGTTGTATGATGGGAGGATAGCGAAGATGATTAGAATAATGTAATCGGATAAGGTAGTTCCATTGAGGACTGAGTGATAAACAAAGGGGATAGAAAAATATCGTATCACTATTTCAAGGATCAAAGATAGGATATGCGGAAAAATAACCTACAAAAATAACAATCTTTTTAATACCCTATGCAAAAATCCAATTTCGAACTTGCTAAACTAGTTGAACTCTAAGTATCTACAGAAAACTAGGGCAGCCGCCAAGGTATTAAAACTAAACCTATTTGGAATCATAAATCATCTAAATCAAACTTCCATCCGTCGTTGTATGTAACGCATATGCCAAATGTATTTCAAATTTCAAGTATTTCTCTCGATCAAATCATTTTACAGACATCAATTTTTTTTTGTTAGTCATTCTTCCAAAACTGACTACATCAAAGTCACAATCTTCACTTGTTATAGTAAATCCTTAGAAAGTTGATCCATGATCTATATTCGAGAATTTTCAATTCTTGAAATCAATTGACCAAATTATAATCACTGATCAAATTTAATCTTTAATCATGCACATGTCAATCGTTCTCATCCAAACACAATAGCAAAAATATCACAAAATCTCAATTTTTTTTTATCATAACTGATATGAGTCTCCAATGTAGTAGAAATTGCAAACACAATTGCTTCTTTCCAAAGTTGCATGCCAATAGTCTTATCCCAATTTCTCACTGCTTATTCCTTCTCTAGAACCTATCATTCCATTTCTTGTGATATTTCTTTTCATGGTTATATTCGTCCCTTCTGGGTATAGTAGTCATCTAATCATAAAAGTTAATTTTTGTCAAGTATTCCTTTACTTGATACTCATATTCTCATGTTTATATATTATCCAAATTCACTTCCTCCATGGGAGAATCTTACCAAATCTTAGACTTTCCTCGCTAACTCTACCTACGTCTTTCTCTATCTTCCATACTCTTCTTTAATTATAAAATTCAAAGTCGTCAAATATCTTCATTTGTTTGAATGAGATTTAAGCGCTAGTGGGCACTACTAACGGTTGTAACCCAATAAGCCACAAGTTAAAATATATCACTCTCTCAAGACTAGCTTACCCAAGTTATTCTTTTACCTTTATACCCTTTAGCTAACTAATATTGATCCCAAAGATGCCCTTAAAATGAGATAGGTAACAACCTATGTTTCTCCCGCATATAGCTATACACTATATACATATAGTCATCCATAAGATGTATATTAACTATTTAATATATAAAGCTATCCACAACTATCTATAGCTTCCAAAATATGTAACAAAATATATGTAACGCACTAAAGTTGAACCAGGAAATAGATTGAGCTAATAGAGATCGATATGGTCCTAATAAGTTCTAGGAAGATCAAGTAGAATTTCATAGGAAATCTATTCCTTCAAGCTTGTGATAAGAGATTTATGAAAATAAAGACAACCGGTAGAAATACAAATCCTCTAATCGATAAAAGTCAGAATAATTTGATGGTACTAAAATGTTGGAAAACAGTCCTAGAAAATCAAGGGGAATTCTCATATGAATCCTATATAAATGATTTCTGAAAATTTAAACTAGTCGCTAAGATTCCAAATAATCCAAAATTTAAACGAATCACAAGACAATTCTTGTAAAGTTATCAATGGTGATAAGAGACCAAACATGATGTATTTATAACAGGGATATAGTCTCAATACCCGGAACCATACATATCCGAAGTCATTTTGCCTCTAATTCATGCCTCGCCAGAGTGTACCTGACTGCAGTAAATTTTGGCTCCATAATTTGAATAATGATAGGTTACCGAGTGGTCTATCAACTTTTATCCATTTTTGGTTGAACAACAAAGGAGACAAATTTGATGCATTTAGGACGTAGTCTCAATAATATTCAACACCTGAATCACTTCAACTTAGAGTCTATGCCCCATCAGTGCGCAGCTGGCTGCAGTATACTCGTAGTTTCTATAATTCAAATAGATGGTTGCGACACATATGTGCGAAGTCATATTAGGTCACTGAATATTTTCTTAACTTTGTCCATAGAAATTTTAAAGGGATAATTCAACAATTCAAAAAGTTTTTCAATGACTAAAGGAAATTTAATATTAGGATGGAATCAATTCTCTGACCGTTCGTGCTTCATGATACTCAAGCATTGAGTTTAAAAGCTTTCTAGGCCTTGAACTGATCAAGAAGTTCTTAGAGAGAGTAAGGTTTCAAGTTGAGTGGAGGGAGTCAACAAATGAAAATATTCTAGGTCTTAGAGTAACTTAGGAAATATCAATCAATATTGGAATTATTTTTGAAAAATAATTCCCTTGGAAGATTCGTGAACAAGCTAAGTTGAACCAATTCTTTTGGTAATAATTAACCTTGGGGCTTTATGGTTCCAGAAGAATTTGGTTCGGGATTGGTCCCAAGAAAGTCAATTGAAAATAGTGTCAAGATAAATGGTTGGGTACACTAGTCGTAAAAATACTCTATATAGATAAAAGTTTACCAAGTTTGCTAAAGGAGAATTTGAAACTCTAAATAATGAAATAGATCAAGATTCTAAATAAAGATAGAGAAGTATGATTTGATCAACTAATTAAAAATTTTGAAATAGGTTTGTTGAAGAAGGAGATTTGGGAAAAATCTAATCCTAATCCATAAATAACAAAAGAGTATGGATGCTAAGGAATGCTGGGGTATGATAAGGATATGGAGGAAAATAACCTCTGAAAGCCAAGGTACACTAAAAGATATATAAAATCTAGAAACTAAAGTAGATAGTAAAATAGACCACCATACAATCGGCCTATGCTGGATAAGGTTTAGGATGCAAAATATAAGCAAGGTAGCCTAACAGTCTATAACAAAAAAAAATTTATTTATAATATATTTTGGTCCTATGTTGTGACAAATTAATGTTCTAGTGTTCTAATTGTTTCTAGATATATTCTCATAAGTTGTTGATCTGACCTGTATGGGTCACCACTAAAAACATGTCACGACCCGATCCCAAATTATTGGATTGAACCGGATCATGTCCAGCTTGCACCGTTGTGAGACGACGGCAGTAAGCTGTTCTATATGCAGGTATTCACAACAACATCTATACATTTGTCACAACTTTGAATATACGAAAATTTTAAAAACTTTTATTCAACAATTGAAAGTACAACTGGAAATAAAAGAACTGAAATAAAGTGCTGATTTCAAATCTATAAAACTCTAAAACAATAAAACTAGAAAAAACTGGAAACGACTAGCTAAGCGGTCGGCTCGTCGGCCTCAGGTCCTGCGTCCTCCAAGGGGGACTCCGGCAACACCACAGGGTACAAAACTGGGTCATAGTAGCTATTATACAATAGCTCAGCATCCTCAATGTCACCTAAAAATGTGGTTTCCAGTCAGGAGGGAGCAAGTACGAATATGTATCTCATATTTCAAGTAATAATGGAAAAGTGCAGGCTAAACAGTTAAAATAATATTTTTCAGCAATTCAACAATTAAAAACAATATGACTTGAATGTGTAATCGTCTATGACCGACTTGGGTTATACAATAGTGTCCTAGCGACGCGATACGGCTTATCCCCGTATGTAAGAGGGATAAGCTCGCACAATATGCAATATGAGGGGTATTGGCCATAAACGTTACACTATTCCTCCAATCCCCATAATCAGTATCAATCAATATTTGAACCCTAGAAGAGGGTTCCGTGTAGCAATGTGGTTTAACATGCAGCTTGACAATTACTAAATAAAATATAAGAAAACATAACCGTAACTTGCCTCTGTTAATTGACTGGATCGAAAATGTTGGTACCGAGGAGGAAGTCAAGTTCGTCTCCGAGATCCTACAGTTGAGAATCTTGGCTTAGAATTATAATGAAACCATTCTAGGTGTGCTAGTTACAATCTCTAGAAGCAGACCCTAGTCAGATTTTAAGTTATTTAATTAGTCTACCGAAAATCTAGCGTCGCAATCTACGTTCGTTATTATTTTAATTAAATAAGTCGGTTACTGATTAATTGGGAAAAATAGTAATTACCGGTTAATTTGGCAAAAACTTTGTATTTTAAATATATATATATATATATATATATATATATATATATATATATATATATATAAAACTAGGCCTTTTCTTTTAAATGAGAAAACATGTGAATTACTAGATGATTAATTATGAGAAAACTTATTAATTTTCTTTATAAAATAAATATCCATTTTTATATTCTACGCGTTTAACGGAAAAACAACATTCCAGAAAAATAATAAAAAGCTACGCTACACAATACAGGGTCACAGAGAAATAAAGAAAAAACTGGGCTTATGCCCTTTACAAATTATTTACATAAATTAAATAATCCTAAGGCGAGCTCTGAGTGCCGCGAACGGTCCAAACAGTAGGCCGAGGCCCTGCACCATAAATACTAAAAGCAGTACCAGTTCTAAAATAAATTATAATTAAATTAAAAATAAAAGAGTCTCAGACTTGGTCGTACAATCTCATGTTGCTGGCTAACGCCTCAACGTACAGGAAACCTGTAGCGTTTGCGTTTCGCCGAGGCTCATTCGACCGATATGGTCGTCGCCTAACTGGTGATACAAATCCATAAAATTCAGAAACAAAATCCAACCTATAAAACATTTTGCAAAGCCCGATTTTCTTTGAAAAATAGGTTTTATTCAAATTTCTAGTTTTTAATAGGAAAAACCCTTTTTAAAATATTTTCTGAAATATTGGGCAGCATCTCCTATGTAATTGGGACAACCTAATCCTGGGAGGATGCTAACCACAACACAATTTAATATCCCAAACTAGGGATCACCAACCCAAAATGAATATCCAACCCAAAATGAACACAGCACAATATATCCAAACATAGCAAAATATGCCGCGATGTAACCGATACTCTACGTATCACCCAAAGCAATAAAATATCAAAATACCAAATCCCGAAACGGGATCGGGACCGCGTCATCATAGACTATCTACAGGAGGGACACAGGGACACGAAGTTATACCTCAATTGCTCGGCTAGAGCTCTCAGATGTAATTAAGAAAGAATGATCCACGCGACAGCGACACGGGAACAGAAACACTAGAGAGCACCGTGGAACAGTGGGTCAGAAAACTCGCGGGTCAGCGCTGGAAGAGCGGCCACGGGTCAGCGAGTCCTGAAAAGTCAGATCGGGACAGCACGGCCACAGGGCAGCGCTGGAACAACGCGAAGGGGGTTGCCGGGGAAGACATGGCAGAGCGTGGCCTCGGAACAGAGGCGACGGAGACCGGCGGGGTCTGGCCGGACGGGAACGGGATCGCCGGGGTGAGGGTTGGCCTCGGGGGTCGCCGGGGATGGCGGCCCCGGAGCTCGGTTGGATGGGCGCGGCCGGGAGGCAGCCGACGGGGGAGAAAGTGGTCGCGGGAGTTAGGGCACGGCTGGACGGGCTCTGGCCTCGGGGTGCACGCGGGCAGAAGGCACCGGAGGCCGGGTCGGCCGGAGTTGGCCGGGACGCGGCGGGGCTCGGCTGGACGGGATCGAGGCTAGGGCACGGGGTTGGGCGGAGCTTTTGGAGAGGGGAAAAGGAATTTTGAGAAAGTGAAAATGAGGGTGCACTACCAAAATAAGTCATATCAGCGACGTATTTAGTGACTTCAAGGTAGAACGTCGCTAATTTTTGGGGGTTTAGCGACGTTTAACTAAGACGTCGCTGTTGGTCGCCAACATCGACTACTAGCGACGTCCAGCGACTACAATTTGTTAAATGGGAACCTGCGTCGCAAGTTCGTCGGTACACGTCGCTGATATAGCGACGCGTAGCGACGCAATTTAAGCGGCGTCGCCGTTTATTAAATATCAACGACGTTTAGCGACGTCCTTTTCGGACGTCGCTAAACGTTTCATATAGGCTGTGAGGGTTTCCTTTTCGATCATTCATAAATTTTCCCCCAATTTCTCGCACGCTCCTCCTCCGCGGCGCTCCTCTTGCGATTTCCCTCCTCCGGCCTCCTTCTTCGCGGCACTCCTCCGGCGATCTCCCTCCTCCGGCCTCGTCCTCCTCCTCATCCTTAGGTAGCTCCCCCATCTCTCTTTCTCTCTCTCTCTCCCTCACACACACACTCTCCCCTGTCCCCGCTTCCCAGTTTAGGATTCGAATTTGATGTGTGTGTTTTCGTGAAGTTGGACACTTCGTGTACACTTGTGTGGACACGAATCAACCCCCTGACACTTACACATGTGGGGGGTGACACTTTTGTATAACTGATTTGGGTTTTTATTGGTTTTTCAGTTCAAATTTGGGGTTTTCGAATTCTTTTCACTGATACATTAAAATCAGTCCTGACACTGTAAATTCAAACTGATATTTCGATTTTGGGTTTAAATTTGATTATGAGATTCAATGTTTAAAAGTATTTTTGAATTCGAATATTAATTTACAAACTGTGGTTAAATGGAATATGGAGAACTGAAAACTGGGTTTTGATTTTAGAATTTAAACTAAGATATGGGTTGAAGGGTTAGTGAGTGAATGTACTAGGCAGTAATTGGATATGGCACTTGGCCTATGTTTTGGTTCAGAGTTCGGGTTTTTGGGTTGTTATATCTGATTATATATAATTCAATATGTATGCACTTATGTAAGTGTGTTCATATAGGTTTCAAGATGTCAGTGGTTAAGATTTCAGTATTAGTTATCAACATTGGTAGCAGTATCATGTTACCCTAGGTATGATGGCTTGGCTAGTTCATGTTACCCAAAGGAAATTTGTCTATTGATATGGACTTAGATAAATTCATATTAGGAAATGATATTGGAATAAGGATTAACCTGAGAATAGGCTTAACTGAACAGTGATATCAGTTAGCAACTGTTTTCTGAGTTTGAATGTCAGGCATTTTAGGAAAATGGTGAGATACACCAAGTCAGACACTGTCCCTACAGCCATTCGACTGGCAAAGTAGAAATCTATGTACGACATTTGCTATAAGGACTTTGCATTAATCTACGGTACGACATCGTGATCAGGACATAGTCTCTGCAGCCATTCGACTGGCGAGGTAGAAACTATGTAGCCATAGATAAAGTTGACTGTCCTTCGACCCCCATCCCTCGGCAATGATGATACGACAACCTATCACTACATCTTTTAGTAGTAGATAATGTCTTAGTATTACATTTTGTATGTTCATCTTATTGATTCTGTTACATCCTTTAGATACTATATTCGATAAGAACATATACTACACCATATGTACAGAACATAGATAATTCACACTAATGTATGCTAGAATGAATTTTGGGTTGTGTTCTGAGCCATCCGTTCTCACACTTGACAAAAAATCGAATATAACCTTTTTATCTTCCATTCGACTGGAGAGACAGAAATCTATGTACGACATTTGCTATAAGAAATTTGCATTAATCTACGGTACGACATCGTGATCAGGACATAGTTCCTGCAGCCATTCGACTGACGAGGCAGAAACTATGTAGCCGTAGATAAAGTTGACTGTCCTCCGACCCCCATCCCTCGATAATGATGATACGACAACCTATCACTACATCTTTTAGTAGTAGATAATGTCCTAGTATTACATTTCGTGTGTTCATCTTATTGATTCTGTTACATCCTTCAGATACTATATTCGATAAGAACATATACTACACCATATATACAGAACATAGATGATTCACACTAATGTATGCTAGAATGAATTTTGGGTTGTGTTCTGAGCCATCCGTTCTCACACTTGACAAAAATTGAATATAACATTTTTATCTGCCATTCGACTGGCGAGACAGAAATCTATGTACGATATTTGCTATAAAAAATTTACATTAATCTACGGTACGACATCGTGATCAGGACATAGTCCCTGCAGCCATTCGACTGGCGAGGCAGAAACTATATAGCCGTAGATAAAGTTGACTGTCCTCCGACCCCCATCACTCGACAATGATGATACGACAACCTATCACTACATCTTTTAGTAGTAGATAATGTCTTAGTATTACATTATGTGGGTTCATCTTGATTCTGTTACATCCTTCAGATACTAGATTCGATAAGAACATATACTACACCATATGTACAATACATAGATGATTCAAAGTAATGTATGCTAGAAAGAATTTTGGGTTGTGTTCTGAGCTATTCGTCCCCACACTTGGCAATTATGCATGTGAAATATATCGTTGAAGAACATAAAACTTGTGGTCATAAAATTGTCACTTTCGTGCGTCAGTTCATGTCGGTCTTCACTTTCTGCAGTAATTATCTTAAAATGGATATGAATTACTATCTACGGAACCATTTGTGGATGTACAATCGTCATCTTGATGAATTATTATCTGTGTCAATCTTTGCAGAATTATCTTAAAATGGATATGAATTACTATCTGCAGAACCGTTTGTGGATGTACAATCGTCATCCTGATGACATATGCGGTGTGCGGGATGAATTTATACAGGGTGTGCAACAGTTCCTGCAGTTTGCCAAGGCGTTCCCTCAGTACATGGACCGTACAAAAATTAAGTGTCCATATGTGAGATGTCGCAACTTGAAATATCATTCGAAAGTGGATGTGACAAATCATTTGTATTCGAGCGGTTTCATGCCAAATTATTATCAATGGACCGCACACGGAGAACTTGTGCCTTTAGCCTCCGAGCCGGAGCCTTATGTGGAGCCTTATGTAGATGTCCACGAGCATGCTGATTACGACCAAGGGTGGACGAACATAGTTTTCGATGCTGTGGGACCTAGTTTCGATCCGAACAATCAATATGCAGCTGAGGAGGCACCGAATGCCGATGCTGCAAAGTTTATGGAGTTGCTAGAGAATGTAAGGACTCCTTTATATCCTGGTTGTGATGACCATTCACCGTTGAAGGTGATTACAAGATTGTTGAGCATAAAATCAGATTTTAACATGTCTCAAGAATGCTACAACCGAATCCTGGAGTAATTAATTAAAGATATATTACCGGAGGGTGGCAAGTTACCTATCCAAGAGAATGGTGAGATCGCTCTGGATGGGGTATGAAAAAATTGATGCATGTCGCAACGGATGCATGTTGTACTATAAGGACGACAAGGATGAAGACGCCTGCAGATTTTGTGGTGCCGATCGCTTCAAGGCAACTAGTACAACAAGGACTTCTGGTGCACGCAAGCCAACAGATTCGATGCACTATTTGCCTTTGATGCCGCGGTTGCAGAGGTTGTTTATGGCAAAAGAGACAGCTGATAATATGAGTTGGTACAAGCGGGAACAAATAGATGGAGTACTGGATCATCCATCCGACGGGGAAGCATGGAAGCACTTTGATCGAGTGTATCCCGATTTTGCTTCAGAGCCGCGCAATGTCAGATTGGGGCTTTCCTCCGACGGTTTTACCCCATTTGGACTTTCGGGCTCACAATATTATTGTTGGCCTGTGATTGTTACTCCGTACAACTTGTCGCCTTGGATGTGTATGAAAACTTCTTACATGTTCCTAACTGTTATTATTCCAGGTCCGAAGAACCCGAAGAGGAACATCGATGTGTACTTACAGCCCTTGGTAGATGAGCTGAATCAGCTGTGGGAAGTAGGTGCAACCACATATGATATTTCCAGAAAGCAGAACTTTCAGATGAGGGCCGCACTAATGTGGACCATCAATGATTTTCCGGCCTATGGAATGTTATCGGGTTGGAGCACCCATGGTCGTCTCGTATGTCCGTATTGCATGGATCGCACTAAGGCTTTCCGTTTGAAACACGGAGGAAAATCGTACTTCTTTGATTGTCATCGACAGTTCCTGCCAAAGGATCATCCGTACCGGAGGAACAGGAATGCTTTTCGTGCTGGTGTGGTAGAGAAGTCTAGTCCACCGCCACGGTGGTCCGGGGACACGATATGGGAGGAAGTTAAAGAATTGTCAAGTGCTATTGAAGAGCCTACAGCGGGGTACAAGTGTGATAGATTTGGCCGCGCTCACAACTGGACAAAGAGGAGTATATTCTGGGACCTACCATATTGGAGTGACCATCTGCTCAGACATAACCTGGATGTCATGCATATCGAGAAGAATGTATTTGACAATATAATAAATACTGTGATGGACGTAAAGGGGAAGACGAAAGACAATTCCAAGGCCATGTTGGACTTAGAAGAAATATGCAGACATCTAGAGTTGCATTTGATAAAGGAAGGCAGTGGGAAGTATAAGCAGCCCAGGGCCATTTTTTCACTGGACAAGGAGGACAAAGGTAAACTTTATAGGTGGATCCAGGGCCTAAAATTTCCAGACGGGTACGTATCGAATTTGAGAAGATGTGTTGACCCGAAGGAGAACAAACTACAGGGTATGAAGAGCCACGACTGTCATATTTTTATGGAGAGGTTAATCCCGATTGCATTTCGGGAATTCTTACCTCAGGTCGTTTGGGATCCACTGAAAGAGCTTAGCATATTCTTCAGAGATCTTTGTTCTACTAAGTTCTCATCGATCGGCTTAAAAATTAGGAGAAGGACATTGCAGTAACATTGTGTAAGCTTGAGAGGGTATTCCCTCCTGGATTCTTTGACTCTATGGGGCATTTGCCAATTCATCTTTCATATGAGGCACGTGTTAGTGGGCCCGTCGGTTATCGGTGGATGTACCCGTTCGAGCGCCATTTAAACCACCTGAAGAGGAAGGTGAAAAATAAGGCACGGGTCGAGGGTTCTATTTGTGAAGCTTATGTCCTTGAGGAGATTCCAAACTTTTGTTCAATGTATTTCAAGCCTCATATTGCTACAAATAGAACAAGAGCTCCGAGGAACGACGATGGAGATATAAAATATAATGATGCATTATTGAAAGTCTTTAATGCTCTTGGAAAGCCTTCTGGAAAACTGAAAAAGAGATATTTGAATGATGAGGAACTAAAGACTGCCCAGTTATATATATTACTCCCGTCTTGGTTGACTGCATATGTACGTAAGAAGCTAGTTAGAATCTTCCTCCATTCACAACTGCACAAAAAATAACTTAACATTGAACTTAATTTTGTATCTTCTCGTGTTTAGGTCGATCGTCCGGACGTCATCCTTGAGAATGAATCTATTAGAACTCTTGCAAGGGACCAATTTATGTCGTCAAAATATGGCAAAGTTATTGCGTGAATAGGTTTAAGTTCAAGTCAACAAATGCTCTCATCAGAGATAGCTTCCTGGATCTTGATTCCACAAAAAATAGTTGCTTGTGTATCAAATCTACAAACTACAAAGATGTCACTCCAGACATTGATTTCTATGGCATCTTACGGAAGATCATGGAATTGATGTACAACTATGGCATAGAGCCTGCCAAGATCGTGTTGTTCAAAGTTGATTGGTTCGATCCCATACAAGATCAAGGATAGAAAATTGACAAGCATGGTCTTGTGGATATTAACTACCATCGTCGATACCAAGGATACGAACCATTTATCCTAGCAAGTCAAGCTCAACTCGTATATTTTACAACATATCCTAGACAGGGAACAACGAGGTATGACTGGTGGACAGTATACAAGACTAAAGCTAGAAATACCTACGACGTCGACGAAGTGGCTTATCAGGAGGACGAGCTGCCTCTTGTACCAAATACAGTTGATGTCGACTCAGCAGAAGTTCCCCATTCAATATCTACTTGTGTAGAAGACGTACAAGTATTCGAAGGGGAAGACGAAGGAGCTGCTAGTGACGATGAGGAGGAAGAGGAAGAGGATGAGGAGGAGGAGGATGAGGCAAACGAAGAAGATGAATTTTCAGAGGATGATTGAGAAACTGTGATTTTGATGTATTTATATTTCTGTAATCTTAAATTATGAACTATGATCATTTCTATTAGTATTCAGATTTTTTAAAACTTAAATTATGAACTCCAATGTATGCAGATATTTTTAAACTGTCATTGTATTTATTTATATTTTCAATCATATGTTATTATCAGCATGGCATGACGACGCGGAGGCACCTCAGGATGACGCGGAGATAGGTCAGGACGAGCCGTGTCCTTAGGTGGGCAGAGAGTTCCGTTACCAGAGGATGGCTCCGGACCATCGCCTGACCCGAGCACTCCATTGCACCATACGGTCGCAGGTCCGGGTGGCAGTACACCTACGACGAGCAGTTCCAGGCTTGCTGATCATACTCCTTCCCCTAGCCTTCCTACCGCTGACAGCAGCATGGCGGGTAGGGAACAGGTGGAGGAGGTAGTCCCTACTCCCGCTCGGGCGGATCCATACCAGAGCGACCCTCCATGCGCACCTCAGGACGAGACGAGGATGGAGATTTGGGCCGACGGTCCTAGGAAGTAAGTTAAATGAATATATATATATATATATATATATATATATATATATTTTATGCATGTCTGTATATCTATATATATTCATTAATACGTCGGTTATCGTTGTATACATATATCGTCCCTCGTCGGTACAGAGAGCGTTGGGCTCCTTTCTAAGGTCCAATTATGGGGGTCCGTGGATCAACTACTCGGATGCCTCGGAAGAGAGGAAGGCATTCTGGTTTGTCCACTTCAAGGTAACTAAAGATAGTTAATTTAGTATGATTAATATAATTTTAAGCATTTTTTAGAACTTATTATTTTAATTTGTAATTCTTGTAGAGGACTTATTTTATCCACCACACCGGGCCGAGCAGATTGAGCGGCAGTTTCCTGCCGTCGCTGTCAAGTTGATCCGTGATGCAATTGGCGATCAGAAAGCTCTTCAGCACTTGGAAAGCCGATTGCTGGTTGGATCATACCTGACCAGTGGACCATGATGAGGGCTCGATTTGAGGAGCCCCGGTACAGAGAGCGGTCGGAGAAGGCGAAGGCGGCTAGGACGAGGGCCGAAAAGTGGTATGGTGGATTGATTCCTATGACGGAGCATTTCCGTCGTCTGGTATGTAATTTATTACAATATATAAGATTTTATTGATAGTAGGAGTATATAATTTTCTATTTTACTAAAGAATAAAATATAACAAACATGCAGGTACAGAGGGGTGAGGACGCAAACATGGTGACCGTCTTCCTGGCCACCCATCGGAAGGACGGGAAGCTCATCGAAGACCGGGCTACTCAGAGCTATGTAAGTACTAATTTAGATTTCGTTAATTTTTAACATAACTTGAAGAATATACAGATAACCATATAGTTAATAATAATTAAATACTTTAGACGTTTATTAGGCTAATTTAGGTAAGTACTGATTTATAGAGATGCACAATGATTTTTAGGACGAGTTTGTTAGGCTACGTGAGCGTGCGAGTGCTAGTGCACCGGCAGAGGGAGGGGTTGGTACATCGCAGCCCTCTCCGCCTTAGTCGGAGGACGAGCTCTGGAAGACCGCTGTTAGTGGTCTTCAGAGGGGTACGTACTACGGTACGGGGTCCTACGGCACATTTGTTGCGACGCAGGCATCCAGGGCTCCCTCTGCCAGTGCGTATTCACAGCCGTCACAGGCCGAGTCGTCCCGAGTCGACGGTACCATTGCCCGCCAGATTGCTGAGCTGCGCAACGATATGCTAAGGAGGATTTCTGAGCAGCCAGGGTCTCAGGCGCAAGGGGACGCTGCGTCGGTCACTGCACGCTTTAACGAGCTCGAGCGCACCGTGAGGCACGTATAGGGGACGCAGGAGTCCATTTACGACACCGTTACTAGGATAGCGGCTTGCATGGAGCAATGCAGCGCCTGACTGCTAGTCCTAGAGGAGACGCGGACGCACCCATCTCCAGCGGTTATACTGCCTCCTTCTCCAGCGGTTACACTGCCTCCTCCTCCAGCGGTTGCATTGCCTCCTCCTTCATCGTCGTCGGTGGTTCTTATACCGGAGCAGTATGCTTACCTTCTTTCCAGGAGCGGTGATGCTCCTCCTGATCAGCCGTAGTCGACATATATATATATATATTGTTGTGTGATGGCCCATTGTTGGGTCTTTTATGTGGTTATACATACATTATTCTTATGTGGAGCCTTATGTTTGACATTGTTGTTACAATTTTTCATATATCTGTGTTGATTGATGAGATTGTGTTTCAAACGTGTTCGTGATTGTGTGTATCTGGGTTGTTTGATACTGTGTTCGTGATACACACCGTCGCTGTTTGATACTTTGTGTTCGTGATACACACTGTCGCTGTTTGATACGCATTTGTGTTCGTGATTGTGTATCTGTGTTGTTTGATACTTTGTGTATCTGTTGCAAATGCTGTAGGGGATGCTGCAAATGCTGTATTTTTTTTATTTTTTTTCAAAATTAGCGACGTTCAGCAACATTCAACGACGTTCAGCGACGTTCAGCAACGTGCCGCGACGAACGTTAACGTCGCTAAGTAAGTATCGAAATGTCGCTAACTGTGATGAACACTGTCGCTGATCGTCACTAAACGTCGCTACATACGACGTCGCTAAACGTCGCAATATGTCGGAACTATAGCGACATAAAAACGTCGCAAAACATCGCCATTTGGCTCTCATGCCAGGTTAGCATCGATACATATAAAAGTCGCTCAACGTCGCTAGGTGACGTCGGTACCTGCAGTCGTTTTACGTCGCTGGTAGTCGCTGAATTAGCGACGTGTATGCATCACTAAGTGTCGTCGCAATAGCGACGTATTGCGACGTTGTGTTGTTTAGCGACTAGGTTAATTGCGACAACGTCCAAACGTCTCTAAATACGTCGCTAATTGAAATTAGCGACGTATTTTCCCTATTTAGCGACGTCCTGCGGCGTCGCTGATTTGACAGATTTTAGTAGTGGTGAGGGATGAGTGGTAGTGGAGGGGTTATATGGGGAGAGTGGGAGTTATGGTGGTGAGAAGTGTGGAAGAGAAGGTGGCTCTGCTGAAGTTGAGGAGAAGGAGTAGGAGAAAATAAAGGGAGTGTGTGTGTGTGTGTGTGGATCTGGTCGTGGGAGACCAGATCAGAGGGAAAAATAGTTATATATATATTTTTTTAATAAGAATATAATAATCAGAAAAAAAATGAGGATGAGCTCGGAACGGAGTCGGGCTTCGAAAAAACGGGGTCTGATTCAAAATCGGGGTTGGTGTCCGGACTCGGGGTCGGACCCCGGACACGGGATCGGGGACAGGGCCACAATCAAAAACCCAATGATAATTTTAAAAATAATATTTTTCCTAATTCCGACTAATAAATAATATAATAATAATAATAATAATAATAATAATAATAAGGCTAAGATTATGCTACAAATCCAACAATTCATAATTCTAGAAAAATTTTGGGTTTCACAGTAACATTGAATGAAATAGACGCAAACAACTATTTTCTCAAACTATGGAGTCCATACAAACTCATCCATCACTAACATAGTACATATACACAAATCTCGTAAACATCAAATAATACATAAACTCCATAAAGTCCATACAACTCATCTAGTACAACAAAAAATAATACAAAAATCTCATAAACATCAAACTATTGGTGGAGGAGGTGGCAGAGGCAGAGGTGGCAGTCCGCACAAATATAACTATATATGCCAACACCAAACTGATGACCCGTTGTACGTCCTGGGTAGGAACAACGCCTGGAAGAGTCATCGGCGTGATAGGAGACGTCATGATCGAAGTAGGAGCCGGTACGGTAGGCGCTGTGGTCGAAGGAGGAGCCATTGCCAGAGGTACTGAGGTCGAAGCTGGAGCCGGTGTCGGAGGCGCTGAGGTCAAAACAGGAGGCGGTGCAGTGGTAGCAGGAATCAGACCTACTGTGTCTAGAATTTCGGTCACCTGGGTCATTTGACCTTGTAGGGCCACCAATATCTGTTTACTCTGCTCCAAACTGTAGGTTTCGGTAGTAACGCCCATCTGTGTACCTACAGGTGGAGGTGGAGGTAGAAGAGGATCTCTAGAGTAAACAAACTGCTTGGATGCCAACAATCTGGTACTATACACGTTGTCGTATTTTTCTCTACCGACAACTTGTATCCACAAGTCGTTCCTCGTAGTCGGCATCGATGGCTGACTAGTCCCAGCTCACCCCGACAACCCCCAACAGCACTCTCTCTTTTACGACCCGCACCCACTTTTTGGGATGCGAGTGCGTTTGTAAGACAGCTCTGTATCAAGCGGACTCCAGCCCAACTCCAATATGTATACGCTGTCCAGAATAGGGTATATATCATGTCTAATATGGTAAGTAAAACTATATCTCAATCCACAAGAATAATATAAAACAAGAATGAACATTATGGTTCATGGTCTGCATTCCACTAACATATATATCTGATTAGACTCTAAAGAAATAACATGATTCTATAAAGCTAGGCTAACAAGCAAAGTACAAATAACGGATGTGAATATGTAATCACAAAAGATACCTGAGTCTGAAGTAATCCACTACCATCATGATCAGCTAACTAACTCCGTACAATCAACTACCTGAAGAGATCATCAGGTTCTCAGGGGACTAGCAAGATACATAAAACATGCCTACTAATATGACAGTAAACACTACAACAAAAAGACCTATTAATGACGCTTGATAAGTGGATTTCATGACGGCTGATAAAGAAGCGTCATCAAAGTTCGAAATACCTTTTTTCTATGACAGTTTAGGCTAATTCTGGGATTTTTATAACGTTTATAAAACAAAACGTTATTAATAATTTAGAGCGGTGGCAAACTTGTAATATTTTTTAAGTTTAATTGTTGGCAAAATCCTTGCTATAGCCCGCCTCTCCCCCAAAACATTCTGGTCTTCTCCTTCTCCTCATTTCTTCTCCCCCCTCTCCCCCAACTCCAAAACCCTAACCCTAGATCCAAAATCTTCGAGGAGGGCCTCACGCTCGTCGTCGCCCTCCAGGACAAGCTCGAGGTCGCCGCGCACGCGATCGATAAGAACGCGAAGGAGGAGCGTTAGGGTTCTGCTCGTCCTCTTCTCCGTGCTCTCCCTCTCCTTCCTCTTCCCCATTCTCACGCTTCTTTTCGACCCCTCTTCGTCCTCTCCCTCCTAATGGCGGCTCGACGGCTCAAGAAGTCCCTCTAGAGGTCCCTGTCCTCTTCCATCACCATCTTCTTGAGTACCACCGCCACCAACATCACCACCTCCAATCCCTACTCCCCTTCCATCTCTCCTAAGCTGAAACCCGGCAAGCGGGGCAACGACCCCAACAGCCTCAAGTCCAGCACCGAGAAGCCCGCCACGCCGAAGAAGTCTGCCCTGCCTATCGTGAGGAAGAAGTCGAAGAAGTCGTTGACCGAGCTCCAAATTTTTTTGGTCAGCTGCCCAAATTTTTTGATCAGCCGCCCAAATTTTTGGTTCTCTCCAAAGCCGCCCAAATTTTCATCTATATTCCTCCAAAATCCTCAGCTCTAGAATAAAGCTGTGTAAATTTTTTTCCTCTCCAAAGGGAACCATGAGCTTGGCAGTGTGCCCCCATGGACTCCTGGAGGTCTTCTGCACCATTTGGATCGCCCTCGTCGCTCTGAAGGTACAGAAGAGGGTGCAATATCAGATGCGGCCATGGACGAGATTAAGATCCTGATGCAGATCGACGAGGACGATCCCGACGACACCCGCTGCATCGTAAAGCTCCGACATCGAGGGGGCCCTCCTTCAGAAGATCTGGTACTGACCTCACATCAGACTCGGTGGGTCCAAAGATCCCTCCTTCAGAAGCACACAAGGTGTTTGATAAATTGTTTTGTGGTACTCTCTCTTTTCCGCACAACTACCTAACTTTAACATCATACTCAAAACGTTGCTTCAGGACATGGAACCATATGACTCAACTGAACGAGTATGACTCAGCGAGGCTCTACAAAGAGAGGTGAATGTCTTGAAACAAATCTTGATATAGATTTCTACTAGTATTGTGATTTTCAACAGTTAATTTGCGAGAACTGTAACTTGGAAGAGTTGAGAATCCTGAAATTGGAAGCAGGAGCTAGCCAGTATGGTCTATATCGGATCGCAATCGTCAACTTAACCTGGATAACCAGTAGTGAATGAGGGAGCTAGCCAATATGGACTGTGAGACAATTCTTCAAGGTGGTATAGGCCAAATTCCTCTTATTTACTCCTTCTTTTTTCGAAATTTAAGATCATACAATTTCTATTGTCATAAGAACATGAGATCAGTCTAATTAAGTGTCAACAATTTTTTTTTTTCATATATGCACTAGTTTGGAAATATGCTCAAATTTTAGGAAGTTCCACTAACAGTGAAAGAATAGTGTAACCATTAATCGATCATATGTCACAGAGTATGTAGAGTTCATGATAGCATAGTCAAATGGCTGAAAGAAGAAAATTGCATTTTCAGGCATTTGCATTTTCATTTTCAGGCATTTGCATTTGCATTTTCATTTTCAGGCATTTGCATTTGCATTTTCATTTTCAGGCATTTGTTTTGATATGTGAATGATATGATTATTGTGAATATTAAGGTGTGATATTTGCATTTTCAGGCCAAGTTTCTCCAAGTAGCTGTTGACTGGAAGAAAAAAATTGGATTCAAAGGTATAAGTTCACTTTTAATTATTAAGAGAACATGAATTAGAAAACATGCATTTACAAGTGTTTGCTATTTTACTGGATATTTTGGCATGCTTGTGAAGATGTATCAAAATTTATTATATGGAAGTTAACTCCTGTTTCTTACATAAATTCAGGGCATGATGTTTTTACTTCCAATCAGTAGCTTTTAATGTGAAAGTCCTAGGTGTCTTTTTATTTTGAGTTTTAGATCCGTAGAATACTCGCCTGTGTCTATGGAAATGGCAATTCAAATAATTAAATGACGCTGGTTTTGTTTTTTCAGGGACTCTACTGATCGAACCTAAACCTCAAGAACCTACTAAGCACCAATAATGTGTCACAAGTTGATTTATTTTAATTTTTAAAGTGTGATTTTATTTTTTTATTTATTTGATGTGATCTACTTATGTTAGGTATGATTGGGATGCTGCTACTACATTCTCTTTTCTCCAGAAGTATGGCCTTGCAGGTAATTCCTCATGCTATCACACTCGTACGAAGAGCATTACCTCAATGTAGGCATTCTGTATGTTAACTCCTTTCTCATGAAGAATTTATGCAGTTCAGCATTTGGATATTAAATATGTATTATGAATTTGAATTGTTCCCAATAAGTATCAGGCTTTTGCTACTTGTGTAGTTGGAAGTATTATAATCTTGGGAGCTAATTCCTTTTATTTGCTTAGGTGCCTGAACTGTTGTAGTTGGAAGTATTATAATCTTGGGAGCTAATTCCTTATATTTGCTTAGGTGCCTGAACTGTTCCCAATGTGAACATAGGAAGTATGCATTCGTAGTATGTTGCACTAACAAAAACTTGGCAAGACGACGATTGCCGAAAATTTACAAGGCAACATGGCACCAAATTTGTTGTCTCTGTCTTGTCCTAAATGTGTCCGTCACAGAAATGACATTGATTTTGTAGTGTGACTACTGTACATGTTTCCTAGGGGTGCACAATTGTCCCTTTAAAAGTTTCTTTTTATCTAAAGATTGAAACTGTATGTTTTTAAATATTATATGTGCTGCCTTTCTCTGGGCTGCATGTAGACTGTCAGCAAAATCTCTAGGTGTTCCAGTCAATGGTTGCTGTGACTTGGATCATTGATCATCATGCTCTTTGACCCACATGTACTTGCTACGAGTAATCCAGAAATTAGTCCAATGTGTACAAGTCCTTCGTTTCTTGCAATTTTCATATTACATTACAAAGTATATTGAACCTTGTTTTTATCTTTTTCAGGGTTTTGCTACATGTTCTGTGGACAGTTTTGATATGGCCAAGTTTTGATGTGAACAATTTTGGTAGTTGTAAATATATATATGTATTTGGATATTCAATGTAATAAAGATGTTGATATGTACTCTATTTTGAGAAATGTAATAAAGATAGTGATATATAATGTTAAGTTTTTGGAATGTAATATCTACTGTGCAGTATAGAGCATTATAAATATGCTAATTTGAATAGTATAAAGTGTTATAAATGTGCTGCATTGAGCCTATAGATATTATCTGTTCATGACGTTTTAAAATTGTTCTGAATTGTGCACTATATATTAACTAATCATAACGCTTTTATAGAAACTATTCATGACAGTTTTTTTATGACGCTTTTAAAAAACATTTATAACACCCGTTTTAATAACGGTTGCTTTATAAAAAAAAAGCGTCATGGTTTGTCATTAATGACGCTTTTTAGCCGTCATTAAAAGGGTTTTTTGTTGTAGTGAAATAACATGAATGCAAGACAAGAACAATGCAAGAAAAATATCTAAGAAGTGACATGTCATATGGAAATATAATATTAGACTTGGCTAACAATCAATTGAATAACTCCTATAGACTGTAGTGTAGCGTCCCGCTTTCGATAGACGACGAACTTCATAATATGCTTGCGCCGAGTCAGATTGGCCGAGAACTTAGATGGCCATCTGACTCGATCACTAGGCTTGGTAAACGATAACACCTTGCGGCATCGATCAAATCGATTTGGACGGACGTTACGAGAATCGATCCAACTAGTGGAACGACTTCTGTTGGAATAATTCCTAGATGCAGCGGGCTGCGTCTCGGCGAGTGAGCTCTCTATAAGAGTCCCTTCGACGGGACCGGACCGCTGTATGGTTTTCTTGGAGCTTTTGGCGCTGGGTTTTGATGAAGTGCTTTCGCGTCGTTTTCATGGATGCAATTACAAATTTTGAAGCAAGAGGAAAAGAAGGAATTCTAACAAAGTGTTGGTGCCATTGCAGGAGCTCGCGTAACTAAAGCTTGACGTTGCGAAGCACTTCGACGATCGGCACGACGCAGACTAATTGGTGGGTGATTCGGACCTTCTTTCTACTCTGTCCCGCAAACTAATTCCTTGCCTCGAATTTATTCAAATCGAACGATGCCAAGTTAATTGCATGCCAATCCACTAAGGTCAAGAACTCGGGAAAAACGTATCGAATTTGAGTAATCTACTCTGAAAAATACAAGTTTCTCACATAAACGAAAAAGTTTAAGGTTCTAGTAAAAAGATACATTATTTCACGTGCTGCAAAAAAATGTGAAACATTGATCATGGGTTATGATGCCTCGGACAATTTTGTGCCCACGGGACGCTAAATCGGGAGTACGGCTTTAGGGAAAATGAATCGTTGCATGAGTTGTGAGAAATGATAATATCGTTCGATACTGTCCGTGCTATACAAAACTGTTTACATATATTAAACTGTTCGCACATAGGCATGGTCATGGACAGCTTGTGCACAAGTTCGTTTTCCTCGAAACGGTATCCGGGGCATCGGAACCGATTCGTCCTAGGAGAAATAAATTATCGTGCTTCGGCATGAGACATACGGGACCTTCAGTAAGGCTTACAACCTAGGCTGAAAGGGTAGCGTCGCATGCCAATTTTGATTAAGTCCCTAGTGGTGCGTAACACCAATGACCACATGTAAGATAGTAGCATGCTCATCTATTGTCTTATGCAGGTATAATTACTATCTCTATTTTATGCAGGGACGAGCACGACCGTGGTAAGAAACGTGATAAATTACTATGCTTTTCTGTATGCTTTATTACTCGAAAATGGCTATCGATATGAACTGAATTCATTTAGTTCTAAATAGAAAGACAACTCTAAAGCATGCCTATCTTAACAATAAGAGTCGGTTTAGATGAGTTGGTTCGTCTCGTCCACTTAGCAAGTGTGCTAATCCCCTCCCCCAATTTCCCCAGGTGCGGCGGGCGCTCCAAACTAAACTGAAGCTGAAGTACGGAGAGGCGTTTTGAAGCTCTTCCTATGCTGAAGTATTTTGAAGCTAATTCAATCGACGGTTTATGTATAAAGGGGCGAATGTATGAAACGGCAAGCGTTAGTTCACGCAACTTGTCGAGTGTATTTCTTTCTATTTTCAATCAATGTAGCCGCAACGGCATCCAATGTAATTACGACTTGCACTTCGCTGCAAGCTATGAATGAAAAGCATTTTTATCTTCTTATACTGCGTCTTATATTCTGATGTGATTTGTGAAGTTTTAACTTGGCGTATTAATATGCAATTCAACGTAACGTTCTTGCCTTGTACGAGTGCAACTCCAGACTCGTACGGCATCACGCCTTAGCGAGGACGATCGAATCGGCAAAATTAACATCGGGGACGAACGTTTGCCGACTTGGGGCGTGACAAATTGGTATCAGAGTACAGTTATATTTTCTTGAATTTTTGAAAGATGTTTCATTGTTGGAATGTCCGTTGCGATGGCTCGATTGAATGCTTGTCGGCATGCTGTATGAAATAAAAGTTCCATACAGGTAAGCCCGTAGATATTTTTGAAAAATACTAACGGGTTTACTCTGTTTTGTAGGAATGACTAAGAAAAGAAATAATCCTGGCACAACAACCCAAACCGTAGATAGTACGTCGAGCACAAAAAGCACTGGCCCTAGCGAGACGACTATGGAGAAAATGCTACAGTTGATGTAACTGCAACAGCAACAGCTTCAGATGCAATTCAAAGCCCAATTTGATGCGTAGCAGAAACAGATGAACGCCCTGACTCAGATAGTGAGCAAGATGGCGGACAATACCAAGGCAACGGACGAGGTACCTGAAGAGAGGCAAGATGTTCAAGATGAAGTCGAGAAAGAAGTCCAACCACAAATGATAGACTCTTCGTCCATGTTCAAAGTAAAGGAGTTCCGCAAGATGAACCCGTTGAAGTTCAACGGCCGAGCAGAGCCCGATGTGATAGTGGGATGGCTCGCAAAAATGGAGGACTTGTTTGATCTTCTCTTCATCGAAGGGTCCCAGAGGGTGGCCTGTGCGGTGCTGCAGCTGCAACTGAGAGCACACGACTGGTGGACGGCGAAGAAACAGGAGATCTGTGAAACCGATTCCAACAGAAAGATTTCCTGGGAAGTGTTCAAGGCAGCCTTCCTTGAGCAATACGTTCCTCGTGCCATCCATCGACAGAAGGGGGATGAGTTCATGATGTTGAGGCAAGGAAACATGACTGTGGAAGATTATGATGCAAGCTTCTCAAAACTTGTAAAATTTGCCGACGCCTTCCTACCCAACAAAGAAGAATGGTGCGAGCGTTTTCAACAGGGCCTTAACGACGAATTGTGTAGGGACGTTATGAACCAACGATGCCAAACTTATCGTAAATCCTACGAAGCCGCACTTGATAGTGAGCGGATCTTTGGCCGTATGTCAGAAAGGGCCGTGCCTGTCGTTCGTAATAATTTCAACAAGCGTCCTAATGAAGCTGGAGGATCGGGAGTACAAAAACGTTCACTACCAAAATATGTCCATTTAGCGACGGCCACATCCGTCGTTCATCCGTCGGCAATCAGTATTAGCGACCGATCGCTGACGGATCTTGGTCAAAATAATCCGTCGGCAATCAGCTCGTCGCTAATAATGATCCGTCGCTAAGTAGTCGAATAGCGACGGAATAGCGACGGCTTTTCGTCTTCACAATACGATGAATTAGCGACTACTTTCTGACGGGCTTTCGTCTATTTCAAGTATTAAATACTTAACTGTGTTGACGCTAGCGACGGATAGTCCGTCGGTAAACAGTCGTAATAGTGTATCAGAGGGTATCGTTCCGTCGCTAGTCCGTCGATCGCCGTTGCTAGGCCGTTGCTATTTTTGCTACTTGTCGACGGAATATCCGTCGCTACGTAGTTGAAGAATTATCGCGCCATTTCCCTCAACAATTCCCGCCAAATAATCGACTGCATAGCGACGGCTGCTTAACCGTCACTATATCTCCGATGCCCTAGCGACGGATGAGCGATATTTTCTCCCCCTTAAAATAAAATAAAAATTGTATCGTCTTGTCGTCGGTACTCCGTCGATTATTTGCCAAAAATCCGTCGCTAACGCCGACGGAAATTTTTCGTCGCTAATGTGCCGTCGCTAATTTACTGTATTTTGGTAGTGGTCCAAACACGTCTGAGAATCGTGGTCACTTTGTCGCAGTAAATTGCAACAGATGTGGCAAGCATGGGCACTGAGCACCCGATTGTAGATTGAGAACATGCTTCAAGTGTGGCGAGCTAGGCCACTTCAGTCAATTCTGTCAGGCGGGGAAGCCAAATCAACACAACCCACCAAGAAACATTTCGAATCAATATAAAGCGCCTACACTACAAGGCGCAAATACGGTGCCTGTGAACCCGCAGAATCAACGCCACGGAGCTCAAGGCCGAGTTTATGCCTTAACTCGGGATGAGACGTTTACGTCTGATACTGTTGTAACAGGTATATTACTCTACAAAGATATACCTGCTCGAGTACTATTCGATTCGGGTGCGACGCATAGCTTTATATCTGCTGATTATGCGAAAGAAAATAAAATAACCATGTAATCACTAGATATAAATATTAGCGTTAGCACTCCGTCGGGAGTCGATATGCCTGCGAACTTTATTTGTAGGGATGGCCACATTTGCATCGGGAGAAGATATCTATCCTTGGATATCGTAGTGCTAGACATCAAAGAGTACGACATAACCTTGGGCATGGATTGGTTGGGCGCTTGTCATGCAACGATCGAGTGCGCAGAGAAGAGAGTGGTGTTTCGTCTTCCTGGCGAGACATAGTTCTCATATTCGTGCGGTACGGTCTTGAAGACGGCGATGATGGTATCGGCAATCTCGGCGAGGCGTATACTGCGTTCCGGCTGCGCGGGATACTTGGCATCAGTTCGAGACACGCGAAAGGATAATATAAACACAATACAGACTGATGTTGTGGCAGATTTTCCTGACATTTTTCCTATGAGATGCCCGGGATGCCGCCGATCGAGAAATTGAATTCAGCATCGACACCTTTCCGGATACACGGCCGATATCAAAGGCGCCTTACCGAATGGCTCCAACAAAACTGAAGGTGCTGAAGGTACAATTACAAGAGTCGCTAGACCGTGAATTTATTCGCCCTAGCGTCTCTCTGTGGAGAGCTCCCGTAATGTTTGTGAAGAAGAAGGATGGGTCGATACGGCTATGCATCGACTATCGTGAACTCGACAAGGCGACCGTGTAGAACAAGTATCCTTTGCCACGAATCGACGACTTGTTTGACCAACTGCAAGGCGCGTCAGTATTTTCAAAAATTGATCTTCATTCAGGCTATCATCAATTGAAGATCAAGTCCGATGACGTATCGAAGTCTGCCTTCCGCACTCGATATGGTCATTACAAATTTCTAGTCATGCCGTTCGGTTTAACGAATGCCCCAGCTGCTTTCATGGATTTGATGAACCGAGTCTTCCGACCTCAAATCGATAAATTTATAGTCGTGTTCATCGACGATATCCTTATCTATTCAAAGAATCGAAAAGAGCATGCAGAACACTTGAAGACGGTATTGCAGATTCTGCGTGAAAACAAATTATATGCCAAACAGAGTAAATGCGAGTTCTGGATGAGTAGCGTGACATTCCTCGGACATATAATCTCTGTCGAAGGTGTCGCGGTGGACCCAAAAAAAATTGAAGCAGTGGTAGATTGGAAACGACCTGCCTCGGCTAGCGATATTCGGAGTTTCCTGGACTTAGCGGGCTACTACCGAAGATTCGTGCGAAGTTTTTCAAAAATAGTGTCGCCTCTGACTCGCCTCACCCAGAAGGGAGTAGTATTTGAATGGAGTGACGACTGTGAATCCAGCTTTCAAGAGTTGAAGCAACGGCTCGTCTCAGCTCCAATCCTCGCACTTCCAGACGGTCCAGAAGGCTTTCAGATATTTAGCGACGTATCGGGAACTAGCCTCGGGTGCGTACTCATGCAGAGAGATAAAATCATCTCCTACGCTTTACGACAGTTGAAGCAGCACGAAAACTACCCGATGCACGACCTAGAATTGGCGGCGATCGTGTTTGCGTTGAAACTCTGGCGGCATTATCTCTATGGTGTTGCTTGCAGAATCTACACAGATCATAAAAGCCTGAAATACTTGTTTACGTAACGATAGCTCAACCTACGACAGCGACGTTGGCTCGAACTCATAAAAGATTATGAGCTAACGATCGAGTATACGTCGGACAAGGGAAATGTTGTAGCCGACGCGCGTAGCAGAATATTTGTAGGAACACTAGCCATAAACAAGGAGATATGGCAAGACCTTGAAGCGATGGGTATCGAACTTGGAATTGAGTATCGACACATGTACTTAGCTCAGCTGAAGTTAGGATCGAGCCTGCTTAGCAAGATAAAGACCGCACAGAAGGACGACTCATTCCTGAAGAAGATGTGCGAGCTGATTCCAACAGAAAGGGCGACTGACTTTGCGGAAGACGGAGATAGGACGATGCGACTAAAGGGAAGGCTCTGCATTCCTGAAACTGCCAAACTCAAGAAAGAAATTCTGACAGAGGCACATTATGCGAAGTACTCGTTACATCCTGGAAGCACCAAGATGTACAAGGACTTGCGCACAAACTTCTGGTGGCACGGCATGAAGAAAGACATGACTACTTTCGTATCGCAGTGCATGACGTGTCAGCAAGTGAAGGCGGAACACCAAAGGCCAGGTGGAGAGCTGCAGAACATCGCCATTCCCGAGTGGAAGTGGGACAATATATCGATAGATTTTATTGTGGGATTTCCGAAGACGTCGCGGAAAAATGATGCGATTTAGGTCATTGTTGATAGATTGACCAAGTCGGCTCACTTCATCGCAATTAAAGTAGGATGGAGCATCGATCGGTTAGCACAAATCTACGTCGATGAGATTGTTCGACTATACGGGGTATCGGCCTCAATAATTTTAAACAGAGACGGGCGATTCCTATCGCATTTCTGGACGAGCCTACAAGCGACGATGGAGACCAAACTGAACTTTAGTTCTGCGTACCATCCTCAAACAGACGGTCAAACGGACAGGGTAAATCAAATCCTAGAAGATATGTTGCGTCTGTGTGCGATCGACCTAAAGACTAGTTGGGATACACATTTGCTGCTTGCGGAGTTTGCGTATAACAACAGTTATTAGTCGAGCATTCATATAGCTCCATACGAAGCGCTCTACGGGAGGAAATGTCGTTCGCCAATATGCTAGGATGAAGTCGGAGAGCGACAAGTGCTTGGGCCGAAACTAGTGGAATAGGCCATCGAGAAAGTCCGCTTGATCCGAGATAGACTCTGCATCGTGTAAAGTCGACAAAAGAGCTACGCAGATCTTCGTCGACGACCGCTAGAGTTCTTGGTCGGGGACCATGTGTTTCTGAAAGTAACGCCCATGCGGGTGTGATGCGGTTCGGCGTTAAAGGCAAGTTGAGCCCGAGATTTGTAGGCCCCTTCGAGATCATCGAGCGAGTTGCAACGGTTGCTTATCGGATCACACTACCTCCTGCCTTGGCTGATGTGCACGATATCTTCCATATTTCACAACTTCAAAAATACGTGCACGATCCAAGTCATGTGGTTAGCTTCGATCAATTGGAGCTACGTACTGACTTGTCTTACTCGGAGGAGCCTATACAAATTTTGGACCGTAAGGAGAAGGTGCTACGAAATTGGTCGATGTCTTTGGTCCGCGTGCTTTGGCAGAACCATTTAGTCGAAGAGTCGACGTGGGAAATGGAGGTGGAGATGAAGGAGAAATACCCTGCGTTGTTTGTCTAAATTAAGGTCAGACCCTTGTTCTTAAGTTTCGGAACGAAACTTTTTTTTAGTGGTATATTATGTAGTGCCCCACTTTCGATAGGCGACGAACTTTATAATATGCTTGCGCAGAGTCAGATCGGCCGGGAACTTAGATGGCCATCTGACTCAATCGCTAGGCTTGGTAAACGATAACACCTTGCGACATCGATCAAATCGATTTGGACGGACGTTACGAGAATCGATCCAACTAATGGAACGACTTCTGTTGGAATAAGTCCTAGATGTAGCGGGCTACGTCTCGACGAGTGAGCTCTCTATAAGAGTTCCTTCGACGGGACCGGACCGTTGTATGGTTTTCTTGGAGCTTTTGCCGCTGGATTTTGATGAAGTACTTTTGCATCGTTTTCATGGATGCATTTACAAATTTCGAAGCAAGGGGAAAAGAAGGAATTCTAACAAAGTATTGGTGCCATTGCAGGAGCTCGCGTAACTAAATCTTGATGTTGCGAAGCGCTTCGACGATCGGCACGACACAAAGTAATTGGTGGATGATTCGGACCTTCTTTCTACTCTGTTCCGTAAACTAATTCCTTGCCTCGAATTCATTCAAATCGAACGATGCCAAGTTAATTGCATGCCAATCCACTAAGGTCAAGAACTCGAGAAAAACGTATCGAATTTTAGTAATCTACTCTGAAAAATACAAGTTTCTCATATAAACGGAAAAGTTTAAGGTTCTAGTAAAAAGATACACTATTTCACGTGCTGCAAAATAATGTAAAACGTTGATCATGGGTTATGATGCCTCGGACAATTTCGTGCCCACGAGACACTAAATCGGGAGTACGGTTTTGGAAAAAATGAATCGTTGCATGAGTTGCGAGAAATGATAATGTCGTTCGATACTGTCCGTGCTATACAAAACTGTTTGCATATATTAAACTGTTCGCACATAGGCATGGTTATGGACAGCTTGTGCACAAGTTCATTTTCCTCGAAACAGTATCCGGGGCATCGAAACCGATTCGTCCTAGGGGGAATAAATTATCGTGCTTCGGCGCGAGGCATACGGGACCTTTAGTAAGGCTTGCAACCTAGGCTGAAAGGGTAGCGTCACATGCCAATTTCGATTAAGTCCCTAGTGGTGCGTAACACCAATGATCACATGTAAGATAGTAGCATGCTCATCTATTGTCTTATGCAGGTATAATTACTATCTCTGTTTTATGCAGGGACGAACACGGCCGTGGTAAGAAACGTGATAAATCACTATGCTTTTTTGTATGCTTTATTACTCGAAGATGGCTATCGATATGAACTGAATTCATTTAGTTCTAAATAGAAAGACAACTCTAAAGCATGCCTATCTTAACAATCAGAGTCGGTTTAGATGAGTTGGTTCGTCTCGTCCACTTAGCAAGTGTGCTAATCCCCTCCCCCAATTTCCCCAGGTGCGACGGGCGCTCCAAACTAAACTGAAGCTGAAGTACGGAGAGGCGTTTTGAAGCTCTTCTTATGCTGAAGTATTTTGAAGTCAATTCAATCGACGGCTTATGTATAAAGGGGCGAATGTATGGAACGGCAAGCGTTAGTTCAGGCAACTTGTCGAGTGTATTTCTTTCTGTTTTCAATTAATGTAGCCGCAACGACATCCAATTTAATTACGACTTGCACTTCGTTGCAAGCTATGAATGAAAAGCATTTCTATCTTCCTATACTGCGTCTTATATTCTGATGTGATTTGTGAAGTTTCAACTTGACGTATTAATATGCAATTCAACGTAACGTTCTTGCCTTGTACGAGTGCAACTCCAGACTCGTACGGCATCACGCCTTAGCGAGGACGATCGAATCGACAAAATTAACATCGGGGACGAACGTTTGCCGACTTGGGGCATGACATGTAGTACAATGGAAGATACTCCCAATTTATGGTATGTCTCAATTGTATTACAATACAAGATACTCCCAATCGAGAATAGCTAATCCTAGTGTCAATCTCCTATCCTAAAGGAATACAAGGTTAAGTAAAATTCTATAAACTGTAGTACAATAATAGATACTCCCAATCCATAGAATATCACAAGTCAAGTCAGTCAATCAATATCATGTCAAGTCAAGAAAATATGGCATAGAACTGATAACTCTATCACAAGACACGATGAACATAAAGAAGACCAATAAACAAGCAAAGGAAACGAATAATATCCTATACGTGCACGTAACTCTATAAAACAAGTGAAGCATTAGATGATAAACCAAGTACAATATGAGAACATGCATCCACATGAAAAGAAGTACGACAGGAAAAGAAACATGTAAATATTGTATAAGTTCGGCAAGGAAAAGTTGCCTGGTGGAAGCAAGTAGAACCAACATTATGTAGTCAATCGACGAGCCATAAAAGTCAAACTCTCACAACAGTCTCCGGAGCTGAAACAGATACTACCAATGCATTTAGAATAGTCAAATTAGCTACAATAGTCTATCCATAAGTCCAATTCTGGACACAAAAATAAAATAGTAATTTCTGATCAAAACGATATCCGCCGTTGGATCAGCTTTGTACTGAAAAGCGTGCCAGAGCCTATGGTCTATAAAATTGTTAAACTATATGTCTAGGATCTGGTTTGACGAGACAAACTCAACGGTATGTCCAAATTTTGATTCCGGTGGGCTGTGCACAAATTTGTCTGTTGGATCGGGTCGCGGGCCCGCTAAAATAGTGTTCTTGTCGACCTTCTCAAAATCGGACCAAACTTGGCATACAGGACCAAAAAAATTAATGACTTGGTACTGTTGGTGCAAGTTTCTTCTTGAGATGACAAACGTATATGAAGTAATTGACTAGTTTGCAAAGAGGTCGATACGGGATATCTCGACGAATACGCTTCGATTTCGTCGTGCACGCACAACGAAATATCGAGTTCCGTCAAATCTTATACGTCGACAATATCCGTATGCGTCTTTTGATGCTCACGGGTTGTAACCACGTCACCGGTTTGTCGGGCGCATGCCGTATCGAAAAAAATTCTAATTTTGAAAACTATTTTTGCCAAGTTTTTCCTGATTTTCAAATGATTTATTTCATTGCATGATAAACGAGAATTAAAAGTAATAATAGGGTTTTAATCCCGATCATGTTGTCTATGAAACTGTTTTAATAGATTTCTAAATTTCTTTTTATTTGGTCTATGATGTCTCTTCCAAAACAGGGTCGGGGTTAACCTTACTATTCAGTTTTGAACAGTTTTTTGCCAATTTTGGCGTTGAGTTTCTGGTAAATCTAGGACATACAAAATTAAACTAATTGAAGAAACTTGTAGACCTATAGGTTGGGTACACACCTGATCAAGTGGTCCGCAAAATGATCCATTGTACGCGATGAAAAGTGGCCGCGAAGTCGGGCTTCCCGCTGGTTCTGTTGCCGCTGCTGCTGTTGCGCATCGTCGGCCTACTGTGCGCGTTATCCGGCATGCGGCGGCCAATCTCGTCGTGCGGTGGCGCGAGGAGGTCGCGTGGAGGCGGGGCACGCGTGTGTGGGCTTAGGGTTAGGGTTTCTCTCCTTCCCTCTCGATCACTCTCTCGTATATATATTTGCCAATTGGCCGCTGCCAATACTGGGGGTGGGGGGCTGGGTTTCCTGAGGTTTGGTCAAGCTAGGCTTGGGGGCTTTGGCCCACTGTTTGCTGGTGTTTTGTTTTGTTTTTTTCTTTCCTTTTTCTTGTCTTTTTCTTTTCCTTTTCTTTTCTTACACACACACACACACACACACACACACACACACATATATATATATATATATATATATATATATATATATATATATTTCCTTTTCTTTTCCTTTTCTTTTCTTACACACACACACACACACACACACACACACACACACATATATATATATATATACACATATATATATATATACACATATATATATATATATATATATATATATATATATATATATATATATATATATGTGTGTGTGTGTGTGTGTGTGTGTGTGTGTGTGTGTGTGTATAATTATTATTATTATAATATATATATATATTTATTATTATTATAATAATATATATATATATTTATTATTATTATAATAATATATATATATTATAATAATTATAATAATAATTATATATATATTATAATAATAATAATAATAATAATAATATATATATATATATATATATATATATATATATATATATATGTGTGTGTGTGTGTGTGTGTGTGTGTGTGTGTGTGTGTGTGTGTGTGTGTGTGTGTGTGTGTGTGTGTGTGTGTGTGTGTGTGTGTGTGTGTGTGTGTGTGTGTGTGTGTGTGTGTGTGTGTGTGTGTGTGTGTATAATTATTATTATTATTATAATATATATATATATTTATTATTATTATAATAATATATATATATTATAATAATAATAATAATAATAATAATAATAATAATAATAATAATAATAATAATAATAATAATAATAATAATAATAATAATAATAATATTATTATTATTATTATTATTATTATTATTATTATTATTATTATATATAAATTCGTCCCTCCCGTGCTTCCCCGAGCCATCTGCGGCCATCCCGACCCCATCGTCGGACGCCGACCAGGCCAGCGCTCCTCCGGTGGCCTCCCCGCTGCCAATCCCTGTTCTGTGCGATTTTCCACCGCCGTTCCTGATCCGCAGCCCCTCGGTGACTCGCTGTTCCCAACCCGACTTCGTCAAGACGCTGTCCAGCTCTTTCCATTTTCGTTCCTGAGATTATCCCGCGGCTCCCCGACCAACGGATATTGGATAATTTTTGTTAATCAGATTAATTCGTCCCTCCCGTGCGTCGATGATGATACGGTCCCCGATTCCGCTATGGAAATCGGCTCGATTTATTTCAGTTATGGTTTCGGACATTTCCTAACTCCATTTTGGATGGTTTTGTAGCTTTGGCTTTGTTATTGTGGTTTCTCGGAATTTTCGAGTTAAGTTCGGATTTTTCGAACTCTGTTTAGTTTTGGTCTTGTGACCAAGCTAATACTAGCTTGGGTTGAGAATATTGTTCTGTGGATTTTTTCTTAGCCATAGCTAATTATAAGTTCTGTAATTGGTATGGCTATATGTTGGTGCTGTGGTTTTGATTTCGGCTTTTGGATTTGCTATTCATTTCAGGTTGGATATTCACTTTTGGTGGGATATTTGGTGTTCCCTGGTTTGGGACAGTTATTGTGTGTTGTTGGCACAAATTTCCAGTATTGGGTTGTCCCAAATACAGAGGGAATGCTGCCCAAATTTTCAGAAAAATATTTTTAAAGGGTTTTTCTATAAAATTCATAAATTCTAAACTGGTTTTTGTTGATTTGAATTCCGATTACTTTTTCGAGCGACGACCTTATTGGTCAATGGGCTCTTAGCGAAATGCAAACGAAACCGGCATTGTTCCGGACGTTGAGGCATTAGCTAGTACGCGACGTAATACTTTGGACCAAGTCTGAGACCTATTTTCATATTATATTTAATATTAATTATATTTATTATTTAGAACTAGTTACTGGCCAAATCATATTTTGGTGCAGGACCTCGGCCTGCTGAATGGATCGCTTTCCGACGTTCAGGGTTCACCAGTATATATTTATTTTATTCCATTAATTTATGTAAATAATTGTAAGGGCATAAGCCCAGCTCTTTATATTTTTCTGTAGCTCTGTAATAGTGTAGAGTAGTTTTTCTGGTTTTGTTGGTTTGTTGATAAACGCGTAAAATATCTAAAAGATATTATTTTGGATATAGAAAATTAATATCATTTTTCTCACATTAAATAACTAGGAAAATTACAAGTTTGTTATTTAAACAAATTCACGTTCTTCTCATTTAAAGAAAAATATTAGTTTTATATATAATATTACAAAATACTAAGTTTTGCCAAATAATCGAAAAATGCGATTTTTAATAAATGTTAAATTGATTTTTCTTCGTAAATTAATAACTAGTAAATCACATCGATAAACGTGTTCTGGTAGAATTTGTAAATAACATAAAATTGGATTAGGACCAATTCTAGAGATTGTAACTAGCACACCTAGATATGGTTTTCCTCTCTGATGCTAAGTCAGGATTCTCAATGTAGGATTTCGAGGACGAGTCTGATCTTCTATCCCGGAACCGACTTTTCAACCCAGTCATAAGCAAAGGCAAGTACGATTGTGTTTATTTTTCAATTTAGTTAATAATGGTAATATTGCAAGATTAAACCTCATTGCTACACGGAACTCTCTCCTAGAGTATTGATTGTTATTGATTGTGGGATTGGGGGAGTAGTGTAGTGTATTATGACCAATACCCCTCATATTGCATATTGATTGTGCGAGCTTACCCCTCTTACACACGGGGATAAGCCGTATCGTATCACTAGGATACAATTGTACAACCCAAGCCGGTCATAAGCATTACATACTCAAATCACATTGTTTTTAATTGTGAAAAATTGCTGAAAAATATTGTTCAAGTATTTCAACTGTTTAAACTGCAAATTTCTAATTATTAGTTAAATTGTTAAATTTTCATAATTGTACTTTGCTCCTTTCTTGACTGGATCCTCCACCCATAATAGGTTCCTTTGATGAAGCTGAGCTATTGATAAATAGCTACTACGACCCGGTGTTTTATTCAGCAGTGCTGCCAGAGTCCCATTTGGAGGACGATAATATTGTGGCTGATGAGCCTACTCTCTAGAGGATGATTTATCTTTTGTTTTGTTGTTGAATAAAAAGACAGTTTAATTCAGTTTTATTTCAGTTGTATTTTGTTGGACAAAGTTTATTTTAAAAAAAAATTCGAAATTCAGATGTTGTAACAAAATAGATTGTGTTGTTGTGATTACCAGCATTTGGATACAGCTTACTGCCGCCGTCTCACAACGGTGCAGGCTGGACATGATCCGATTCGCCCCAACAATTTGGGACCGGATCGTGACAGTGCGGGTCATGACAGGAAACAGTGGAGGATCTTTCCTACCTGTCATTCAATCTCGTCGCGCAACATTGGAATAGAGAAGGCGATCCCCTCGTATCTATGCTTGTTTCTATTCTTTCATAGCACCCAAAACACCGCATCCGCAATGACATGATACAAATGGGCATTCTTTGAGATCCACCAAGCGTTGAATCTGCCTATGAGGCCCCCCCTGTGGTCGATCGAACACTCCCTTTGAAAGCCCCTCCAAATCTCCACCGCCAAATCCCCGGTGTCGAATAGATGTTGAGAAGACTCCACGCCCGGCTCGAGGCAGCAGTGGCACTTGGATGCCAACTGGAACCCACAGTCAGCCACCTTGTCGTCCGTGGGGAGCCGATCACGGAGGATGCGCCACATGAGGAAAGACCATTTGAGCGGGATGAACCTACTCCAAATGGCTTCGAAGACCGGAGACGACGGGCGGTGCTCACGGACCAGGTGCCACGTCGAAGATAGTGAAAACCGACCCGACCCTTCAGGACGCCACCACCAGCGATCATCCCCGCACGACAGGTCGATAATGGACCCACGAAGCTGGGCGCCTACCTCCTCTCCCGTTTTTCGTGCAATCCGCGCAAAGTCCCATCCTCTCTGATCGTCCATGAACTCGCAGATCGGGAGATATGCCATCGCTGCCGATTCAGTAATCGACCTGGTCCTACCCATCGCCGACCACTGTTCCCAGAAGAAAGGGGTTGTACCCCTGCCGATGACGACAGAGATGTGGTCCTCCACGATAGAACACCCCGCAAGCAGGCGGAGCCAAATGCGAGAAGTAGCGGACGTCGCCACCACCTGACTCGAATGAGTCCGCCTGTAATATTTGGACGCAGGAAGGTGCACCAGAGGGAGGACTGGGACCGGAACTTCCACCACCTCTTAACTGCCAAAGCGTCGGCAAACTCGTGGAGGTGCCTCACCCCAAGGCCTCCTTCCGCCGTGGGGCACGTCGCCTCTGGCCAGTTTGTCCAGACCCGCCTGTCTGCACCTTCACTCGACCCCTACAGGAAATAGGAGAACATGGGCGTGATACGCTTCATGACAGACTTGGGAGGATGGCAGATGGAGAGCAGGAAGATGGGCATCGACTGAAGCATGTGACGGATGAGGGTGAGCTTACCTCCGTAGGAGAGGAGCCGATTGTGCTAACCCATCAGTCGCTCCAAAATTCGGCTGATCAACGACTCGAACAACGCAGCGGAGAGGCGCCCATTGGTGAGAGGGATGCCGAAATGAATGAAGGGAGGGTGGGCAACAGCGAAGCCCGATGCCGACAGCAATGTCTGCCTTCTCCTAGCCGGGAACCACCGATCGAGGTAGATGATGCTCTTCGAGTTGTTAACGGCCTGACCCGAGACCACTTCGTACATACGGAGAAGCCGCAGAAGTGCCGCGAACGATTTCTTCTCTCCATTAGCAAATACCAGGACGTCATCGGCGAACGCCAAATGCGAAATCCTCGGGGAGCCGCTGGTGGCTGAGTACTGGAGGATCTGAGGTGAGTCTCCGAGCCTCTTCAGGTTCCTAGAGAGAACCTCAGCAGCAATGATGAACAAAGCAGGCGAGAGCAAAGCAGGCGAGAGGGGGTCTCCCTGCCTCACGCTGCAGGATGTTGGGAAGAAGCCATGTGTTGTTCCGTTAATCATAACCGAGAACATGCAATTGCTCACACAGTGGAATATAAGTTCAATCTAGAGTTCGTCGAATCCGAACCTGCGTAGCACCTGGAGGAGAAACTGCCAATCAAGGCGGTCATACGCATTAATCAACCATTTCTTGTGCCAAAACGATGTTGCCTGCTATTTCCCGCCCCCTGACGAATCCTCTCTGCTCGGGAGAGATGATGGAGGGAAGGAAAGTCGCGAGCCTGACCGCAATGAGCTTCGAGACGAGCTTGTTGGAGAAATTACAGAGACTAATGGGACGATACGCTTTAAAGAAATCTGGGGCAGCGTTCTTGGGGATAAGCACCAACTTGGTGCTCAAAATAGAAGTTGGCAGGGGGAACCCAGCGAACAGGAGCTTCACCGCCTCCCACACATCCCATTTAATAATCTCCCAACAAGCGATGTAGAAGTGCCCGTTGAAGCCATCAGGGCCCGGGCGCTGCCCGAGTCTAGCGAATTGATAACACCATGAATCTCCTCCAGGGAAGGAGTGGCCAAGAGCATTTGATTGTCGGCCTCCGAGACCAGACGGGGGATCACCTGCAAGAAATGGTCGTCCAGCCGCACGTTGGCCTTCTTGAACATATTTTCGAAGTAGTCAAGCGACTCGGCGATAATGTCCGGCTCCGTCTACAGCAAGGTCCCGTCCTCTTTGCGCACCCGGGTGATGGATAGTTTGTAATGTTTGCTTCTGAGACAGGCGTGGAAAAAGGCCGTGTTTTGATCCCCATCACTATCCCATTTGGTCCTCGCCTTTTGTTTCCAGAACGCCGCTTCATAAAAGAGCCTCTGCTTGAGCCTGGCTTTGGCGACGTTAAGAATTTCCCACAATGCTGGGTCCTCGGAATTGTCGTAATCCAGCTCCGCCTTGGTCACTACCGCTTCGACGACGCATGCCTCCTTGAAGATGTCGCCAAATGCTTGAAAGCTCCAGTTTGCTAGAGCCTTCCTTGTAGCCTTGAACTGCAACCTGAGCTGAATCAGACAGTTTGGATGAGCCATCGATACCCAAGCAGCCCCCACCACCTCATAGAAATCAGCGTAGCCCAACCAGAAGTTGAGAAACTTGAATGCTTTACGTGCTTTGGGCTGGTCCGGCCTAATCGAGAGGAGAGGAGGGGCATGGTCCGATTCCGCCCGGTTGAGATGGGAGTAGACCGAGGACGGGGCTAGGGACAACCAACGATCATCCACCAAGAACCTATCCAGACGCGACCACTGACGATGCTCGCCTCTCCGAGAGTTGAACCAAGTGAATGAATTGCCGATGAAGGGGGGAGATTCGACCCCCGCAGCTAGCTAGAAATTGCAGAAATCTCTCATGGCAGAAGCCTCCGGTCGGCGTCCGCCCTTGCGCTCGGAAGGGTCGGCGATCATGTTGAAGTCCCCGCCGCACAACCACGGGAGCGACCATTGAGCTTGGACAAGAAGAAGTCTATCCCATAACTCCGTACGGAGGTTGGTTTTGCTGCTGCCGTGCACAAATGAGACGAGAAGCTCCGTCCCCAGCCCGTCCACCCGAAGGACACAAGACAAGGCTTGATCGAACTCATCGACCAATTGCATGTGGTAGCCCTGTTTAGACATAACCCAGATATTGCCTTTGTCGTTAGCCATGGAGTTCTAAAGCCCCAATTAAAGTTGGAATGCCAGAATTTTTGAAGCAGCAACTTTAGGCTCGATAATAGCGAGCATAGAGATCTTGTGTGTTACGCAGAGTGCCTTAACTCTGGCCAGGGAGGAGGAGTTCCCGATCCCCCTCACATTCCACGCTAGACACTTAATCATGAATCGCGGGGGGCAACTTTGCCGCCGAGCGCAATGAGTGTTGTTTGTCCCTATGCCTTTCCCCGCTTCCTGTTCAGCGCTCGGTTGACGAGTGAGCTTCGATTAACCTATGTTGATTTGCTTTCCCTTTTCCTTGCGAGCCGCCTTTCCTTTGAGGTTAGATGATACTCCGACTCCAATCCCTTCTGAAGTAGCCACATCCTTGGAAAAAGCACAAGCATCCTCTGTAGAACTCCCCACTAGATCAATATGAATGTCGCTCACTGGCATAGAAACATTGACACCGGCAATCGGTCGGTGGTTATCCTGGATGTCGGCGTATTACATAACCTGCTGATGCCTCGCCACCGGGGATTTGTTAGGCACAGTAGTGACCAGAGGCGGGGGGGGGGGGGGGGGGGGGGGGGGGGGGGGGTGGAGGAGTGATTGGGAGAGGGGCACGACGAATCCTTTATCGCAGCATCAACAGGGATGGGCTCCCCCGGGGCAAGAGACAGCCCGACCTCTGGGTGGAAGACCACCAGAGGGAGGCTACCAGGGTCCGGAGTGGTTTCGATCGAATCTACGACATTGGGAGGAGGCGATGATTCGGTCGGAGAGGCCAAGCTGGGATCCTTTGAAGAGATGGACTGCACAGGTTGCTGTCCCTTAACCGTCTCAAAGGTTGGAGCCGTGTTTTCCATTAAAATCTTTTTATTACAATTTTAATTACAAACAGAACAGTGTTATAATGTAGGACTTAGATGTAGTCCTAGGAGAACACTTTTGTTTATCTGGGTCCCTGTGTCGATGGAGCAAGTGGTAATGCGTTGACTCCGTTGACGATCTGACGACGGTTCTCGGTTCTCTGAAGGTCTGAGTTGCTCTGGGTGCTGGAGTTTGCAGATGGGAAGAAGACGTTGAGTGTCTCTTCCGATCTTGGTGGATGATAACTCTGATGCCTTTTTATGTCTGTGTACGTATGTATATTACGTGGTCCGTAAGAAGAAAATGATCCCTCTATTTATAGTTTGCAGGCTGGCTGCTCATGCGCGCATATGTAGGATGCGCCTATACGTGGGGACGCCACGTGGTTAAAGCTGCGGGAGGCGCATGGATGATGCACCATCATTTGTGGGTTGAATCCTTCATGCTGCATTTGTGAGTTGACACGTAGCAGGGGAAAGGATCTTTCAGTTGCTGAGATCTTGGGTGATTAGCACCCCTTCATAGGCTGAATTGAGTCAAAGGACACGTGGCGCATGTCCGTTGCTCAAAGATCTCGGATTTGATGGAGAGTGATCTGATAGGATGTGCCTGGGATTGGGCACATGAAAAGACTTTGGCTCACAACCTTCAGGAGTCACGAATCAGTCTGGGCGCACAGCTTTTGAGGTGCATGCGAGTCTTCAAGCGCATGGCCACTGAGGCGCATGCGAGTGGTTGGTCGGCCACGTGGGTCGTAACCGTCGGAGGAAAGTAATGATGATGCTGATGTCAGCGACGCTTCGTCTTCTGAAAAAGCTGCCAACTGTCCAGTCCTCGGGGGACGTGCTGCTAATTCTGTCATTTGAGCATTAATTGCTTGATGGATGACGAGCCAAAATGGGCGCATGAGTCCATGTTGATTAGGACACATGGATCTGTGCTTTGTTGGGCGCATCCATACGGGGCGCTTTGGAACTGACGGGCGCGTCTGTATGATGCACGGTATCTGACCGGCACATCCTTTTGCATGACGTGCCTTTATTGGTCCAATACTACCAAAATACAAGGTTTTAGCTATCCGTCGAAAATCCGTCGGTAATTCCCCTTACCGACGGATTTTCGACGGATACGGGCTGAAAAAATCCGTCGGGAATAACCTCGTCGCTAAAACTAGCTCGTCGCTAGTCCGCCGCTCTGCGACTAACTAGCGACGGATTTCCGTTGGCAAAATAAAAAGTTTTAGCGACGGCGTACCGACGGCTTCCCGTCAAATACGACAGTTTAAATTTTAAATACATTCATAAAATTAGCGACGAAAAGGTTGTCGCTAAATCGTCGCTAACTGTGTATCTGAGGGTTTCTGATACGCAATATCCGTCGCTCAAAGCGTCGCCATCCTCGACGGATTAGTGGCGAAATAGCGACGGATAATACGTCGCCACCCTTCTGGAAATCGTCCACATATTCCAGAATATGAGCGACGGAACGTCCGTTGCTCTTCCGTCGCTAAATTTTTCCAGAAATAGGCCGACGGACAATCCGTCAGAAAACCGTCGCTAACTGCAAATGTCAGACGGTAATCCGTCGGTAATCCGTCGCTACCTGCAAAAGTCCGTCGGCAAGCCGTCGATAATCCGTCGCTAACTGAAATATTTTTGAAAAAAATTACTGGAAAGAGACTATTTCCTGTAATATAACATATTCAGCATCCACCATACACAAATATAACATATTCGACATCCAATATATCCAACAAATATCTATATTGCCAACACAATATCTCCAAACATCCAATATATCACAACATACACAAAAATATCCAACACAATGACCAACAAAATATCCAACACAATATCCAGCACACTATTCCAACATACATAACAAAATATCCAAACACACTAAATATCCCCAAATACGTACAAAGTCAAAATACAAAATACAGAATCTAATCCCTGGGTTTGCTGAAAATACAAAGACACACAGTTCTAATTCATATGTATTTTAAGTGTGAGAACGGATGGCTCAGAACACAACCCAAAATTCATTCTAGCATACATTAGTGTGAATCATCTATGTTATGTACATATGGTGTAGTATACGTTCTTATCGAATCTAGTATCTAGTATCTGAAGAATGTAACAGAATCAAGATAAACTCACATAATGTAATACTAAAATATCATCTACTACTATATAAGATACAGTGATAGGTTGTCGTATCATCATTGCCGAGGGATGAGGGTCGGAGGACAGTCAACTTTATCTATGGCTACATAGTTTTTGCCTCGCCAGTCAAATGACTGCAGGAACTATGTCCTGATCACCATGTCGTACCATAGTTTCTGCCTCGCCAGTCGAATGGCTGCAGGGACTATATGTCCCTATCACCATGTTACCAATTAACCAACCAATAAAACTACTTGTTACAAATATCGACATTATATGTCGCGAAACGTCGCTATGACGTCGCTAATAGCGACTAATTTAGCGACGTTTGTATGAACGTCGCTAAATTTTAATTATATTCCCCCACCAATTCATTTACTCCCATTTTACTCTCTCACTCTCTCTCCTCCCCCCTCCGGCGCTCTCACTCTCTCCGGCGCTCTCACAGTACTTAAGTGTGAGAACGGATGGCTCAGAACACAATCCAAAATTCATTCTAGCATACATTAGTGTGGATCATTATATTCTGTACATATGGTATAGTATATGTTCTTATCGTATCTAGTATCTGAAGAATGTAACAGAATCAAGATGAACTCACATAATGTAATACTAAGACATCATCTACTACTATATAAGATATAGTAATAGGTTGTCGTATCATCATTGCCGAGGGATGAGGGTCAGAGGACAGTCAACTTTATCTACGGCTACATAGTTTCTGCCTCGCCAGTCGAATGGCTGTAGGGACTATGTCGTGATCACCATGTCGTACCGTAGATTAATACAAATGGAGCTGGAGCCTGAGCCAAAATACAGAATACAAAATACAAAATCCAATCCCTGGGTTCGCCGACCCCCTCGGTGAAACACTCAACACCGGCACGCACAATACATTCCAGAATCTACAAAAATATACAAAAAAAATACTATCCGCAATGAACAATGTCAATATATAATATCCGCAAATATGTACAAACTCAGTATTCTCAACGAAAAAAACTAAATATCCCCAAATACGTACAAAGTCAAAAATATAGTACAGTCTAAAAATGCAAAAACGAAACTACTGATCGCTTGGAGCTGGAGCTGGACACGGTGCTGGAGCCGGAGGAGAAAAGAGTTGGGTAGATTATGTCAAAGCATACGGCTTAGAAAATTATGACATATTAGTCTTCCGACACCGCGGTAACATGATATTCATATTAAGGGTCTTTGACAAGGTGACATATTGTGAAAAGATATATCATTATAGTTCTCCTACGGATGTTGAAAAAAAACCTACTGAAATTCCTCCAGGTCTTGCCGCCGGCTATGCTGCTTCCCCTTCTCTTCCTGCCCACTTCTTCTCCTCCGCCTCTACACTTGAGCTGGATATCATATGTGGAGGCTTGATCAGAACGGAGGAATGGATAGATGGAAGAGAACTAGAAAACACTGATCCTTCCTGTTGTGATAACTGTGAAGAGTGAGAAAGGAGAGGGGGGTCTTTGATTTTTGCGTTCATCATCATTAGAGGGAGCAACACTGGAAAAGTTGTGACGTTGATAGCATGAGAGAGGGAGAGGGAGAATGGAGAGAGGGAAGTGGCTGCATGCCTTTGGCTCACTCGAGCGATATTTGTGCGTCAGATAAAATACAAAAAATTTGATTTTTCTCCAAGTGTGAGAACGGATGGCTCAGAACACAACCCAAAATTAATTCTAGCATATATTAGTGTGAATCATCTATGTTCTGTACATATGATGTAGTGTATGTTCTTATCGTATCTAGTATCTGAAGAATGTAATAGAATCAAGATGAACTCACATAATGTAATACTAAAACATCATCTACTACTATATAAGATATAGTGATAGGTTGTCGTATCATCATTGCCGAGGGATGAGGGTCGAAGGACAGTCAACTTTATCTACGGCTATATAGTTTCTGCCTCGCCAGTCGAATGACTGCAGGGACTATATGACCTGATCACCATGTCGTACCGTAGATTTATACAAATGGAGCTAGAGCTGGAGCCAAAATACAGAATCCAAAATACAAAATACAGAATCTAATCCCTGGGTTCGCCGAAAATACAAAACCAAAGATTGACACACAGTTCTAATTCATATGTGTTTTAAGTGTGAGAACGGATGGCTCAGAACACAATCCAAAATTTATTCTAGTATACATTAGTGTAAATCATCTATGTTCTGTACATATGGTGTAGTATACGTTCTTATCGAATCTAGTATCTAGTATCTGAAGAATGTAACAGAATCAAGATGAACTCATATAATGTAATACTAAAACATCATCTACTACTATATAAGATATAGTGATAGGTTGTCGTATCATCATTGTCGAGGGATGAGGGTCGAAGGACAGTCAACTTTATCTACGGCTACATAGTTTCTGCCTCGCCAGTCGAATGGCTGCAGGGACTATGTCCTGATCACCATGTCGTACCGTAGATTAATACAAATGGAGCTGGAGCTGGAGCCAAAATACAGAATAAATAAGAGAACTATCAGAGAATCGCATAAAACTAACTAGAACTGAAATACAGTAAGGACATGGGTACTATCATGAAGAGAAGGGATATTAGTTGATGTCAGTCCTACAATAAGTGAGGACATGGGTACTATTTTGAGTGTTCAGTTGTATGAGTATCTTGTGTTGGTGTCTTTGGATCAGTAAAATGAGAATGTATTATGAGTTAGTATTTTATTAGCAATTAGGATACATGAGTTAGAGAGGTCAGTAATCCAAGTATCAGAGTTAGTGATCAGTTGTATGAGATTAGAGGATGGAGCACTTAGAGCTTGGGGATTTTTAGATCTTGGAGCCATTTTTATTAGAAATCCATCTCCCAATAGGTATATGCATTGTAAACCCTCAAAATTACATTAAATAGTGCAGAGGCATCAAATAAGAACCCCATGCAATAGGGTTGCCAATTGTGAGGAGTTTTGACTCTTTTTCTTCCATTTGAGGACTTTTTTATTTGTATTTCGACCTATTTTGCCAAACTGTACCGGTATCGGTCAGTATCGGTCCGATATCGATTCCGATTCCGATACCAATGTCGATACCCCCCTCCTCCGATCCGATACTCATAGGATTGGTCCGATCCGAAACCACCTATACCCCCTTTCCCGATCTGATACACCGATTCGAAACCACCGATACTCATAGGAATGGTCTGATCCGAAACCACCGATACCCCCCCTCCCCTACCTCGTCGGACAGCAAACCCCCCACCCCCCTGTCGCTCCCACACCCCCCGACTGCAAACCCCTACCCCACCCCCTTCCCTCCCCCCCCGACAGCAAACACCCACCCCCCTCCCCCTCACCCCCCCGACAGCAAACCCCCACCCCACCCCTCCCCTCCACCGACAGCAAACACCCATCCCCCCTCACCCCCCGACAGCAAACCCCTACCCCACCCCCTCCCCCCCGACAGCAAACACCCACCCCCCTCCCTCTCACCCCCCGACAGCAAACCCCTACCCCACCCCCTCCCCCTCTCCCCCGACAGCAAACACCCACCCCCTCCCCCTCACCCCCCGATAGCAAACCCCCACCCCAACCCCTCCCTCCCCCTCCCGCCCAACAGCAAACACCTACCTCCCTCCCCCTCACCCCCGACAGCAAACACCCACCCCCTCCCCCTCACCCCCTCCCCCTTACCCCGCCCCGCACCCAACACCATCCACCCCCCTCCCTCCTTCCTCCCCCCATCACCGTCGGCCCCCGCGACAGCCGGCCCACCCCGTCCCCACCCAAAACCCTACCCCTACCCCGAAACCCTAAACCCTATCCTATCCCCCGCCCTCAACAACCTCCCCTCCACCCCGTCGGCCCCAGCGACAGCCGACCTCCCCACCAACCCGAAACCCTAAACAGAGAGAGAGAGGGAAGGAGAAGAGAGAGAGAGCATACCTGAGAGAGAGATATCCCGTCGGAGAGAGCTTCGCCGGAGAATGTGACCCGTCGGAGAGAGCTCGCCGGAGAGAGAAAGAGAGAAAGAGAAATAGGGAAGAGAGAGTTTTTGGGGGGAATGAAAAATTCCCCCCTCTCCCGTCGGTCTATTTAAGTTAGGTTACAGTATTTAGCGACGGATTACCGACGGATATATCCGTCGGTAGGTAGTCGCTAAATACCAACTAGATTACCGACGGAACGTCCATCGCCATATAGACGCTAATTTAGTGTGCCATTTATTTTAGATTTTGCCGCCACAATATGCGGCATATTAGCGTCGGACATAAATCCGTCGCTAATGTTTTGTCAAATTAGCGACGGATGTGCGACAGATTTTGACGCAAAAAAATAAAAAAAATATACATTGCTTTCTGACGGTAGTCAGTCACAAGGTAGTCGCGAGGCCGTCGCTATGGCCGACGAATTCGATCCGTTGCTAATCCTCCGTCGCCAATTTGCTGTATTTTAGTAGTGCAACTTTTGTGTTCTTTAAGTGCTTTAAATAGCCGTTTTGACTTGGCCGAATTCGAAGCGTCAGGTTCATCACCATAAATGCAAATTCATTGCACGGGATTCGGAGAGCCCGCCATTTGGCGCATGGGTTTGATTTCCCTGGCCTATAAATAGTGGCAAGGAGAGAGTTTGCTTCTCGTTCTCTCACGTCTTCCTGAATGAACTTATTTGCTCGAGCACATTCTGTCGACAAGATACTTTCGAGGGTGAAGATGCGACAACTTGTCTTCGTTCATGCTCGTGAAGGTGACTGTTACATTCAAAAGTCGGAGTCAAGGGCTTCTGAGGCAGGCGGAAGGTGCCCGTTGCATCCAATGATCGGAATACTCGAGCCCTGTCCCCGTTATGCTGGAAGAGCCGCAGATCGAAATTATGGTGCTCCCATCTTCCTTAGGCTTTGGAGAGCTCTTCCTCCTGCAAGAGTGGGGTGTTACCCATTCTGGTTGTGTCGAAAGCTGCTCCTTTAGCCTCAGAATTGTGGTGCTCTCCTCTTTCTTTGGAGAGCTCTTCCTCCAGCTAGAGTGGGGTTGATCGTCCACTCCTGTTCTACTCAATAAATGCTTCATTAGTTGAAGCACTGGATCAGGTCGAAGTAAGGCGCATATACTGAGACTTCATGATACGCATTGAGATGCTGAAGAGATGCGCCTGATTGAAACGCTGAAGGCTGTGCCTGACTGAGATGCTGAAGAGACACGCCTGACTGAGACGCTGAAGTGATGCGTCTGACTGATGATGCGCCTGGTGGGAGACGCATGGCAGTTTGTTGCGCCTGGCTGTAGTCTTAGGATCTTTCTTTTTGTAGAAGTTCTCCTTTATAAAGTCTTTTTTAGACATGTAATAGACTTTTATATGAAATAAAAATCTTCTTTTGCTGTATATACTTTTGCTATCTTGATGTGCCAAGTACTTCGTTTGAGTTCCCTGGCGCATGTTCTGAGTGGTATTTGAGCGCATAGGAATTCTGGCACATAGATGCGCCCTGAAATTCCATGCTTCTACAAGACCCCCTTCAAAGTTTTCAAAACTTTTTGTCAAGTTTTGGAATACTTTGAATAAGAAGCATGGTGGTGTCTTCAACGGGGCACATGACTGTTCGGGCGCATGATTACTCCACGCGTCAGTGATGGGACGCATGCTCCTCTCAGTTAATGCAAATGATAACGCTTCAAAGTAATAAAAAAAGATTAATGATGTTCTTTTTAGATTATTTGCAGTTATCATTTTGCAGAACCCCAAGCGGTGGCTGAAGTCACTCTTCATCGGTTTTCGCGTATGCCCAAGCCTATAAATAGGTGTTTTGATGGAGAGAGAGAGTTCTTCTTCTCTTTTGCTTTCTTTTTCTTTAGAGTTCTTCTTTCAAAAAACCCTAACTTCTTTTTCTTTCACGAGATGGCCTCCAAAACTCCTCGCGGTGGTACCGACAAAGGGAAGGAGCCTGCAGAGTTCGTCGAGGAGGACACTCTCGTCGCCATTGAGACTCCGGTTGATGTTCAGCCTGCGGTGACGGGTGGGTGTGATCTCTCAACTTTTTAGACAAGTCTGGAGCACATGGATGAGTTGTATCATGTTGTTGTGCCCTAACTCTTTGTCGCTGACGCGCATGGACTTCTGTCCTGATGATGTGCTGAGGCTATTCCGCCGACGCGTATGGGTTTAGGCCCTGATTATGCGCCAAGATTTTACTGCTGACGCACATGGGTTTACACCCTGATGATGTACCGAAGCTTCACTGCTGACACGCAAGGGTTTAAACCCTGATGATGTGCCAAAGCTTCACTGCTGACGCACATGGGTTTAGATCCTGATGATGCACCGAAGCTTTACTGCTGACGCACATGGGTTTAGACCCTGATGATGCGCCGAAGCTTCACTGCTGACGCGCATGGGTTTAGACCCTGATGATGCGCCGAAGCTTCAATGCTGACGCGCGTGGGTTTAGACCCTGATGATGTGCCAGGCTACTTGACACACCCAATACTTTGTCTTCTTAAAGTCTCTATGTTGCCTGACTTTTGTCTTTGTTGTGTCAGTGTCGATAACTATCCCTTTGCTGAATGAAGTCCATCTGGATGCTTCTTTTTGCCAAAAGGGGGTTGATTTTGACGAGGAGGTTATTAATCCTGCGAAGACTGCTATCCTACTGAATCAACCTTTAGAGAGAATATTGCAAATTCGGGATCAGTCGCCTGTTTTTCTCCATAGTATGATGGAGAGCGGCAAACTGAAATCCGCTGAGTCCGAGGATGCGACTTTCTTGAAACCTGCCTTTCTGTTTGGTGACCGATTGACCTCCACCGAGGCGAAGGTACTGAAGATCAAGGAGGACTGGTTCTTCTCTGCGAAGGGCATGGTCATGTACATGCGGCAGCTTGAACGTCAATTGCCGCTGACGGCCTTCTACCGTTTGGCTTCCAAGAGAAGGATGCCATGGGAACTTACTCCTTCTCAAGGAGGGGCAGTGGGGGGTACCTTTTCGATTGATGTTACTTCGAATCAAAGGGATACCTTGGCCGCCTCGCGAGCCGGGACCTCGTTCAGTTGCCGAACTTTACGCACTGGGAGCCTTTATAGTGATGTCCCTAATGACACCTTTGCCTTTGGTGCTTCGACCTTTGCAAATCGGATGCTAACATCGAAGGTTATGTATCCGAAAGGTGGTTTTAGGGTTGAAGGTTGGTGTTACCATGTGCCAAAGTGGGACGAGCTGACCCTTTGGGTTTTGTCGAAGTTCAAGGCTGAGCTTAAAGAGATTGGGCTGATTGCCGCTATCCGTGCCACACAGGCAGGCGTGGACCTCAACAAGCATATGTTCCCTGCACTCTTGAAAATGTTCGATACCCAGACTGGCACTTTCTTTACTCCGGTAGGGGAGTTGGAATTGGCTCTCTATGAGATGTACGAGGTATCCATGCTTCCCTGGGGCTCGGAACCGTATGAGGAATATTTCCCAGCAAATAAAGAGATCCTTGTTCTGGAAGAGAAGGACCCGAAGATGATGGCTGTTTTTAAGGAGGTGGCGAGCCATCATTATCTGAGGCAACGAAAGGACAAAGGCAAGTCACAGCCTCATGTGACTACTTGGAGGGATTATGTCTTCAAGCAGGACCTGGCGGACTCTACGAAGAACGACTCCGCAGGGACTGAAGCCCGCGGAAGTAACATCCGAAATGAGCCGACTAGGCGAGAAGGCTCCTTGTTCAAATGAGAGTGGCAAGGACGTATACAATTGTTTCTGGCATTGCGTGCACCGGATGTCGTCCAAGGCAGTGTTGACTGCCTACTTGATGATATAGCTCCGGGACTGTGTGTTCTCAGGTGGGTCAGGCTCTGTGGAAAGGGTGACCCGGAACCTCATTTTGTCAGCAGTAAAACTGGTTTTTGGTCGCCCTTTGGCTCTCCTCCCCGCGATGGTGTGTAACCTACTGCGGGGTTTGAGAGATTTTGCTGACGATGTGGCCCATAAGAGGGGCAGAAAAGACAACTTTCCCCGAGCAGAGCTACCATTCTATTATCTGATGGGATGATTAATTCTGTATCACCCGAACGTGATGAGTCCGGGTCCTGAAGACGATCACATTGAAGGTGATGCCTTTATCTACCGCTTCTATAAGAGGAAGTGGCTGCACACCGGTGTCCCCGTCTGTAGGAGAGTTTTGTCTTATCTTCAGGGGTGGGAGATCATCAAGGTCAGTCCCATCTTCAAAGATTTTGAGGCTGACCAAGATTTGGAAGACTCCGGTGAGGATGCGACCACTCTGCCAAAATGGGGGTTTCGTTGGTTGCAGAGTATTCGGCCTTCCCACTTGGTCTACCGTAACTAGAATAAGTGTTATCTGGAGCCGTATTTGCCGAGCCGGTTTGCTCGCCAGTTTGGTTACACTCAGCTAATGTTATGGAACCCCAGTAACAGTCTGGGGTTTGCTGGAAGTTTACTGGATGGATCCCGGGATTGGCAATATTACAATGTCGGGTGCACTGGGGTTCGTTTTAATACACCAGTTCACAACCCTCGGCCACATATCCTGTATTCGACTGTTAATCTGTATTGCGCCATGAATACTGTACCTCCTGAATATAACAGGGAGACTAGTTTCATCGTTGGAACTCAGCTAGAGGCTACGAAAAACATATTGGCGGCGGCCCGGTCATATCGTCCACCAGAGTTGGCGGGATATCGGGCTGCTGTTGCAGCGTCAACGGGAGGCACTCGGGAAGATCTCCCAGCTGGGAAGAGGCGGGCTGACGCAGAAGTCGGTTCGTCTGTACCAAAAAGGTCGAGAAAAGCGACGACTCCAAAGGTGGGAGCTACGGGAGTACCGCCTGTAATGTCAATGGAATCAGTTCCTGCTGAGGTAAAGACGTCCTCTATAGTCTGGCTCATTCTGTCATTTTTGTGACACATGCTTTCTTTTTGTAGGAACAGCTGAAGAAGAAAACCCGAGTTTCGAAATCGGGCGTCAGTAAACCGAAGGAGGTAGCGAGCTCTTCTGACGAGCGCATTCCTCCGATTGTAACGTTTCCCGTGGAAGAGAATCCTGACAATGTCATTCCTGCGGAGATTTTAGTATCTCCAGATTATGTTGGAAAGGAAGCTGAGGATGCAGCAGTTCCCGGGAGTATACAAGCCGTCGTGGGGGCCTCTGACATTGAGGATCCAGCAGATACGAGGCTTCCAGATGAGGAAGTGGAGTGGAGTTCATCCTTTTCAGATAACGTTCCTCCAGAGATGAGTGAGCCTGTTGCAGGAGCAACAGAAACAGAGGAGAGGGTTGATTCCCCTCTTTGTCATGATGAGGGGAGGTCGACTGCAGCGTTGCCGAGCCCTACCCCAGACTCAGCAGCGGAGGCTGAGGTGGCTATCGACCGGGAGGTAGCGACATATTCTATCCCCGTGGAGGGATTCGATGAGGAAGATGAGACTCGTCCGCCGAGCCTGACTCCAGGGGAGCCGAGTCAGGAAACAAGTGCTGATCTCGCTGCTTTGCCAGAGGGTGAAGGTCCCGTATGGCCTGCTGATAGTGTGTTGGAGACGGAGGAGATAGACCCTGACGTCGGTGGTCCCTCCGAGCTTGAGAAGGGTAAGGGTTTGCTGGAACCCCCTGTTGTTCCTTCAACTTGGGGTACGATATTGACGCCCCTCTCGGCTCCTTCCGCTCTCTTGGCTCCTCGGGCCAGTGGCGAAGTTCAAGCCCCTGTTGAGGGAGGTCCGTTAATGCTGAGGTTTCAGTCTTGCAGATTGAAGTCAGTGGGTCTTCTTCAGGCCCGCCGTCTATCACAGTACCTCCTGCAACTCCTGCCATGACGCCTCAAGTGCTGGCTGATATAGATGAGTACGTTCAGTTTGTTATTGAAGCAGTGTACAAGATGCTGCAGAAGGGCGTATCAACGGTGCTGAATGCAAATAGGAGTTTTGCGATGGCGAAAGCTATGGCGCTCTCTTCTATTGGTTTGATACATTTGCACCGTGGCCACGATCATATGGCTGTAATTCTGGAGGAGTCGGTGGTTGAGCTCGACCAGCATCTTTCTGAACTGCAGAGTATCCAGCGGAATGACTTTTTCGCTCTGATAGAAGCAGAATAGAAGAAGTTGACATCTGAGGTTGAGTCATCTTATCAGGCCACGGTGGCCATCTGGGACGACGAGGTGGCCGCTGCTGAGGCTGCAGTAGAGAGACTGTCTCAATCCACATAGGAGCAGGTGGAGCTGCGGGCCTCATTGGAGGCAAGTATAGCAGAGGTTACTGCCAGGATTCGGCTCTTAGAAGACCAGAGGGCCCAACTTATGTTAGATCTTGAGCGGGCCTAAGCTGAGCACATCTCATCCAAGAAGGAAGAGGCAGTTGTTACTCACCATATTCTTTCTCTGACTCACCAACGGCAGGAGTTGGACGCCAAGCATGAGAACGATACTACTCCCGAGGCTGTGGAGATGATGTGGTAGGCAGCTGAACGCCGGGTCCTGGCGACTGCAGAGACCCGGGCTGCAGACTTGAGGCATCGGATCGAAGAGCTGTCTGCCAATCCCAATGATGCCTAGGGATTTGTAGTCTTCTCTCTCTTTTTTATATGCTGGGGATGTAATCCTTTACTTTTTAGTTGAAAAATAAAGAATTTTGTGGTGTGTTCATCTTTTGTTGTCATGAACCTGTGATTTGTGTGGACCTATTATCTTTTGTGCACCTTGGTTGTTAGGTACAGATAATAAGTTTGAGAGAACCGACATGTTTGCTCAGAGATAATATGGGCGTGGCAAATATGGGGTTCAAATGTCGGAATCTTCCTACTCAGAAGTGTTATGGACGTGGTAGGAGTGACTCTGGGGAGATACGCAAAACTACTCAGAGGTAATGTGGACATAGAAGTTCTGCGATCGATGTACGGCAACACAGGGGTTGTCTGTACGAGATGTTTACTCAGAGATAATGTGGACGTGGTAAACATGATGGGTAGCGTAGTCTTACGGAGCGTAAGATTTCGCTTTGTAGGGCGTAAAGGAGCAACTCAGAGGTAGTGTGGATGTGGTTATCCTTCTACTGGAGATAGAATGCAATGGAACAACTGGGTTCCGAAAGCATATGATTTTTGTGAAAGGGAGGTGTATGTGAGCTCTGATGATCAGGTCCACTGACTTCCTTGCTAGGTAGAGGTGGAAGTACATATCTGAAAGATGTCAAGAGTAGTACTTCTTTAGGAACTTGTCGTTGATGGGCATCATGAACAAGTCTCCGTTTGATCGGGCGAGGTGGTAAGCACCGTTTGAGTATACCGTCTGTATGATGAAAGGTCCCTCTCATTTGGGCTCAAACTTTCCTGGTGTTTTGTGAGTCAACACCATCGGCCTCCTAACTGCCAGAACCAGGTCACCTACTTGGAAAGTCCTCTGCTTGACCTTCTTGTTGAAAGCCTGTGATATACGGGCTTGATAGAGTTCGATGCGCTGTTGAGCTAGGAGACATTTTTCGTCAAGTGCCTCCAATTCTCGCAGACGGTGACATTGATTGTCTTCTTCTGTTAGTTGATTTGTGATCGCTACACGGAGTGAGGGTATCTGGATCTCGAGAGGCAGTACCGCTTCGCTCCCGTAGACTAAGGTGAATGGTATGTTGCCCGTCAGAGTCCGTACCGTTGTGCGGTAGGCCCAAAGGCATTCGCCGAGCTTTTCATCCCAGTCGTGTTTGTTAGATGACACGACCTTTTTGAGTAGCCTGACGATAGTCTTGTTAAAGGCCTCAGCCAATCCGTTTGCTGCCGGATTGTAGGCGATTGATGCCACGTTCTGAATGTGATTCTTGTCACAGAATCCACTGAAAACATGGCTGATGAACTGTGGACCGTTGTCATGGATAATCCTACGGGGTACCCCGAAACGGTAGATAACATGATGCTTGATGAAGCTGATCACCCTAGAGCTTTTCACTACCGCCAGTAGAACTGCTTCTGCCCATTTGGAGAAGTAGTCAGTGATAGCTAGGATAAAGCGGTGTCCCCTCGATGGAGGGGTGATAGGTCCCACAATGTCCATGCCCCAAGCTTCAAAGGGCCAGGAGGCGACCGTAGGATGTAGTAGTTCAGATGGTGTATGGATGAAGTCGGCATGAAGCTGGCAAGCATGGAACTTTTTAGCATAGTCGACGGCGTCAGCTGCCATGGTTAGCCAGTAGTAACCTATGCGTCGCAGTCGATCCTACAACTTTGGCCCAGGTTGATGAGCCCCGCAAGTTCCGTCATGAGCTTTTTGAAGGGCTTCGGCTGCTTCTTCGTTGGACAGGCATCGAAGGAGAAGTCCATCGTAGGAGCATCGGTATAACATTTTAGTAGTTGTATCATAATAGAATCGAAAGGAACGCCTCCTGACTGAGACGGCTTCTTTCGGGTCTTTTGGGAGAATTCCGTAGACAGCGAAGTCGATGAACGAGAACCTCCAGTCTCGGACATTAACACTAGCACTTGTTGTCATGGTATAGGCCATTTGTGAGCATATGTTATTTTTAGGACAGACCAAGTCTCGACCAACTACCGTGAAGTAGTGTTGAGTCCCGAAGGGTGCTACCAATGAGGCAGCGAGGCCAGCCAGAGCGTCAGCCTCCAGGTTTTGTAACCGAGGTACGTGTTCTATGAAAAACTTAGTAAATGTTGAAATAATGTTCAATGCAACTTCATGATAAGGAACCAGATCTTCATGGCGAACTTCGTATTGCCCTCTGATCTGGTTAACGACGAGTTTTGAGTCGCTGTAGGCTTCCAGATGATCCACCCCCAGCTGTTGCGCCAGCTGGAGTCCTATGATGAGAGCGTTGTACTCGGCAACATTGTTGGAGCACGGCTTTGAAAAGGAGTAAGCACGCTGGATGACTAGCTGATCGGGGGAGACTAAGACTACCCCCACTCCGATGATGATTTGGCCTTTGGAGCCTGTTCTTGAAGCGCCATCGAAGAGCTTTCTTCGGTGACGTTTGATTCTTGGACCTCATCCGGAATGTCTTCATAGAGTCTGGAGGACTCTGGGATGGGGTGCGCGGCTTAAAAGTCGGCCAGAGCTTGACCCTTGACAGCTTTTTGTTGGACGAACACCATGTTGTACGGCGTCAACAAGATCGCCCATGTAGCTAGCCGGAAGTTCAATGATCCTGGCTTCGTCATGAGAACCCTGAGCGGATTGACTCGGGAGATGACATGAATTGTCTGGCCCGAGACATAATGGCGAGTCTTCTGGATGGCGAACACCAAAGCCAAACAATCCTTTTCAATGGGGTTGTACCGGTGTTCGGCCCCGATCAGTATCCTACTTAGGTAGTAGATAGCTTGCTCGTAGCCTACATCGCTGTTCTGAGCCAGCAGAGCGCCGAGGGAATGATCCATGGCACGGACGTAGAGGAGAAATGGTTTGCCTGCGACGGGTGCCACCAGGACTGGCGGGCTCGTCAAGTAAGCCTTGATATCATCGAAAGCTTTCTGGCATTCCTCTATCCAGATGTAGGAGACTCCCTTCTTCATGAGCTGGGTGAAGGGTTGATATTTTTTGGAAAGGTTTGCTATAAACCTTCGGATGTATGCAAGACGCCCTTGCAGGCCTCGAAGTTCTCGGAGATTCTTTAGAGGGTCCATATCAAGGATGGCTTTGGTCTTCTCGGGATCGACCTGAATGCCTTTCGCCGTGATAATGAAGTCCAAGAACTTTCCGCTAGAAACCCCAAGGAAGGATTTAGCGGGGTTCATCTTGAGTTGATCCGCTTGCGTGAGATCGAAGACTGTCTTTAGGTCTTATAGGTGATCACCTCTAAGACGGCTCTTGACAGCGATATCATCAACGTAGCATTCAACTGTTTTGCGTAGATGTTGATGGAAGATGGTACTCATAGCTCGTTGGTATGTAGCACCAGCATTCTTTAAGCCAAAGGGCATCACTGTGTAGCAGAAAATCCCTTTCGGTGTCCTGAATGACGTATGTTTCGCATCATCGGGGAACATTTTGACCTGGTTGTAGCCCGAATATACCCGTCCATGAAAGACATGCGTTCGAAGCCGCATGTATTGTCGATTATTACATCGATGATCGAAAGTGGGAATTCATCTTTCGGACAAGCAGCATTGAGATCTTTGAAGTCGATGCAGACTCATATATTTCCATTCTTTTTAGTGACATGGACGACATTGGCCACCCAATCCGGGTGTTGTTCTTCATGGATAAATCCGCTGGTCAGGAGTTTGTCTACCTCTTGATCGATAGCGTTCATGATGTCAGGACGAAAATGTCGCTGTTGTTACTTTATAGGCTTGGCATCAGGTAAGATGTTAAGCCTATGCATCGCAATCTGGGGATCAAGTCCCGACATATCTTCGTAGCTCCAGGCGAAGATGTCGATATATTCTTTAGCCAGTTGGATTAAAGATTCCCGATCTGGTCCCTTTAGACTCTTGCTGATGAAGATGGGTTTGGAAGAAGATCCATCCCCAAGGTCGATCTGCTCGACTTCGTCTTCGGTAGGGGGTTCGTGTAATTCAAAACGAGACTCCCACTGTGCTCCTATGCGTTGAGTCCAAGGTTCTTCCTCGAAGAATTTCGGCGTTTGGTCTTCGCCTTCATCTTCTTGAGATTGTGCAGATGCCATGTTGACTGATAGTACCTTCTTGAAGACTGAGCCGATACTGGTATCGGAATCCCAAGTTGATGCTTCGGACGAATGAGAATGTTCTACTTCTTCTGCCTCCGAACTCTCTGGAGTTGTCGGCGGCGTGACATAGCCCACCCCCCGTCGAGTTTGATGATAGTAGTCATGTAGCTTTCCTTTAAGTGTTGGGAGCCGGAGAGGAAGACGTCGACCCTTGCCGTATTTCAGGCCTCTGTTACTTTTTAGATCGTAACCCATCTTTTGGATGAGGTACTTTGCCTTGTCCGTGTACCGATAGACTTGTATTCTGCCGGTATCTGGTTCTTGCTCGAGTGGCAGGAGGTCTTGATGATGCTTAACTTTGTCGAAGATGATGGATTCTTCATCTCGATTCCGTGGTGGGACTACGAAACAGACTCCTTAGGACGGGATTACTCGATTTACATGATTGACGGTCGTTATTTGTGTTTGTAACGACCGTAGAGCGTTATCTAATGTATACATGGCATTCCAATATGGAAGACTCGAATAATCAAAAGACACTCTATTAATGATGAAACACGAGATTTTGTCCCACGGGATTATATTATCCAGAGAGGGTGCATCTATATCAGCAGATATGTACTCCCCTAGCTCTTCATCTGTGAGTACTGGGGTTGATGCGGGAGAGTCCACCGCAGCTTTGACCTCGAGGTCCGAGAGGGCTATGTGAGCCTTCCTTGGCAGCTTGGATAAGACGGATGATTGCGGAGGCTTGCCTTTAAGATGCACCTTCAGAGGTGCCTTAACTGCGCCTTCAGTGATTGGTGCCTTCCCTTATAGTTTTGCCACAAGGGGAGCCGATGTTTGAGGATGTCTTCCCTTGAGCCGTATCTTCAAGAGAGCTTCGGTAGGTGCTCTACCTAGAGAAGTCAGTGCTTTTTCAGGTAGCTTGATGGTCATGGGAGGCAGCATCTGAGGCGGTTTCCCTTTGAGTCGAATTTTCAAAGGAGCGTCGGGAATCATCTCTGGCTCCATGTCCGGCTCTGCTGCCGTTTCTGCTTCATCGTCAGCATCATTAGCTTATGTAACTCCACTTCCCGGTATTTTTAAATAAATTCTAGTTCTTATGAAATTGACATTATTAAGTTTAAATAATATTTTAGTTTTCATTTAAATTTTGGAAATATATTTTTGGAGGGAACAATTTTTGGGACCACTTTTCAATTTTGAAAAGTTGTTACAACAATTTGGGTCCACCATGTGAGTGTTAACTGTCTTAAACAAATATCTTGAAATAATGAAAAGGAAGAGGACTGATTTAGAAAATAACTCTTGGCGGGAGGTCAGTTTGTAATATTCGAATTGTTGGGGTGGTAATTGCTATTGTCTTTTCTTTTTAAATCATTGAGTGGAGAGAGTGAGCCAACAGTGGCATTAATCCTCTCTACCTCTCGATTTCTCCACCCCCTTCTCGAGTGTTCTTCCACCCTCGGGTCTCTCGGCTGAAGACTGGAGGCGGCGACGATTGGAGACGGTGGCGACGACATGCAGAGGGCGGCAACCACTTGAAGACGACGAACACCGTGCTCCGCCGAGTTCTCATCGGCTTCGAGTCCTTTCCGGCGGTTCAGGCCTCAACTATGGCGATTTTTCCGGCGAACATCGAGGAGGGTGAGTTTGATTTCGTTTTCCTTTCTAGTTCCAGACCTCGACCTACCTAACGTTCAGATCTAAACTTAGGAGGATCGATCCTTGAGTTGTGAACCCTTCGATTTCCAGTGACGACGCCTACGAAGCAACGACAGCAAGCGTAGCTCTTCCAGGAGTCGATCCATTCTCTGACCTAGGTTCATTCTCAGTAAGTTTTTCTAAACACTCTTTTTATTCAGATCTAGGGTTAGCTCGGTTCTAGCTAAACTTATTCTTTCCCTCGTTTTGATCGGATCCAGTAGGAACCAACGATCGAGCCGATCCATTCCTCGGCGATCGTCGAGTTCGAGAAGGATCGACCAGGGATTTCGAGCACTGGAGATCCGCTCTTTTCCTGATCCATTCCACTGGTGAGTTGCTTCCTCAGATTTGATTCTTTGACATTTATGAAATTTTCTATAAAATTTCCTGGACTAGGCTCGGATTTAATTTTGACCGATGATTATTCATATTGTGAGAATTTCTTCCTTCTAGTTGATCTGGATCGGACGAATTCAATTATGATGATTTTAATTGGTTGTTGAGTGTGTGATCTCTCAAATCCTTGAAGAATAAACTAAATTATTATTGCAAATTCTTCATGTTGTTCTTAATTCAGGCCATTTTCGGGAAAGGACTTGGTTAGACTGTTGGGTTCATAACTATCAACGACAATCTTCAGGTAATTCCTATTCCAAACTCTTTTAGATCTTGCTGGGAATTTTAGGAGTATAATCCTGTGTTTTGGTGTTGTTTCATGTGTTGTGATTATATCGAGCGTTCCTGTTCCCTTCTATTTGCTGATGGATCGTATCTGAGATTTTAAATCATTTGTGCGTGTCTTCTCGTCTGCTTTCCTTGGCGTGGTTCGTGTCCGAGACCTTGTACTGTTCGTGATTGCTTTGGTGTACCAGTTTGTGGCGGTGTTCGAGTAGCTGTGTCCATATCCTGGGTGTGTTCGTGTTAGGCCTGAGTTCGCGTGCGTGTCCAGTAGCTGATTTTGTAGCCAAGCTCAGGTGTTGGTGATCGATTGGAGTTTGGTTCGGAGATGATGATTCTTTTGATGAATGATTTGGTTTTTAATTTAATTGTAAACTTTTAATACAATTTCTCTTTCTATATTTTCTTTGGCTTTGCGGTTGATCCAACCTGGGCAGGACATCATGTCCATTGCCAGGTTCGGCTGAGAATGGGTTGTGGTAACCTGCTATTTTTAGTTGGGTTGTATAATCCTATAAGTGCTTGCAGGTGATTAGCCTTATGTATGATGTATATTGAGTACATTTCTAAATAGTTGGAGTTTCTGTGTTATTTTATAAGTTGTGTGGAAGATGTGTTCTCCTCTATTTATTCCTTCAAAATCTATGCTGTGAAGGAGAACAGTTTGAGAATTGAATATTTTGTTATTTTCTTTCTGTTGACAGTAAAGGGTTGAGGTTTGAGTTCAAGTAGTATTCTTGACTATAGAGGTTGACTGTAGAGAATTGAGTTATGTTTCCTATTGGCAGCAGTTGGTTGGAGGAGTTTAGTTATTTTTATTATCATTCTTGACTGAGACAGTGAACCAAGAGCTGAATTAGTCAATTACTTTACTCATGATATTAATAACCTTGGCAGGAAGACTATGGACTTTAGTCCTTTGGTTGCATTATTCTATGTGTAGAATTGTGATGTTGATAGCACTATTGCTCATTCAAGTACAGTTAATAATAATATAATAGAGTAACAGCAAGGAGAATTTTCCTATCTGCCCTTGCTGAGTTCTGGAAATCTAACCCATGAGATGAACAGATCTTGAGTTTATTAGAATTTTGAGTTAAATAATTTTATAGATAGAAAAACCAATTAGAATTTATGTTTTAGTTTATAACCAACTTGTACAAATTATAAATTCAGGAAGACATCCAGTTCCTGATTTCCAGTACTTTCCGGAGCCAGGCAAGTACTTTCTATGGTTTTGTACATTTACATTCCTGTACTCTTTTCTTGTGACACTGGTTTAGCACGATATCATGTATTCCTGTATTCTGGTACTCCTGTTCTTGTACTTGTTAGTGTCGGGTGGGGGAAATACACTAGCCATGTGACCAAATCCGGTTACTATATATTCCTGTACCTAGCTTAGGCCTCGCACTGTGCACGCGGGTCCTAAGTCGTACCCTATTCATGTACTCCTGTGCATGCTCCTGTACTCACCCTAGCCGGTCACATGGACTAGATGTATTTCGATATTGTGCACATCATGTCTGGTACTGCAGGATTATAGTTCATTCCTGTACTTTACATTTCTGTACGTTACATTTCCTGTACTTTACATTCATGTACTATAGTTCCTGTACTTTACATTTCATGTACCATATCTCCTGTACTCAGTTCCTGTACTACTTTCCTGTATTTCATTCCTGTACTCTTGTATCCATTTCATGTTCATGTTTCATTACCTAGAACTGTACTTTGCTCCGCTCCTGACTGGATAAGTTGCAGGTGAGTTGGAGGCTATTTGCGACACCTTCTATGGACGGGATGTTGCTATTGCTGAGCCAGCTGGAGCTGAGCTGGACCTAGAGGCCGCAGAGGCCTAGTACCTTTCCTTATGTCATTTCTTATTTTGAGACTTAGTCAGACATTTGACATTTCTGGATGAATGTAATAAAACATGTAGACTTGTACTATTTTTGGGATTTCGTTTATAGATGCTGTGATGTTACCTTACTTCATAATTACTTGTTAGTTTCCCTAGTAATGGTACAGCTTACTTCGTCGTGTCCAACGACGAAGGCTGGGCGTGTCCGACTCGTATCCGATTATTCGGGAGCGGGTCGTGATATGTTTTTAGTGGTGGCCCATGCAGGTCCTATCCTAATGGTACCTGGGACTTAGCGTACTATTGGGGGACTTGATTTACACTAGGAAAACTTGAATCACAGCCTAGGAAAAACGGGTATATCGGGTACATATGGTTATTATATAAACATTTATATTTTTCTGGTAGATTAGGTTTTTATCAATCACGAAGTTTTCTTTTTATGCAGGATGGTCGCCACTAGGAAGACCGCAGATCAGACAGGAGTTGCGAGCAGCTCAGGAGTTACAGTCAGCACTGGAGTTGCAGGCGGTACAGAGCAGCCCGCACCGAACGTCCAGGCAGATCCGCTTCCGCCAGCGCCTCCTATTTTTCCAGCACTACCACCGACGATGATGTTCGACGGCGCTCAGGTGATGGCGATGTTCCAGCAATTTATGGAGGCCCAGAACCACCAGGCTGCACAGTTCAGGGAGGCCCAGAGTCAGCAGGCAGCGCAGTTCAGAGCGACTGTCGTCGACGCACTGAGGACCAGGGAGCCGGCAGCACCAGCACCAGTAGCACCTCCAGCACCGCGAGGACCGAGACCCGGGACAGCGAAGGAGTACCAGCACCTGAGCCCGATGGACTTCTGGGGCGACGAGGGGATCATCTATGCAGATGAATGGCTGGAGAATGCAGAAAGGACCTTGACCATGGCGAACATTCCAGAGGACCAGAAGGTGTCAGTGGCTAGCATGCGACTCTTTGACTTGGCGAGAGCTTGGTACCGGGAGGACCCCCAGTTGACGGATCCCCGGGTGTCTTGGGCAGTTTTCAAAACACTGTTCAAGGAGAAATTCTTCCCAGAGGTGGAGCGTGATGAGTTGAGGATACAGTTCGAGGCGCTGCAGCAGGGGACGATGACGGTTGCGCAGTACACTTCGGAGTTTACCAGACTCAGTAGGTTCGCTGAGAGCCTGGTTAGAGAGCCAGAGGACAGAGCATGGAGATTCAAGAAGGGTCTCACCCGAGAGCTGCGACATGCGGTGGCGATTAGCCAGGCGACTACCTACTCCAGCATCCTTAAGATCGCCCAGGCAGTAGAGAAGGAGGCAGACCCAAGGCTGAAGAGGGACCGAGACGTGGGCAGCAGCAGTTTCCAGACACCGACGAAGAGGGTCCAGACCCAGACTCAGGCGAGACCCCAGCAGCCGGCACAGCAGCAGCACCGACCAGCCAGAGCTCCTGCACATCAGCATCAGAGGCAGCAGCAGGGGATTACTTGCACATTCTGCTATCGGCCGGGACACCGCTTCGACGAGTGCCGCAAGAGGCTCGGACTCTGCTTATTCTGCGGATCAGACGCACACCAGATGAGGGACTGTCCACAGGCTGCGGCTAGACTGACTGGAGGACCGAGAGGAGCTGGAGGACCACCACTTGCACCACCCAGAGCTCTACCAGCTGTACCACATAGGGGACCAGCTTTACCCACTCAGCAGCAGTAGTTTGCACAGCGTCAACAGAGGGGGGGACAGCAGCAGGGACGTGCTTACGTCATGGCGGCAGTTGAGGAGGATGAGGCAGTACCAGATGTGATCACAGGTTCTATACTTTTATATTCTTTTCCTGCCATTGCCTTATTTGATTCTGGAGCCACACATAGCTTTGTATCATATGAGTTTCTGCATAGACACGGCTTCACACCCAAGCCCACTAGGCGGAACTGTCGGATTATGACAGGAGGTGGGTTAGTGCCAGTGAGTGAGATGGTGGAATGCCCTATCACTATTGCTGGGAGGGAGTTTAGAGCTCGACTTCTAGTGATGCCACTGCCCGGATTTGATATAGTCCTCGGCATCGACTGGATGAGCGAGCAGTTTGCCGTAATAGACTGCCATGAAGGGAAGGTGATCTTCAGTCCGCCAGGAGTTCTACCGTTCGAGATCAACAGGCGAGTTGCAGAGAGGCCAGAGGGAGTCTACTTCGGAGCTGTTGCAGAAGACCAGGAGTTGCCGCATCCACTTATCGCAGAGTTTCTCGACGTCTTCCCCGAGGAGCTGCCAGGATTGCCGCCGGATCGAGATGTGGAGTTCAGCATTGACCTATTGCCCGGATCAGCACAGAAGTCCCAGCACTGTTACAAGATCAACCCGAAGGAAGCGGTAGAATTGAAGGCGCAGATTGACGAGCTAGAGGGCAAGGAATTTATTCGCTCCAGTGCTTCGCCCTGGGGAGCACCAGTGCTTTTTGTGCCCAAGAAGGATGGGACGGTGAGGATGTGCATTGACTACCGTGCACTCAACAACATCACCATCAAGAATCGATACCCTTTGCCACGGATTGATGAGCTATTCGACCAGCTTCGTGGAGCGAAGGTCTTTTCTAAGATTGATCTTCGGTCGGGATACCACCAGATGAAGGTTCGGGAGCAGGATATTCCGAAGACAGCTTTCAACACCCGATACGGCCAGTATGAGTTCCTGGTGATGCCGTTCGGACTCACTAATGCCCCAGCTGTGTTTATGAACCTGATGAATAAGGTTTTCCACAAGTATTTAGATAAGTTTGTCGTAGTCTTTATTGACGACATTCTGATCTATTCCAAGACAGAGGAGGAGCATGTAGAGCATCTACGGATCGTTTTGGAGATTCTGCGGAAGGAGAAGCTGTACGGGAAACTCTCGAAATATGAGTTTTTCTTGGACAGAGTGGAGTTTTTGGGGCACGTAGTGACTGGAGAGGGGATTTCTGTGGATCCCAAGAAGATTGAGACAGTGGAAGCATGGACACCTCCCAAGTCAGTAGCAGAGATTCGTAGTTTCCTGGGTCTTGTAGGATATTACAGGAAGTTTGTGAAGGACTTCGCCAGGATAGCAGAGCCTATGATGAAGCTTACGCGGAAGGACGAGGAGTTCATATGGAGCAACGCCTGCCAGACAGCATTTGAAGAGTTGAAGAGAAGACTGACGACTGCACCAGTTCTAGCTTTGCCATCGGGATCAGAAGGATTCGTCATTTACAGCGATGCTTCAGGAAAAGGCTTGGGATGCGTGCTAGAGCAGAACAAGAAGGTTATAGCATATGCTTCTAGACAGTTGAGGCCCCATGAAAAGAATTATCCTACACATGACTTGGAGCTTGCAGCAGTTATATTTGACTTAAAACTGTGGAAGCATTACCTATATGGAGAGAGAGTGGACATCTTCACGGACCACAAAAGCCTGAAGTATGTCTTTACTCAGAAGAAGATGAATATGAGGCAGCGCAGATGGCTGGAACTCATGAAGGACTTCGACATCAGTCTGCAGTGCCACCCTGGGAAGGCGAATGTGGTTGCAGACGCTCTCAGTCGGTATCCTATTGCTATGTATCTCACCATGGATCGGCATCTCTTGGAGGATCTGGAGAGCCTTGGGATTGAGATTGTTCTCCTAGGGTACGGAGGTCAGATGATGCATATGCAGATACAGTCGGGGTTGCTAGAGAAGATCAAGGAGGCCCAGTTGCTTGATGAGGGAATCCAAGGTCTTAGAGCTCAGGCAGAGTTAGGTCTGCTCGACGATTTCACCATTGCGGAGGACGGATCCTTGAGGCATGGGAGTCAGCTGTGTGTGCCTAAGCACTTGCGGGAGGAGGTGATGCAGGAAGCCCATCAGTCGCAATATTCTATACATCCTGGATCTACCAAGATGTACAAGGATTTGCGTGAGTATGTTTGGTGGTATGGGATGAAGAGAGAGGTTTCCAGATTTGTTTCCAGATGTCTTGTGTGCCAGCAAGTCAAGGCGGAGCGCCAGAGACCAGCAGGACTACTCCAGCCTTTACCTATTCCGAAATGGAAGTGGGAGCACATTACCATGGACTTTGTCTCTGGATTGCCACGTACTCCCAGTGGCAAGGACGCTATTTGGGTGATCGTGGACAGATTGACAAAGTCCGCTCATTTCATTCCGTTCAAGGTTGGGCTGTCGACCGAGAAGCTTGCAGACCTTTACATGCGTCAGATCGTAAGGATTCACGGAGTGCCAGTTAGCATTGTTTCAGATCGAGACAGCCGCTTCACATCACACTTCTGGAGGAGTCTACAGCAGAGCTTGGGATCACAGTTGAAGTTCAGCACGGCCTATCATCCACAGACGGACGGACAGTCCGAGAGGACCATTCAGACCTTGGAGGACATGCTGCGGGTTTGCGCACTCGACTTCGACGGATCGTGGGAGGACCATTTACACCTGGTGGAATTTGCCTATAACAACAGTTATCAGGCCAGCATCGAGATGACTCCATTCGAGGCACTGTACGGGCGGAGATGTCGCACGCCGCTATCTTGGGACGACGTTGGCGAGAGAGCTTTACTTGGGCCAGAGATGGTGGTGAACTCAGCATAGAAAGTCAGACTGATCAGAGATCGCCTCCGGGTTGCTCAGGATCGGCAGAAGCACTGGGCGGACAGCAGCAGACGGCCGCTTGAGTTCGAGGTTGGAGACAGAGTATTCCTGAAGATCTCACCGACTAGAGGCGTCATTCGGTTCGACAGAGGTGGGAAGCTCAGTCCGAGATTCATCGGACCATTCGACATGACGGTACGGATTGGCGAGGTGGCATATCGACTGGCGCTTCCAGCTAGCTTGGAGGGAGTGCACGATGTCTTCCACGTATCTCAGCTCCGACGATACATCCCAGACCCCAGCCATGTAGTAGACTATTCCGAGCTAGAGGTGGGCCCGAGATTGACTTATGAGGAGCAGCCAGTAGAGATCCTGGACCGGAGGGAGAAGCGCTTACGGAACCAGACTATTCCTCTCGTTCGCGTCATGTGGAGACATCACTCTCCGGGAGATTCCACATGGGAGCGCGAAGACGAGATGCGGGAGCGCTACCCCACTTTATTTGATTGAGTTGATTGTACTCTGATTGAGGGATTCTAATAAACGACTAGTGTTTGGACCCTTGTGATTTGCTGAGATTTTTGTTTTGTGTGTGTCTTGGTTGTTGCTTGTTTTGTCCTTTGAATTTCGAGGACGAAATTTTTTTTAAGGGAGGGAGATTTGTAACTCCACTTCCCGGTATTTTTAAATAAATTCTAGTTCTTATGAAATTGACATTATTAAGTTTAAATAATATTTTAGTTTTCATTTAAATTTTGGAAATATATTTTTGTATATTTTTGGAGGGAACAATTTTTGGGACCACTTTTCAATTTTGAAAAGTTGTTACAACAATTTGGGTCCACCATGTGAGTGTTAACTGTCTTAAACAAATATCTTGAAATAATGAAAAGGAAGAGGACTGATTTAGAAAATAACTCTTGGCGGGAGGTCAGTTTGTAATATTCGAATTGTTGGGGTGGTAATTGCTATTGTCTTTTCTTTTTAAATCATTGAGTGGAGAGAGTGAGCCAACAGTGGCATTAATCCTCTCTACCTCTCGAATTCTCCACCCCCTTCTCGAGTGTTCTTCCACCCTCGGGTCTCTCGGCTGAAGACTGGAGGCGGCGACGATTGGAGACGGCGGCGACGACATACAGAGGGCGGCAACCACTTGAAGACGACGAACACCGTGCTCCGCCGAGTTCTCATCGGCTTCGAGTCCTTTCCGGCGGTTCAGGTCTCAACTATGACGATTTTTCCGGCGAACATCGAGGAGGGTGAGTTTGATTTCGTTTTCCTTTCTAGTTCCAGACCTCGACCTACCTAACGTTCAGATCTAAACTTAGGAGGATCGATCCTTGAGTTGTGAACCCTTCGATTTCCAGTGACGACGCCTACGAAGCAACGACAGCAAGCGTAGCTCTTCCAGGAGTCGATCCATTCTCTGACCTAGGTTCATTCTCAGTAAGTTTTTCTAAACACTCTTTTTATTCAGATCTAGGGTTAGCTCGGTTCTAGCTAAACTCATTCTTTCCTTCGTTTTGATCGGATCCAGTAGGAACCAACGATCGAGCCGATCCATTCCTCGACGATCGTCGAGTTCGAGAAGGATCGACCAGGGATTTCGAGCACTGGAGATCCGCTCTTTTCCTGATCCATTCCACTGGTGAGTTGCTTCCTCAGATTTGATTCTTTGACATTTATGAAATTTTCTATAAAATTTCCTGGACTAGGCTCGGATTTAATTTTGACCGATGATTATTCATATTGTGAGAATTTCTTCCTTCTAGTTGATCTGGATCGGACGAATTCAATTATGATGATTTTAATTGGTTGTTGAGTGTGTGATCTCTCAAATCCTTGAAGAATAAACTAAATTATTCTTGCAAATTCTTCATGTTGTTCTTAATTCAGGCCATTTTCGGGAAAGGACTTGGTTAGACTGTTGGGTTCATAACTATCAACGACAATCTTCAGGTAATTCCTATTCCAAACTCTTTTAGATCTTGCTGGGAATTTTAGGAGTATAATCCTGTGTTTTGGTGTTGTTTCATGTGTTGTGATTATATCGAGCGTTTCTGTTCCCTTCTATTTGCTGATGGATCGTATCTGAGATTTTAAATCATTTGTGCGTGTCTTCTCGTCTGCTTTCCTTGGCGTGGTTCGTGTCCGAGACCTTGTACTGTTCGTGATTGCTTTGGTGTACCAGTTTGTGGCGGTGTTCGAGTAGCTGTGTCCATATCCTGGGTGTGTTCGTGTTAGGCCTGAGTTCGCGTGCGTGTCCAGTAGCTGATTTTGTAGCCAAGCTCAGGTGTTGGTGATCGATTGGAGTTTGGTTCGGAGATGATGATTCTTTTGATGAATGATTTGGTTTTTAATTTAATTGTAAACTTTTAATACAATTTCTCTTTCTATATTTTTTTTGGCTTTGCGGTTGATCCAACCTGGGCAGGACATCATGTCCATTGCCAGGTTCGGCTGAGAATGGGTTGTGGTAACCTGTTATTTTTAGTTTGGTTGTATAATCCTATAAGTGCTTGCAGGTGATTAGCCTTATGTATGATGTATATTGAGTACATTTCTAAATAGTTGGAGTTTCTGTGTTATTTTATAAGTTGTGTGGAAGATGTGTTCTCCTCTATTTATTCCTTCGAAATCTATGCTGTGAAGGAGAACAGTTTGAGAATTGAATATTTTGTTATTTTCTTTCTGTTGACAGTAAAGGGTTGAGGTTTGAGTTCAAGTAGTATTCTTGACTATAGAGGTTGACTGTAGAGAATTGAGTTATGTTTCCTATTGGCAGCAGTTGGTTGGAGGAGTTTAGTTATTTTTATTATCATTCTTGACTGAGACAGTGAACCAAGAGCTGAATTAGTCAATTACTTTACTCATGATATTAATAACCTTGGCAGGAAGACTATGGACTTTAGTCCTTTGGTTGCATTATTCTATGTGTAGAATTGTGATGTTGATAGCACTATTGCTCATTCAAGTACAGTTAATAATAATATAATAGAGGAACAGCAAGGAGAATTTTCCTATCTGCCCTTGCTGAGTTCTGGAAATCTAACCCATGAGATGAACAGATCTTGAGTTTATTAGAATTTTGAGTTAAATAATTTTATAGATAGAAAAACCAATTAGAATTTATGTTTTAGTTTATAACCAACTTGTACAAATTATAAATTCAGGAAGACATCCAGTTCCTGATTTCCAGTACTTTCCGGAGCCAGGCAAGTACTTTCTATGGTTTTGTACATTTACATTCCTGTACTCTTTTCTTGTGACACTGGTTTAGCACGATATCATGTATTCCTGTATTCTGGTACTCCTGTTCTTGTACTTGTTAGTGTCGGGTGGGGGAAATACACTAGCCATGTGACCAAACCCGGTTACTATATATTCCTGTACCTAGCTTAGGCCTCGCACTGTGCACGCGGGTCCTAAGTCGTACCCTATTCATGTACTCATGTGCATGCTCCTGTACTCACCCTAGCCGGTCACATGGACTAGATGTATTTCGATATTGTGCACATCATGTCTGGTACTGCAGGATTATAGTTCATTCCTGTACTTTATATTCCTGTACGTTACATTTCCTGTACTTTACATTCATGTACTATAGTTCCTGTACTTTACATTTCATGTACCATATCTCCTGTACTCAGTTCCTGTACTACTTTCCTGTATTTCATTCCTGTACTCTTGTATCCATTTCATGTTCATGTTTCATTACCTAGAACTGTACATTGCTCCGCTCCTGACTGGATAAGTTGCAGGTGAGTTGGAGGCTATTTGCGACACCTTCTATGGACGGGATGTTGCTATTGCTGAGCCAGCTGGAGCTGAGCTGGACCTAGAGGCCGCAGAGGCCTAGTACCTTTCCTTATGTCATTTCTTATTTTGAGACTTAGTCAGACATTTGACATTTCTGGATGAATGTAATAAAACATGTAGACTTGTACTATTTCTGGGATTTCGTTTATAGATGCTGTGATGTTACCTTACTTCATGATTACTTGTTAGTTTCTCTAGTAATGGTACAGCTTACTTCGTCGTGTCCAACGACGAAGGCTGGACGTGTCCGACTCGTATCCGATTATTCGGGAGCGGGTCGTGACAGCTTCCCCTTCGTCGGGCGACTTGTACATGGTAGAATTAGTGAAGTAGGCTTCGACCCCCTTGAAAGGGTCAATGTCCGCAAACTCTGTCCGGATGATGTCATTGGTGGACACGTACTTCATACATTGGTGGAGTATAGATGGCACCACCATGTACTCATATAGCCACGGACGACCCTGTAGGAGGTTGTAGTTGACGTCTGCGTCCACGACATAGCAAGTCACCTCAGTTTGGAGGTTACCGATATGACATTTCAGCCGTATTTTGTCCAGCGGTTCACTTTTGCTAGCATTAAAATTGCTGATTGTAGTGTTGGAAGGCACCAGACGGTATATTAGGATCCCATGTGTTGAGTGCAGCGTCTTTGGGATGATGCTGAGGGAAGACCCTGGATCGATCTGAATCCGCTTCACCTTGACGGAACCGACATACCCTGTATAATACAGTGGCCTGTTGTGTCGGTTGTGTTTGAGCAGCATGTCTTGTTGGGTGAAGGTTATGTTGGGGATAACTTCATCCGCACAATGGTAGTGCGCACATGTGGTCAAGGTATCCTCAGGCTGCTTGACTTGACTGATGAAGGACTCAGCATCCTTCAAGGCTTCACAAAGAGCTTCGTGGGTGTCTTTGGAAATACGAAGAAGCTCAAACAGAGATAGGCGGGCAGGAGTACCGGCAAGTTGTGCCAGTATGTCGAAGTTGTGGGGCTTGGCTAGCCCCGAAGCGTTTTTCCTTCGCAAAGGCTTGTCGAAACGGACCTCTACCTGCTTCTATTTATTGGCTGCTGGAGGCCTAGATGGGCCTTCTTTCTGGGTAGCAGGGACGATGCAGGGAGGCACCACCTCGACGACAGCTTAGTCAGGTTGAGCGTTCTGATGTGAACGCGTCTGTATAGGAAGTACCTCTTCCGCAGAGGAAGAGACCATACGGCAAGACTTGATCTTCCTGCCCTTGGTTTTGGAGGCAGAGCGTACCTCCGGTTGAGTAACTTCGGAGACGAGGTCAGGGTGAACCCATAAAACCTCTTCCCGAGATGTGGTGAGTGGGATGAGCCCACTCACGTTGTCACGAGTAGGTGGTAGGTTAACCACCTCCATTGTCGCCTTTGGGATGGGGACGACGCCATCTTGTGTTGTGGTTGGCGGCAAGGTGCCAAATTGGAGTGTCACCAGGTTGGCCGAGACCGTTTTATCCTCGTAGTCGATGGAGATGACATCCGCATTGATCATGCGCTGGATGTAGTTCTTGAGGACGTAGCAGTCCTTAGTTGGATGTCCGACAAACCGATGGTTGTGATAGTACCTCGAATTGTCTATTCTTCCAACCTCGTCAGGATGCTTTGGGTCCGGTAACTTGATCTTGTCACCCTGCTTCAATATCTCGAAGAGTTACAAGGTGTCTTCATCGTTGAAAGAATAAACCTCCTTTGGCCTTGGTGCAAGTGGAGGCTTCTGAGTAGGTGCTGATGCACCTTTGGAGGCATTGACAGTCAACGCCTGCTTTCCCTTCGTCTCTCGTCCAGGGTTGTTGGCTGCAGGCCGTTTTCCCTTGTCCTCAAAGGCAGGGAAACTAACTCCCAGAAGACGAGCATTGGACGCCTTCTTTTCTGCTGCTTCGGCCTCGATGATCAATAAACTCCAGTCGGTAGGAGGAGTGGAGTTGAGCCAGAGTTTGATCGCAGGCAGCATGTTCATGCTGCAGGAGGAGAGGAGTGCATGTTCTGACATGCCCGGGGGCAGTCTGAAGCAGGCTTATCGGAATCGTTCGATGAATGCTCGAACTGTTTCCTTCTCCTTCTGACGTATCTCTATAAAGGATGCCATTGTCATGTCCTTTCCTCCATCGTAGAAACGATCGAGAAAGAGACGTGTAAAGTCATCGAAGGAAGATATGGAGTTGTCGGGGAGACTGCAGTACCAGTCGTAAGCCACTCCTTTCAACGCCCCGACATATATGCTGGTGAGTAGCGCGTCTTCCTTCGGAAGATGTCCCATTTGAGACTGGAAGTACGTCAAATAGCGGCGTGGAGAGTCCTTTCCGTCGCATGGCATCAATGTTTGTGGTTTATACTTGGGAGGATAAACCACTTTGTTCTATTCGAGGGGGTATGGTTGTAGAATCCCCATTTTCTGGCGCTCCTCCTATCTGTTCTTGGACTCGAAGCGCTCTCGCAAGTCCCTGATCATCTCAATCACGTCTTTCGTGGAGCTGGGAGTTGGGAAAGGTGGTACAGCCTGGAGTTGAGCATTTGATGGCTCCGACGTCCGAGGTGCTTCACAGCGATCTGTATCCAAGGATACCCGTTGAAGGGGTACACTTGATTCTCCATTGGCCCCTGGGTCAGGACCGGTAGAAGGTGCCCTGGCCAAGGCTGACCGTATCTCAAACACTGCTTGAGTCAGTGTTTGTATGGAGGTAGAGAGGGTTTTGAGTCCCCCTTCTAAAGTATCCATGCGCTGGACGAGGTCTGCTGGCGGCGCATCTGACTCTGTATCACCCCCAGTCATGTATACTGTTATGACATGGCTGAAAGTGGATGGATCGGTTGAAGCCTCGCTTTTAGCCTCGCTCTCTTGTAGAGGAGTCGCTTCTCCTGGAGCTTCATCTTGACTAACCCCAGCTATGTTCTGGAGAATATCTTCGTCTTGGGGATAAAGATCAGCAAGGACTTGGCTACCCCCAAATGTGCTCTGGAGGACGTCTTCGTCTTCAGAAGGAGGATCAACAAGGGCTTGACTACCCCCAGCTTCCTCCGAGATCTTCTTTCTCCCCCGAGTGCCTTCAAACACTCCAAAGGACGGGACAGTTGTCTTGGTCTTCCTCGGCTGGCTTTTGGACGAGGACGAGGAATTGCCAGTCACCTTTCTGATTGAAGAGGAGTTAAAGATTACGTTACATGAAGCAACCTTTAGTTCTGGTTCCTCTTCAATCGACATCTTCTTGCCGAGGCGACGTTGGAGGGGTGTTGATGATTGCAGCCGCTGGAACACAGACTGCCTTGGTGATAGGACTGATGTTTTACAACAACAGTTGATGGTGACTACAGCACAGGTGTGCCCTGTGAGGGGTGCATTGTGCTTGTCAGTCAACTCTCCTGATCGGTGCTTGTGACTGATCATATTACGCAAATCATTGGAGGAGAGTGCCACCTTCACACCCCCATCAGGCGCATGGCAAGGCCAAGCGTCGGGGTAATCAAGTGAGAGTGCCACCTTCACACCCCCATCAGGCGCATGGCAAGGCCAAGCGTCGGGGTGGTCAGGTGAATGCTGCGCCCCCTGAACCAACACAGAAGATGCACTCAGATCAGTAGTGGGGGTACAACATTTATATAGTGACTTGAACCAGCCACAGACGCACATTCTATGTAGACGCTGGGGTTCAAGACCACAGAGTTTGCCTTGCTCGACTTGGTTGCGAACGCAACAGATGCGTCCAAGTGAGGCAAGGACTTTGAAGGTCGGCTCGTTTTTGGCGCAGAAGCACCCGAGTCGACCTTATACAGCTTATCATCGGCAGCGCGCGTGATTGTGAGCGCATGCTTCTGGTTTGCCGCTGGCATAGCACGTTTGAGGCGCATGGCCCGTGCTGCCTTGGACTTCTTCGTACCAGCCCGCTGGGGTACATAGTACTCAGAGTCCAAATTCTTCGCCATGACAGCGAGTGAGTCTGTCAAAGACAGAAGCCTTCTGTGGCACATCAGAGTTACTGCACAGGACGTTAGATGCGCCCCTGCTCCGTTGGCGCATCTTCCTTGTCTGAGAAGGAGATGGCTGGGGAATGTGGTCAGCACCACGCTTTCCCGAGAGGTGTTGCACCGGTGGACGCATCTTGGCTGCTGAGGATGTTAGCGTGAAGGGTAGACTGCATCGGCGTATCCCCTTCAGTGGTGGTGCAAGGGGCCTCGACCTTGCGCACCCAGACTTGGCGAGTCTTCTTCGGCTTTGGCAGCCGCTTCGAAGGACTTGCGCTACCTTCAGAGATGAACTCCTCATACGCCTGTAGATTGAGGCGTATGACCAGCGTCTTGTGGGAGGAGCCCACCTTAACGTCGTCGGATTGTGACACAGCTTTCTCGGTGGAGGAGAAAGAGGTCCCCAGCAGAGTCGCCAGCTTGTTTGCCATTAAAATCTTTTTATTGTAATTTCAATTACAAACAAAACAGTGTTACAATGTAGGACTTAGATGTAGTCCGAGGAGAACACTTTTGTTTATCTGGGTCCCTGTGTCGATGGAGCGAGTGATAATGCGTTGACTCCGTTGACGATCTGACGACGGTTCTCGGTTCTCTGAAGGTCTGAGTTGCTCTGGGTGCTGGAGTTTACAGATGGGAAGAAGACGTTGAGTGTCTCTTCCGATCTTGGAGGATGATAACTCTGATGCTTTTTCTGTCTGTGTACGTATGTATATTATGTGGTCCGTAAGAAGGAAATGATCCCTTTATTTATAGTTTGCATGCTGGCTGCTCATGCACGCATATGTAGGATGCGTCTATACGTGGGGACACCACGTGGTTGAAGCTGCGGGAGGCGCATGGATGATGCACCATCATTTGTGGGTTGAATCCTTCATGCTGCATTTGTGAGTTAACACGTAGCAGGGGAGATGATCTTTCAGTTGCTGAGATCTTGGGTGATTAGCACCCTTTCATAGGCTGAATTGAGTCAAAGGACACGTGGCGCATGTCCGTTGCTCAAAGATCTCGGATTTGGTGGAGAGTGATCTGATAGGATGCGCTTGGGATTGGGCGCATGAGAAGACTTTGGCTCACAACCTTCAGGAGTCAAGAACCAGTCTGGGCGCACGACTTTTGAGGCGCATGCGAGTCTTCAGGCGCATGGCCGCTGAGGCGCATGCGAGTGGTTGGTCGGCTACGTGGGTCGTAACCGCCAGAGAAAAGTAATGATGATGTTGATGTCAGCGACGCTTCGTCTTCTAAAAAAGCTGCTAACTGTCCAGTCCTTGGGGGACGTGCTGCCAATTGGAAATTCTGGATTATTGCAATTTCGGTTGTCAATTGGATTTTTTGTGGAATATTAAATTGTCGCAGCACTAGTGTAGTGTAGTTAGAATACTATTATTATTATTATTATTATTATTATTATTATTATTATTATTATTATTAGCATTATTATTAATAATACTATCAGTCGGATAAGAAAACTATATTTTAAAAATACGTCGATTGGATTTTTGATTGATCGACCCGTCCCGATCCCATGTCTGGGGTCCGACTCCAAACCCGAACCTGACTTCGGTTTTCGTCCAAAATTCGTCCCTAATTTTCCTTAATAATTTTTAGTGATATATATATATATATATATATATATATATATATATATATATATATATATATATATATATATATATATATATATTTTTTTTTTTTTTTTTTTAAAAAAAAAAAAAAAAAAAAAAAAAATATATATATATATATATATATATATATATACATATATATATATATATATATATATATATATATATATATATATATATATATATATATTTTTTTTTTTTTTTATATATATATATATATACATATATATATATATGTATATATATATATATATATATATATATATATATATATATATATATATATTATATATATATATATATGGAAACTAAAAGGAAAAAAAAAACTAAAATTTCTACTAACTACCCCCGCTGGAATCCCTCTCCCCACGTTCCCCATTTCCTCCCCCTTCCTTAATTCTCTCCTCTCCTTAAACTCCTTTCATCCTTCCACCTTCTTCTTATTCTTCAAAAATCCCTAAACTCCCAACCCCTCACAACTCAGCACACACCCGACCCCCCTGACTATTTCTTCCCCCACGTTTCCATCACTTCTCCAAATCTCTCACCACCACTTCTCATAAAACCACCATCACCACCATTTTCTCCTTCACAAGAGAAACAACTCTCCTCTCCTCTAAAATAACACCAGCACCATCACCCCCTCCATTCTTCCCAACTCCGGCGTCCTTCCCGCGGCCGAACCCGACCGCGCTCCAGGACCGCCGCCACCTTCAGCGACCGCCGTCGATCCCGTGACCCCGTCAGGCCGCCAGCGGCCGCCCGTCGGTCGCCTGACCCCGGCGCACCCCAGCGCTGCCCTGCGCATCCTCCGTCCGGTGCCGCCCCTTCCAGCATGCCCCGACCCGTCGGCCGCAAGCCACGGTCCCCCCGGTTCGTCCCGAGTCAAGCCGCTGTGCCCTAGGCCGAGCGCCCCATATTGGCCGCCCCTGGCCGTCTCCGGCGTAGCCGCCCCGCCTCCTCTTCGGTTTTCTTCGAGCTCGGACGTGCCCTAGTCGAGCTTCAAGCCGTTCCGCCCAGCATTTTCTGTGCGGACTCGCCCCCTCGCTGTGCGTGCTACCCCATGGCCGTGTCTTCGCGAGCCCCGTCCCGCTTCCCGGTGACCTGCAGTTCCGCGGATCCGATCCCGGCGTTGTCCCAGACCCGAGCCGTTGTTCGCACTTCCAGTGCTGTCCCGAACCGATCCGCGTGGATATTTTTCTATTTCTATTTTACATCTGAGAGCTCTAGCCGAGCACCCGAGGTATAATCCCGTGTCCCTGTGTCCCTCCCGTAGTTAGTCGGTGATGACGCGGTCCTGACCCCGTTACGTGGATCAGCATTTTATATTGTTGCGTTAGGGGATACGCGGTTTTGTTGGTTACGTCGCGACGTAGTTTCTCTTTGGTATACTGTGTGCTATGGGTTTATTTCCTAGTCTGGACGTTCCTAGTATCTATGTTTTGCTCTCCTGTTGGTCATTCGCTGTAGACTAATTACGCTCGAGTTTATTTATAGCTTCTGTGGCTTCTATTTAATTTGGATGCTGTGGTTGGCTTTTGGATTGGATATTTATTTTTGTTGGAGATTGGTGTTCCCTGGTTTGGGACGTTTCATTTTGTGTTGTGGATCAGTATCGTCCCGTGGCTAGGTGGTCCTAGTTACAGAGGAGGTGCTGCCCAAATTTTCGAAAAAGTATTTAAAAATGATATTTTATAAGTTCAGTAATTTTTGTATATTAAAACCTATTTCTAAAACCCTGGTCCTCGTAAATGGTTTATAAAAATTATTTCATTGGTTTTTTATTTGGTTTTAAGTATTGGTTGGTTAGTTTTTTTGTATCCCCTGTCAGGCGACGACCGTATCGGTCGGATGAGCCTCGGCGAAACGCAAACGCTACAGGACCGTCCTGTACATTGAGGCGTAAGCCAGCAACGTGAGATTGCATGACCAAGTCTGAGACGCCCATTTTCTATAATTTATATTTAAATTATATTATGTTTTATTTTTAGAACTTGTTACTGGCTTTTAGTATCTTGGGTGCAGGGCCTCGGCCTTCTAATTGGACCGTTTCATGGCACTCAGAGCTCGCCTCAGTCCTATTAATTTAATTTAATTTAATTGTTGTAAGGGCATAAGCCTAGCTTTTTTTTATTTTCTGTGGCCCTGTAATTGTGTATCTTAGGTTTTATATTTTATTTTCTGGTTGTCGTTTGCTTACCTAGGCGCATAATTAAATTGGATATTAATTATTTTTGTATAAAATGAGTAAGGATTTCTCACATTAAATAAAATAAATACCGACTACTAATAAATTAATAAATTCATATTTTTCTATTTAAAGAAATTTAGTTTTATATATATTATTAAAATATAAAGTTTTGCCAATTAATCGGTAGTTGCTATCGTCCCCAATTAAACCAGTAACAGGCTTATCAAATTAAATGACAACAAATGTAGCTCGCAACGTTAGACAGTTTTCGGTAGATTAATTAATAACTCAAAACTTGACTAGGATTTGTTTCTAGAAATTGCAACTAGCACACCTAGATATGGCTTCCTATGGTTCTAAGTCAGGATTCTCAACTGTAGGATTTCGAGGACGTAGTTGCCTTCCTCTCCAGTGCCGACATCCTAATACAGTCATATAAACAGAGGCAAGTTACGGTTATGCTATCTTATATTTTAATTAGTAATTGTCAAGTTGCATGTTTAAACCACATTGCTACATGGAACCCTCTCCTAGGGTTCAAATATTGATTGATATTGATTGTGGAGATATTGGAAGAATAGTGTAGCGTTTATGATCAATACCCCTCATATTGCATATTGTTATTGTGCGAGCTTACCCCTCTTACACACGGGGATAAGCCGTATCGCGTCGCTAGGATGCTATTGTACAACCCAAGCCGGTCATAGACGTTACATATTCAAATCACATTGTTTCAAGAATTGAATTGTTAAATTGCTAGAAAATATTGTTTCAACTGTTTAGTTTGCATTTTTTTTGTTATTATTTGAAATGTGAGGTACATACTCGTACTTGCTCCTTTTCTAACTGGATTTCCCCCCCAATAGGTGATATTGATGACGCTGAGCTATTATACAATAGCTATTATGATCATGTGCTATATCCTGCGGTGTTACCAGATTCTTCCTTGGAGGACACGGATCCTGAGGCCGAAGAGCCGGCCGTTTAGCTAGTTGCTATTTCCTTATTTTCTAGTTTCATTATGTTGAAAATTGTAGACTTTTGGTTTCAGTGCTTATTTCAGTATTTTTCTTTCCAGTTGTATTTTTCTTTGTTGAATAAAAGTTTTAAATATTCGTAAATTCGTGTTGTGACAAATGTATAGATGTTGTTGAGATTACCTGCAAATAGAAACAGCTTACTGCCGCCGTCTCACAACGGTGCAGGCTGGGCATGATCCGATTCGACCCAACAATTTGGGATCGGGTCGTGACAGAATATGTTAGTCCCTGTAATATCCAATTTCTCCCCTCCGCTTGACTGCCTGGTCCGTCTCTGGTCGCTACCGGAGAGGGGGTTGGGGGAGTAGGAGTAGGGAAGAGGAGGAGGCTGTGATTCCAATTCCTCCCCTCCGATTAATTTTTTTCTTCATTCATATGTGATCCATCAACAACAAAATTTTAACAACAAAATTTAACCTAAAAAAACAAGGAGGAGGAAGCTGTGTCAGATATCAACGAGGAGGAGAGGGGTTCCTTGCCGTCATCGCCGTTCGAGTCGGAGAGGAGGGGGGTTCGCTGTCATGAAGGGGTTTCGTCGGAGAGGGGGTCGGGGGAGGAGTGGAGAAGAGAAGGGGGTTCGCTGGAGAGGGGGTCGGGGGAGGAGGAGTAGGGAAGACGATGGTCGGGGGAGGAGGAGTGGGGAAGAGGGGTTCGGTGATTTTGGTGGGAAGTTTTTATTTTTGACCAAATTTTGAGAATAAAAATGAAATTTTTGCTGCATCAGTTTTATTCGTCGCCAGCGATGGAAAACATCCGTCGATAAGATGTCGGTAACAACTTAGCGATGGAGTACTGACGAATACAATGACATAGATTTAAAATTTATTTTGCATAAACTATCGGTCGCTAGTCAGTCGCTATCTAGCGACTGATTCGCTTCCGTCGCTAAGGTTCGTCGCTATTTAACAGTATTTTGGTAGTGACACTTTCCTTTGAAATAAGTGAAACACTCATTTATTTATTTGTACAAGCAGTAAAATATCCATAATTCTAAATAAGTAGTTAACAGAAATACAATTACTCTCTTTTATTTTGGTCTTCTTTATGTTAAGGCATCATTGATCATAGGGATATAGCAAGGAAGTGAAAGGATTTCTCTTGAGACGGAGTGGAAATAACGATAAGAACGAACAAAACCACTCACAAATTAAAGAATTGTTGAGAGAAAGAAGAACTTGTGCAACAGTCAAGTCTCGCCTATACGTACTTAGTGGTTCAGTACAATTATTTATATCTTCCTTTCTCTTTCTCATTGATTTCAATATGAATGCAGAAATGAATAAAAGCAAGCAAATGGAAAACATCCAATGAAAAGCCAACAATGATATCCATCATCAAAAGCCGACAACGAAAATATCCAAAAACAAGCAACAATGAAAATAATGGGTAGGAGAATATAGAGTTCTTTCTCCAATCACGATTACCTGTATTTTGGACTCTATTCCAACTGAAGCTAGGTCTCAATTTATTTGTCCCGATCAATCGATATCGAAAGAATTTTCCTACGACGATCCAATTCAGACTGGCTGTTCAAGCCACAAGCCAACACGATGTCCCCTGCTAGGAGCAGGACACTACACCTAGCCCCAAGCCCGTACCACAATACTCGACCCAAAGTGGCCCCACACAGTACAATACCAATTTTAGTTCCCTCTAAAAATTTAATTGCTTTCCCCTGGACTTGAACCCAACTCTTATTGATACAACCGCACTCGACATCTGGTACTCGGCGACGTCCTTCCCAGCCGCATATCGCGTCCCCAAAAGGCCCATATTATCGACCCGAAGACCTGTCACCTTGCCCGAAGGCCCCCACAGCAATATTTCACCCAGAAGGCCCCCACACCAGATGATACCAATTTTAGTTTCCCTCTGGGGAATGAAATTGTTCCCCCTGGACTTGAACCGACAACTTGTGAGGAGAATGCCTCTCATCCCTAGATTCCCTACCACTTGAGCTGGAGGGGGATTGGCTACCTTATTAATGTATGCTTAAACAATAATCTATCTACAGTTCAATTTAGTATTTTTCTATTGAGTATTGTTAAATATATCCCTATTTTTATTCAGTATATCCATTTTGTTGACTTTGTTAAGTTTACGTTGTAAAGAAATTTCAATTTACCTCCTTTCTCTTTAACACCCCCGCGCCCGCCCCCCCCCCCCCCCCCCCCCCCCCCCCCCTAAATTCCTTAATTCCTTAAGGGTCCGTTTGGATTGAGGGTTAAGAGGGTTAAGTGAGGGGAAGTTAAGTGAGGGAAAAATAAAATTATGCTTGGTTTGAGGGTGGGATTTAGGAGGGAGGGTTATAGAGGGTTAAGTAGGGGTTTATTTCACCCTCCTTTGTCCAGTTTTTTAACCCCCAATTCGGGAGGCTAACGAGGGGAATTGAGGGGTTTTGTTTAAAAAGTCATAGATGTCCCTTATTTGTTCTATAAATTATCATGATTTTTTTCTCAATTTTTTTTTTGTTTTCAACATGTTGCTCGGTACCTTTCTAATTTATGAAGATATTTTGACAAGTTCTAATCAAAATTTCAATCAAATTTAATATTACAACATATGTAATAAGGCTATTTTTGTAACTATCATATTTTTATTAATCCTCCACTTACTCAAAACCTCCAATCCAAGCAAGAGTTATTAAATACCCCCCCACTTAACTCTCCCTCCAATCCAAACAAGATTCTATGTATTGACTCTACTCCCCCTCACTCTACTCCTCCCCATTTAACCCCATTTAAATCTACTTATTTTTTCTCCCTCAATCCAAGCAGACCCTAAAGGTACTAATAGTTTTTTATACACACGTCATGAATATATTTTTTCTCGTATAAATTGGTTTGCTGCGCAATATGTTTGGACAGATAAAGGAAAGTTTGAAAAGTCTCATGCTTTTAATACCGCCAACGATTTTATTCAGTTGTACCATTTGCGGTACTTCAGATGTAATCCCAGATTGATTACATAATCCTTCTCACATCAACAATTCGTACAAAATGACAAAAAATATGCATATAATTTTTTTTTAATCCATGCACATAACATATATTTATCATTATTAAATTAAGTTTCTGACATATAAATTAAATATCTGACAAGTAGTAAAACTAATTATACCGGAGTATAAAGGTATTAAATAAACAAAGTTTGCACTCCATGATTCAATAATATGAGGGCGTTTTAGTTCATGAAAATTATCTTGGCTTGAATGGACTTTTAACGACTAATGTCCGATAAGTTTGTCCTACTCATCCATCTTTAGCTTTTTACAATACCAAACCAAGTAAACCAAAACTTCCCTGTTAAAGGTCCATCCGAAAATATGATAATCTCAACTATCCCCTAAATTAAAGTTATTTCCTCTGCTTTTCTTTGAGAAGAAATTCCGAAACACTTTCGATGCGAATAATTCCAATTCTTTGACCGACCTGTCACTGGTCACGTAAAAATATACCTAAATTAACTAAGGATAAACATATAAATTACACATATTCCCAGTTCCCACTAATATAATTATTAACCATTAACAATTGCAGGTAATTCCACCTACAATAAATGTTAGCGATCTCAAAATAAATTTATTTTAAAATATTTTATACTATTTTAAATTTTTTTGTCATGCAATAATAATGTATATCAAAAAAGTGAAAAAAAAAAAATACAGACAAAAAAGGATATGTAAACAGGTGGACGAGTACTTGTAGTTTTTAACACGTTCAAAACTAAAACCGGTGAAGCTCTCTTATACATTCTAAGACTAAAATCCTCCGTGAATGAAACAGGATATTTAGACAAAAACTTCCCGCCAGTGAATACGTAGCATTAAATCCTCAATGTAACTGTCACTTTCAGAAAGTACACATCCACCAAATCCAAGCAATCCCAGCCGTTGAGTGTGACCCGTGTGAAACGTCGGAACCTTCGCGAGAACAAATTATTCTGTCCCGGGTGTGACACCTGCTGTCGGTGTCAGACTGAGACGCAAGCCCCTCGTGTGGACAGCGCTAGCTACTCTTAACATCTTCCATTTATTCCCATAAATACATGCACCAAAAGAGTACTACTCCCTCCCTCACACTCTCGTTTCTATCGCTGCTGCTGCTTTCTTCTTCTTCTTTGATATCGTCTTCTTCTTTTCTTGGATCGAGAAACTATGGCATCGAGCTCGTGTTCAACCAGTGGCAGGAATGGAGGAGGCCCTTCAGAGGAGCAGACAGTGAACTGTTCGATATGCTTGGAGGTGGTTGAAACCTCCGGGCCTAAGGATTCGGTTAGACTGCGGTGTGGTCATCTCTTCCATTTTGGTCAGTGTGTTAGCTGGTTTCTTTGTGTTTTTCTTGGATCAAGCAATCGGGTCTCGCTACATTATAGTCTTGAGTTTTTTTTTTTTTCTTCCTTTTTTTGGCTGGAGTCGTCTTTCTTTCTTTTGTTCTAGATCTCTTCTTTCTTTCTGCAGTATAGATATATGCATGTAGTTGACTACATTATTTCTGTTAGATCGATTGCTTATTCCTTAATTGCTAGATCGCTTCATTTAGGAGTCTATGGCTATATAAGTAGTTGCATATGCATTTGCATTTGAAGGTTTAATCTCAAAATTGGATGATGATTTAACACCCTACCAATTAAGATCAGTGTTGGGTTTAATTTTCTAGGACTTCCTAGGGTTTTACTTTTCTATAGGACTTCCAACTGAAGGTTCTTGAGGACATTATCAAGTTTATCAAGAAAACATGAGAAAGAATAGAGGGGAGAAAATCTGAACCTGGGGATGAAGATAAACCTTCTCTTGTAAAAGAGGTTGAATTCAACGGGCATTCGTATGAATACTCGTGGTTCAAGTCGGCGGACCTTTGGATCAAAGCTTGTGTATAAAAGTTGGCGTGTTATTCGGATCAAAGATTATATTGTAACTAATTCTAAATAGTGGAGTTCAGGAACTGGAGTGTCTCGCGAATGATACTAGCTAGGATACATCTTTTATGATCTTGATCTATCTAATTCGCATTAAATTTTAATTACTTCTCATGTCATTGTTTAGTTTTTATTAAACCTTAGTCACCTCCCCTTTAATATAGGGTTGTCATAAAATTGTAAAGAGTATCTACAAGCTTGAAGTTGACAAAGAAAAGCGAAGAAAAAAACGGTCGATAACACTTTCTTCTGAAGCTTGGTTGGAATTTTAGGTATCTTACTATAACTAGACAACGTCTATGGTGTCGGCCTTGTAGAAGACGTGGAGTAACCTAGAGAATATCATTAGTTTGTTGCCAAGAGAATTCTCAGATATCTCAAAGAGACAATCGAGTTGAACCTATATTATTCTCATGTTGGAGGCACAAAGTGATTTGGATACTCGATCAGATAGCAACTAAGGAGACGATCAAGATGAGTACTTCAGGCTTTGTCTTCTACATCAGCACTATTACATTCTCCAGGTCCTAAAAAACGCAAGAGATTCTGACATTTTCTTCATGTGAAGCTGAGTATGTAGACAATATAGCTATCTGACTTAGAAGTTTGATGCAATATATATATATATATATATATATATATATATATATATATATATATATAGTCATTTGCAACATATATATATATATATATATATATATATATATATATATATATATATATGTTGCAAATGACCTATAGCCTAGTGGTTAAGAGAGATGCATCTGGCCCGAGTGGTCAGGAGTTCGAATTTCAGTGGGAGTGATTCCTGCCGGGTTACAAATTAAGATTATACAAACGTATGTGAAAATCAAGAAAGTACAACTAATTGCAGCACCCTGGACTTATGCAATCAGATTACAAACTGACTCTGCTTACACTACAACTTACAACAAAATAGAGACTACAACTCTTGGAAACAAAACGTGTTGGAAATAGAAAGCAATAAAAAACATATGCAACCGTTGTTGCTAGAACGAGAAATAGAACTACAATTACGATGAAGGAGAAGGCAACTTGTTGGGGTGATAAAAATCATTGTTGCTCAAAGCAATATTCGACCCTTTCCGTTGATCTGCTTCCAGAAACTAGCAAGTTCGTAGATGAACTTCTAGAACGCTCTTGCACCCTCGTCGTGGATATTGAACTAGAAGAACGGACGACCTGGCAACACTTTGTAGATCTGCTTTGGCTGCTGCTAACTCTCCTCCCATAGCAATATATTTTCCATTTGTCGAAAGAGAAGAGAAGAGAATAACCCTAAACAGCCGTCACCTACTTAATTCAGATCTAATCCCCATGGATAAGAGACGGTTACTAACCATTACCTCCAAATCCCGAAGGATAAGGAGCAATTACAACAGATTATCCTCTCCGCCTTCCCCCGAGCCTGAGTTTGAGTTATATTCCGAGTTCGCTAAGCCCCCTTGGGACTTAGCTCCCAAGGAAAATCCCAAATAAATGTTTGACAAAAAATATAAATGTTTCTTTGGTGTCTTGATCATTGTCCTCTAGGAAAACTACATGGACTATCACTCCCCATGTGCACAAGTCAACAAAAGAATAATCTTAAATTAAAATAGACACTTAGGGTTGCCACGTGGATGTGGGACTATTTTTAAGATTTCAAGCTCAAAACCCCTAACAATCTCATACATATTCAATATATGGATGGAGCGTTCACCATATTGACTCTACATCATATATTAAGATAGATGTTGCTTACGTCTTGAATCTTTCCGTATGGATCAAACAACAATACGATAAAGAATGGACTATTTCTTGAATTATGTATCATAGCTGCTACCATTCCCACTCACACAATGATATCAACTGTACCTCTGGTCGTACATTAAAGACCATATATTGACTCGGTATCTGTATATGTATCTTGGATGTCTACAAGTTTATCTTCAAGAGAAGGCATGCAACTCAGTTCATACACATAGGTGAGTTCTTTATAGAGTTTAAATTTTCTAGCATGAGGTCTTTCGCCTTCTTTCGATGCTACGCTGCTATGACATGGCCCAAAGTCGAGGTCCAACCTATTCGTAGCATCATATCACTGTAGTACGAGGTCTCAGCCACTTTATATTGCTACACACACACACACCACTTTTTAGCTTTCAGCATTAGACTACCTACCTCTATGCTATGATGCGTTACTGTGACATGGCCAAAAACCGAGGTCCCATCTCATGTGATATCATACCATTATAGCATGGGGTACTAGTCCATTTCTAGTGTTGAACTACCCATTCTTCCTGTAAAGCACGCCGAGCATTCCACATGCTTAAGAGCTCATTAAGGCTTTAGGCCATTCTCTCACAGGACTTGTTATATATAAAAAGAAAACAGTTTACCACAGAGGTTTTGCGATGCAATTCCAATAATGTTTCCAAGGACTAACCTATATACCTAATATTTTTCAGTCAATGATCCTTCCTTGAACCAAAATTAAGATGCCTAGTAGATTTATCTTTGAACTAATAACATAATATTTTATGGTAGAATTACAAAGACATAATATCATAAATCATTCATGCCCATCTTCTTTGCTGTTTCCTCAACCACCTGGTACTTTGAGGCCTTTGGTAAATAGATCCGTCAAATTCTCCTGGCTCCGAATATCAACCAGTGCAATGATGCGCTCTCATTCAGTATTGTATGACGAAGTAGCATAGTCTTCTTCTTACCATTGAAGAGATCATTGGATGTCACTGCTGCAGTCGCCTGGTTGTCGCAGTATATCGATAATATAGCCAAAATATGTGCCCCAACCAGAGAAAGATCATATATGACCTCCCGAAGCCGTTCTACTTCTTCCGCTAGAGAATAGAACTCAGAAACCATATATAAGGAACGAGCAGAGTTAATTTGCTTCTTCAACTTCCATGATATAGTAGTCCCACCCATAGATAATACGTATCCGCATGTTGACCTTTTGCTCTCTTCTTCTGAGCATAAACTAGCATCACTGAAACCTTCTATAGTTGGATAATCGTTGTAGAAATAAAATGCAAACTTTCGAGTCCCTTTGAGATATCTCATAACTCTTTTCACAATTTTCAGTGTTCCACAACGGGATTGCTCGTGAATCAACTCAATATCCTGATGACAAAAGTGACGTTAGGTCTGGTGGTACTCATAGCATACGTTAAGCTTTAAATGACACTTGAGTACTCCACTTTCCTGACACTTCCCCTATATTTGGCTTCAGTTTCTTGTCACACCTATAAGGAGTATCAATCCTTGGAAGATTTGATAACCATAACAAATGAGCGTCTTTCTATGTTGTGAGCTTGTGATAGAGCAAGATTTGATAACCATAACCTTCATCCGGATGATCTTTATCCCCATGATAATACCAATATTTTCCATTTTATTCACAGTATACTTGGACGAGAGGAACGTTTTTTTTTCTGTGACACATTCTAGATTCGTACCCAGGATTAGCATATTGTACGTATAGAGACACATAATAACCCCTCCGCCATCAAAAAACTTGGTGTATATACACTTACCGGTCTTGTTAACCTTGTAGTCATTTGATCTGATAATATTATCAAACTTCTCATTCCACATCTTGGGAGCGCTTGCTTTAGATCGTAGAGAGATTTCACCAATTTGCACACCTTGTCTTCAAAACCTCTAACGAAAAACTTTTTGGTTGTCTCATGTAAATCTCTTTGGTCAGATCTTTATTCAAGAATATTGTTTTGGCATTCATCTAATGAATCACTAGCTTGTAAATTGAAAATAGAGCAATTGATATCATGATAGTTTTCATTCTCGAAACTGTACCATATGTGTAAAAATAGTCGATTTCCTACTTCTGAAAATATTCTTTAATCAGCAGCCTACACTTGAACCTATTAATACTTTCGTCAGCCTTCATCTTCTTATTGAAGATCTATTTGCATCAGAGGGTTTTTCTCCTTTAGGCAAATTGACTAACAACTAAGTGTTGTTGGATGTTATGGAGTCAATCTTGTCATTAATTGCCTAATTCAAAAGTAACATCTCTAGTCTTCATTGTCTTATCATAGGTAAGCGGATCTGCTTCCACATGATAGGTGACAAATTCTTCTCCGAAGTCCTTCAATCTCCTCACTCGCTTTGATGACGACCCAGTGATATATGGTTAAAATGTTGCCTCTTCAACGATAATCTCCTCTTGGACTACAACTTCTTTGGAAGTACTAGCCACCTCGATGCTTACATTATTCTCCGGAATATCCACAAAAATAATATTCTTGTGCCTGACAAACTTGTCCTTAAAAAGTTCTGCGTCACAAGGTTACATGATATAATTTCATTCAATAACAAAGAACCTCTGAGCATCACTCTTCTCAGAATAACCCAGAAATATGGTCTTCGTAGTCCTTGTTCCCAGCTTCTGAATCTTAACGTCGAAAAACTTTACATATGCTAGACACCCCCACACTCGAATGATATTCAACTTGGGTTCGACCTTGAACCAGAGTTCATGAGGAGTAATGTCATATGTTGCGAACGACATCGTATTCAGAATAAACGTATATGTAAGTGTAGCTTCCCTAAGATATACTTTGGAAGACCAGCAGTTAACAACATAAAGTTTATCATCTCCGTCAATGTCATGTTCTTCCTTTTTGCTACTCTATTGAATTGGAAAAAATACAGAATAGTCGTTTTATTGCTAAATCCATATTCTTTGCAGAATAATACGAATTCAAAGGAATGATACTCACCGTCTTGATCACTTGAGTCTCTTGAGTTGATATCTTGTTCGACGCCCAGCTTCAACCTTGAAGTCCTTGAACTTCTCGAGCTCTTTATCTTTCAATTTAGGAATATATATGAATGCATATAATTCGAAAAGTCGTTGTTGAAGGTAATAAAGTACTTCATTCCAGCCTTTGTGGATAAATATTATTAGAAGTGCCAGATATGTTAGTGTACCAACTTCAACATATATGTACTTCGGTTCACACGTCTGAATGACTTTCTTACAATCTTAGTCTACACATAGATTTCACATTTCTCCACTTTTTCACCCCCTTACAATTGGAGATAAGGTCTAAAGTGGACATCTTGTTTATTCTTTTACAATGAATATGTCCTACTCTGTTGTGCCACAACTCAAGAGAGTAACCCGAAACTTGATTAACACTTTCAGAAAAATTACAAGTTATAATTTAGACATCCATTTCGTACAAAAAGCCTTTCCGAAGTATGCTCCTTTGTAGGGCATCACCATCTGACCAGCATTGATGTCCATTCTCAAGCCCGCATTACACAACAGACTTTCTGAGATCAAGTTCTTGGCAATGACAGGTACATGCTTTACGTTCTCCAGCGTAAATGACTTCCTCGAAGTCAATTTCAGCACCACTGACCAGATCCCCGTATCTTCAGTTTGAGAATTTTTTTCTGCTATTAAAACCTTCTCAAAAGTAGGTTTGTAAGTGGTGAGCAACTCCTTCTTTGAATACATGTGGCAAGATACACTCGTGTCTACCAACCAATCAATGTCCACACCAGATGAGTCAACTAATAGAATCATATCAACCAAGTTAAGCTCATCTTGCTTTTTTATTTAGGTTTAGACTTGTAATCCTTCTTGAAATGACCCTTCTTGCCACAGTTAAAGCAAATTTCATCATTTTTGGACTTTGGCTTGAAAGAAGCTGATTTTACCTTCAGATGGTTAAAGTCTTTTTTCATGTTGTTGTAGGAATCCTTCTATTTTTTCTTTGAGTCTCCAGTTTGTACAATTTTTGCCTTGGTAAACTGTTTGGATACAGTATCCATTTTTCTTTAGCATCTAGTATCATCTTCAATATGAATCCAGTGCAGAAGATCTTCTAGTTGGATCTCTATTTTCTGTGGTACATGTTAGTTGTAAATTTGTTCAAACCAGAAGGAAGCTTGGAGATTTTGGCCCCTACCATAAACTTCTCTTCTTGGGGCATACCCTCCTCTGTAAGCTTTTGTTGCAGCTTAAGTAGTTCTTTGACTTGAGGCAACAATGTCTTCTCATCTTTAAATTGCATCTTGAAGAATTTGTTGACGAGATGTATTTTTTACATATTATTGTCATGTTTGTACTGTTTCTCAAGAGACCCCAAGACGTCCTTTGCAAGCTCCTTTTTGATGTATGACTGTATCATGGAATCATCCATGGAGTTGAGAATCAAAAAATTGCACAAATTGTTCTCTTTTCTCTATTTCTATTGTGAGATAATGTCTTCTGTCAACTTTTGTGCATCATTCATTTCTGGAAGAGTCAGTTGTAGATCAGTCAACACATAGTCAACGTTGACAAGTTGAAGATTCATATATAGATATATTTTTCGTCCAGATGTTTTAGTGTTCTCCATCGAATTTCTCAAATTTGCAAAAACTTGCATCGAAAAGACTTGTATGATTTTCTATCTTTGTTGCTCGGATCTTGCTATTTGATTTTTATTGCCTAGTTACAAAGAACATACGTGAAAGTAGTGAAAGTACAACATAGTGTAGCTCTCTGGACTTGTGCAGTTAGACTACAAACTGACTCTACTCATAATAGAAATTAGAACGAAATAAAGATTACAACTCTTGGAAACATAAATCTAGTAACAACAAGTTGCTGGAAATAGAAAGCAATAAAAACTTATACAACCGTAGCTGCTACAACAAAAAATAGAACTAGAATAACTATAAAGGAGAAAAGAACTCGCTGGGCTGATGAAGATCACCGTTGGTCAAAGCAAGATTCGACCCTTTTCGTCGATAGGCTCCCAGAAACCAACAAGTTTGAAGATGAACTTCTTGAACGCTTTTGTCACCCTCTCTACATAACTTATGTCTTTCATAATCATGTAGCATATGTCAATTCATGCTCTATATAAGTGCTGTTAGTGCCGAGGCACAATTTTTGATGGAAAATTCTGAAACTGAAACAATTGTACACACAACGTTTCAAATGCAGCACATTAAAAAAGATGTGCAACAGAGATCCTGGAGGATTCTGAATTACAAGGATCTAAAAATATTCTACGTAATACACAAAAAATGTAAAGAGACTTTGTGCAAGCAACTATCGGCAGTAGAGCTTCTAAAAAGAAGTTACTGTAAAAGGCAACAGCAGCGATGACAGGCGAGAATGAGATGCTAGGGTGAATGAACCACCGTTGCTCAAAGCTTTATTCGCCCCACACGAGCACGAACAGCTTCCAGGAACCAACAAGTTCACGAAGAACTTCTGGAACGCTCGTAAGTCAATATTTGAGATTTGAACGGGCTTCTTGGACTTAACAGACTCCCTCAACTCTCTTCTTGGTGCATCTATCAAAGGAGGCCAAGGGGCTCTATTTATAGAGTGGAGTTGAGACTTCACCTCTTCTCCTATCCGATGTGGAACTAAAATACCAATACTCAAAAATAGAGTTTGATATTTTAGATCATCCCATAACCAGCATAAAAGTGTGCCAGTCCACGCCTACCCCCCGAACACTCCCGTGCATGCACGAGACATCCTGGAGTCCGTGTCCGAGTCCGAGTCCGAGTCCGCACAACAAAAATTAACTTGCATCCTTGTTGGATTTAATCCTTTTTTCTTCTAGGAAAATACATCCACATGGCACAAACTTGTGCCCCACTACACCTCATGTGCACACCTCAACACAAGCAATGCATTATATTGAGATACTCACCATTTGATGTAGCCGCTGTGGGACTATCTTTTCTAGTCCAAAGGCAAAAATACCAATAATCTCCCACATATCTCAATATATGGGTTGAGCGTTCCCCACAGTTACTGTCCATCATGCATTAGGAGAGATGTCGCTACGACTTGAATCTTCCCGCATAGGTTAAATAACAACATGATACAAGAATGGACTAAGCCTTGAATTCTGCACCATAACTGCAATTCTTCCTACTCACATAATGACATCAACTGTGCTTCTGGCTGCACATTGAAGGCCTTGTGCCAGCTTAATTTCAGTGTATAATTTTTGGGCGTCTACAAGTTTACCCTCAAGAGACGGCCTGATATCTCTGTCCATACACTATAGGTGAGTTCTTTATAAAGAGTCATGGCATGAAGCATTGCGCTTCTTTGCGATGCTACGCCGCTATGACATGGCTTAAAGCCGAGGCTTTACCCCATCTGGGTACCTCATCGTAGTGTCATACTACTGTAGCATGAGGTCACAGGCCTCTTTGTAGTGCCAAACTACCCAGCATGAAGCCTTGCACTTCCGTGCGGTGTTACGTCGCTATGACATGGCTCGCAAAGCCGAGGCTTTACCCTACCTGGTACCTCTTCGTGGTGTTATGCCACTGTAACATGAGGACATCGTCCTCTTTGTAGTGTTGTCTACTTTTTTTTATTATGATTATCATACAACATTAGGCTACCTGCCTATTTGCGGTGCTACTCCGATGTGACTTGGCTTGTAAAGCCGAGGCATTACCCCTACCTGGGAACCTCATGGTGGAGTCACCCCACTGTAGCATGGAGTTACACTCCTTGTAGTGTTGCGCTACCGTGCTTCCTGTAAAGCACTCCAGGCATTCACTCTGCCTGAGAACTCATTAAGACATTTAAGCCAACCTTCCCACAGAAACCGTTTTTCGCCGAAAATAATAGTAGACAACAGTGGTTATAGGTCCGTAACCTCTCCATGTCCAATAGAACATGTACCCACCGTTCCTGATATTCTTTCGATTAGTGGTCCTCCCTTGAACCAAAAGCTAGATGCCTAGTAGATAAATCTTTGAACTAATAGCATAAAACTTTATGGTAGGAATACAATAATACAATATCAGAATGCCTTCAAGCCCATTTTACAAGTTGTGTCATCGACCAGCTGGCGCTTGAGGCCCTTGGTGAACGGATCCGCCAGGTTCTCCTGACTCCGAACATCAATCACTGTAATAACACCTCTCTTGATAAGATCGTGTACTGCTCTGTGCTTCAACCGCACCGTTCTTTTCTTTTCGTTGAAGAGTTCATTTGATGCCACTGCTGCTACCGCCTGGTTGTCACAGTATATCGGTATTGCCGGTATCTGAGCCCCAACCACCGGAAGATCATACATGAGCTCCCGAAGCCACTTTGCTTCATCTGCAGCAGCATCCAATGCAAAGAATTCAGATTCCATGGAGGAGCGAGATAACATAGTCTGCTTCTTCGACTTCCACGATATAGCAGCTCCGCCCATGGCAAATACGAATCCACCTGTGGAATATTCGCTCTCCATATCTGAACACCAGCTAGCATCACTGAAGCCTTCCACTACCGACGGATCTCCGCTGTAGAAAAGTACATATGTCTGAGTTTTCTTGAAATATCTCATAATACGCTTCACAGCTTTCCAGTGCTCAACGCCTCGATTGCTAGTGAACCGACTCAGCATTCCCACTGCAAAAACTATGTCAGGCCTTGTGGCAGTAGTAGCGTACATCAAGCTTCCGATGACGCTAGCGTACTCCAACTGCCTGACGCTTTTTCTCGAATTTGGCTCCAGCTTCTGATCACTCCGGTACGGTGTATCAATAAAAGGAAGATCTTGATACTCGTAGCGAGTGAGCATCTTCTCAATATAATGAGATTGTGACAGCGCTATTCCAGTACCTGTCCGGATGATCTTGAGCCCCAAGATTACGTCGGCATCCCCCAAGTCCTTCATACTGAACTTGGTCGAGAGGAATTTCTTTGTCTCTGTGATGCAGCTTAAATCCGTACCTAGGATTAGCATGTCGTCCACGTAAAGACATACGATTACTCCTCTTTCGTCAGTAAACTTCGTATAGACACACTTGTCTGTTTCACTGACCCTGTAGCCATTTGACCTTATCATCTTGTCAAACTTCTCATGCCACATTTTGGGAGCTTGTTTCAAACCATACAGAGACTTCATCAACTTGCAGACTTTGTCTTCCAGACCTCTGACGACAAAACCTTCTGGTTGTTGTATGTAGATCTCTTCGGTCAGCTCGCCATTAAGGAATGTCGTTTTCACATCCATATGATGTATCACCAGCTTGTGTATTGCTGCTAGAGCAATTCACAATCTGATGGTTGTCATCCGAGCTACTGGAGCATAAGTGTCAAAGTAGTCGATCCCCTGCTTCTGAGCAAACCCCTTGGCCACTAGCTTGGCCTTGAACTTGTCAATGGTTCCATCTGCTTTCATCTTCTTCTTGAAGATCCATTTACATCCGATGGGTCTTGCTCCTTCTGGCAGGTCAACCAATACCCATGTGTTGTTGGAGGTGATTGAGTCAATCTCGTTGTCTATCGCCTCCTTCCAGAATACAGCATCTCTGGTCTTCATCGCCTCATCATAGGTAAGCGAATCTGCTTCCACATGATAGGTGACGAAGTCATCTCTGAAGTCTTTCGGCCTCTTCGTTCGCTTAGTTGACGGCTCAGCGAATTCTGGTTCAGCTGGTGTCTCCTTGACGACAGCTTCATCTTGGACTACTGGTTCATTAAAGACTTCTGTCTGCTTTGTACCATCATCATTCTCCGGAAGATCTGCGAGAATAATATTCTTGTGTTTTGCAAACTTATATTCAAAGTATTCAGCATCGCAAGATTCGATGATATGGTTTGACTCGATATTAAGGAATATCCGAGCATCACTCTTTTCGGCATACCCTAAGAAGATCGCCTTCGTAGTCCTTATCTCCAGCTTCTGAATCTTCATATCCGGGAGCTTCACATAAGCCAGACACCCCCACACTCGAATGACATTCAAGTTAGGTCTGACTTTGAACCAGAGTTCATGAGGAGTTATGTCGGAAGTTGCATATGGCACTCTGTTCAGAATGAACGTTGCCGTTAGTGCAGCTTCTCCCCAGTAACACTTTGGAAGACCCGCAGTCAACAGCATGGAGTTCATCATCTCTGTCAACGTTCTGTTCTTCCTTTCTGCTACTCCATTGGATTGAGGAGAGTACGGAGCCGTTGTCTCATTGATGATTCCATGTTCTTTGCAGAATGATAAGAATTCATGAGACCGATACTCCCCGCCTCGATCACTCCTTAACCTCTTGAGTTGTTGTCCAGTTTGCCGCTCAGCCTTGGCCCTGAACTCCTTGAACTTCTCGAATGCTTCGTCTTTAGACTTGAGCAAGTAGACGAAAGCATACTTTGAGAAGTCATCGATGAAAGTAATGAAATACTTCATCCCGGCCTTTGTAGAGAATTGTTTGAAGTCACAGATATCTGAGTGAACCAACTCCAGAAGATCTGTGCTTCGATGGACCCTGTGAAAGGGTTTCCTTGTGATCTTCGTCTGAGCACATACTTCGTATTTCTCTACCTCCCCCACACTTGGAGATAAGTCCTAGACTAGACATTCTGTTAATCCTTTTACAATGAACATGTCCTAGCCTATTATGCCACAACTCAAGAGAATAATCAGAAAAAGTGATTGCATTTATATTATCATGCTGGGTTACAACAAGCTGAATCTTGTACATTCCTTCAGTTTGGAAAGCTTTCCCGAAGAATGTACCCTTCTTGGACATCACCAACTGGCCAGCATTGATGTCCATCCTCAAGCCTGCGTTGCAGAGCAGACTTCCAGAGATCAGGTTCTTAGCAATTACTGGAACATATTTCACACCTTGAAGCGTCAGAGTGTTCCCCGATGTGAGTTTCAGCTCCACCGTCCCGATCCCCAGTACTTCAGCTTGTGCCTGGTTTGCCATTATGACCTTCTCTGAAGTTGGCTCATAAGAGACGAACCAGTTTTTGTCTGAACAGACATGGCAGGTCGTACCACTGTCTATCCACCAGTCCAAGTCAGCCCCCACAGTTGCAACCTGTGCTATCATGGCAACTAGATTAGTAATCATAGAAACCTTACTACGCTCACCTTGTTCTTTGGGCTTGGACTTGCATTCGGATTTGTAGTGGCCCTTTTTGCCACAATTGAAGCAAGTCACATGGGACTTGGACTTCTGCTGCTTGAAAGCAGGACCCTTCACTTTCAGATTCGTAAAGTCCTTCTTTTTGCGATGAGAAGCAGCCTGCTTCCCCTGGTACTCTCTGGTTTGGACCAGATTTGCCTTCGCTAGTTGTTTGGACAGAGTATCCATCTTCTGTTGAGAGCGCATCTCGTCCTCAACATGGATCTCTTGCAAGAAATCTTCCAAGCTAATTTCCATCTTCTTTCGATGCATCCTTGCATAGAAGTTGCTCCACTCTGTAGGAAGTTTCGCGACGATCCCTCCAACGACAAACTTGTCGACGAGGGGCATGTTCTCGTCTTCTAGTTTCTGACGCAACTTCAGAAACTCCTTCACTTGGGGCAGCATCGCCTTCTCGTCTTCGAAGGTCCACTTGTGATATTTTTCTACCATGAAGATCTTGGACCGGTTCTCGTCATCTTCATAGAGCATTCCCAAGGAGTCCCATATCTCTTTGGCAGATGTCTTCTTGGAGTAGGACTCTGCCAGAGAGTCTTCCATGGAATTGAGTATCAGTAGTTTGCATATACTGTTTTCTCTCTTCCACTTCGCTTGCTTGGTCGTAGCAGCGGCCACAGCCGCAGCAGATCCAGTGGTTGGAACGATCGGTTCTTCTTCTGACAGCACGTGATCAACATTCACCAGTTGAAGATTGAAAGTGACCTTTCGTCTCCATATCTGGAAGTGTTCGCCGTCAAATTTCTCCAACTTGTTAAAGCCGGTATCGATGAGTGAAGCACGAGAATTATCCATCTTCTCAATAAAGCTTTGAGATTGTTAGTGTCGAGGCACAATTTTCGATGGAAAATTCTGAAACTGAAACAATTGTACACACAACGTTTCAAATACAGCACCTTAAAAAAGATGTGCAACAGAGATCCTGGAGGATTCTGAATTACGAGGATCTAAAAAGATTCTACGTAATACACAAAAAATCTAAAGAGACTTTGTGCAAGCAACTATCGGCAGTAGAGCTTCTAAAAAGAAGTTACTGTAAAAGGAAACAGCAGCGATGACAGGCGAGAATGAGATGCTGGGGTGAATGAACCACCGTTGCTCAAAACTTTATTCGCCCCACACGAGCACGAACAGCTTCCAGGAACCAGCAGGTTCACGAAGAACTTCTAGAATGCTCGTAAGTCAATATTTGAGATTTGAACGGGCTTCCTGGACTTAACAGACTCCCTCAACTCTCTTCTTGGTGCATCTTTCAAAGGAGGCCAAGAGGCTCTATTTATAGAGTGGAGTTGAGACTTCACCTCTTCTCCTATCCGATGTGGGACTAAAATATCAATACTCAAAAATAGAGTTTGATATTTTAGATCATCCCATAACCAGCATAGAAGTGTGCCAGTCCACGCCTACCCCCCGAACACTCCCGTGCATGCACGAGACATCCTGGAGTCCGTGTCCGAGTCCGAGTCCGCACAACAAAAATTAACTTGCATCCTTGTTGGATTTAATCCTTTTTCCTTCTAGGAAAATACTTCCACATGGCACAAACTTGTGCCCCACTACACCTCATGTGCACACCTCAACACAAGCAATGCATTATATTGAGATACTCACCATTTGGTGTAGCCGATGTGGGACTATCTTTTCTAGTACAAAGGCAAAAACACCAACAAGTGCACCATCTTGTACATTTTATGAAGCCAAGCAACAAAAGTCAATAAAATATCAAAGCATTTTCCTTCCCTCTCCTCTCCTTACTCTCGTGTTTATATAGAACATTTAGAGTGAGAGAGAGTTAGTAAGAACTAGCCCGCATATCCTTATCCCCTACGTATTATAGATTGAGTTATTTACAGCTCTTGCAATAACACTAACTAGTTGACACCTTTTTCGATGACACTCACTACTCCACAACCCTATATACATGTCATGGGTATAGACATTAGAAAGTCCGTAAATAGATCGATATATAGGATGATGAGTTATTATAGAGTAGTTAGTTTGCACTTAAATACCCTGAACTATAGTTCTGCATTTTGCCTTTAAAGTGCAAAAAAAGGTTTATTGACATCTTATTAGGAAGCCAAGAGATTTACCTTTTCTTTTTCTCATTAGTAGGTGTGGTGCATTCATTGGATGGACCTTTTCAAGGAATAAAAATCTTAATATTATCCAACCTTGATTTGGGAGAACGTAAAGGTGAAAAAGTCACCACAAATGTTATGAGATTAATCCAAATTAATTTACCAGGGCCGGCCCGGGCCCATGGCGGCCAAGACGACTGCCCAGGGACCAGGATCATGAGGGGCCCCAAAAAATAGTTTAAAGATAAATATGTTAATGATTTTGTATCTCAAATTAGAACTAGCATATACCATGGGTCTCACAATGTTATTGTAGTGTAGTGGTTAATATTTTAGACTCTTATATTAAAGGTCCTAAGTTCATCCTTGGTTGTAGCTATTTTTTAAAAGTTTTTAATATTTTCTACATTATGTATGGGGGGCCTTAATTTGAAAGTTCGTCCTGGGCTCCCATGTATGAGCTCAAGGCCGGCCCTGAAATTTATTAATATCCAAATTTTGGGCTAGTTGCACTTAAATGCCATGAACTTTTATGTCTTCTGCAAGTTAATATCATATAGTATTTTTTTTCTAAGCAACTTACTAACATGAACTTTGCTAGTAGTTGCAGGTTACCTCTCTCGTTAACAAACCATCAAATTTAACAAAATAGAGACATTTTATCTTTAGAAAAATGAAACCTTACTTTCAATCCATAAAATTCAGTCAAAAAGATAAATTAATAAAAGAGAAAACCCTAAACCCTAACCTTAACTCCCTATCTACCTCTCCTTCCATTCTGCCAACAACTAGGCCCTCATCATTGTCACCACTGTAAGAGCAGTAGAGGAGGTTTTTGCGATGACAAAGAGAGGGTTGGGTGTGTGGTTTTTTTTAGTCTCTTTTGAATCATAATACACAATATACATCAATAGACTTTGCGGTTAGACAAAACATGGCAGTATTGCTTGATGGCACCGCCAAGCTGGAGCTATTGTCCAACTCCCTGCCATACTCCTCATAATCATGTCGAGGTTCACGCTGGACTGCCTCATTGTGTGGTCAAGATATACGGAGGGATTGCAAATGATCTTTCGGGGAGGCGTTTGATGACGCCTTTTATAAGTAGAAGGGAGAAACTTTGAACCTTGCTATTCTTGTACTAAAGTTTGGGGTTAAGAGTTGAAGTTATGCAGTATTATATATATATTTATTATATAAAATCTAATTAAAATACGTGCATGAGGAGACTTGAACCTAGCTAGATTACTCTGATACATAGTTAAAGAACCAATCAATGCACCAAAACCTTAGATTTGGAGTAAGGGTTGAGGGTTGTATATATATTTATTATAATAACCTGTGACATCAGCAATTAGTTATCATAATACGGTCCATAAATAATTTTTTTCACATGACGAAGGGACAATGGTCAACCATGGGGGTGGATTGATGGGATGTAATGACTCTTCATGAATGGATTTCCATGTGCATCGTGCGCAATAGCCTCTAAGATCGAAACTTCAAATATATAGAGGCTTTCGAACTGGCTCTTCTAGATTGAGATGATGAATTCTTTGTTCAAAAATTTAACTTTCCATCATTGTTGTCCTGTGTGATTAGAATGATGAGGATATAAAGTTATCACGGTGTGGGTGGCGGACTGGCGTTTGTAATTCATAAGCACTTTAAGGTGTGGGTTAGGAACTTACATTTCTTATCTCATAGAAAATCAGTAATAGATGTTAAATACTCAACAGATCGAAAACACCAAATTTGACCTAAAAATGAATGAGATGTTTGAAAAAAAAAATGTCCATTTGAAATAGACTCGCTTCTTGCGTTTGACACCGAATGGAGTCCCAGATGAAATATAATCTATTCCAGACTGGCCCCAACTCCCTTAAATGGTAAACATTTGTAAATGGCCGATTTTTCTTTATAAGTGAAGTAAAAATGTCCTACGATACTCAATGCCAATATAATTTATCTTTTTCTTTTATATTACTTTTTGTTTGTTAATAGTTTAGTAATTTGTATCCTTGCGATCCTTCATGTGAACATACAACTAATATTAACTTGAAGTTTATAAATTTTGAAGATATTCCATTTCATATGATTACTAAGTAGTTAGTCTTTCTACATATTTCAGATTGCATCACATCAGCCTTTAGTGCTAAAGGCGTAAAAGAATGCCCAAATTGTCGTGACGTTACTGGAATTTGGTCAACCACTATTGTATCAGATCATGAAATTGACTCGCTTCTTGCGTTTGACACCAAATGGAGTCCCAGATGAAATATAATCTATTCCAAACTGGCTCTAACTCCCTTAAATGGTAAACATTTGTAAATGGCCGACTTTCTTTATAAGTGAAGTAGAAACGTCCTACGATACTCAATGTCAATATAATTTTATCTTTTTCTTTTATATTATCTCCTTGTTTGTTAATAGTTTAGTAATTTGTTATCCTTGTGATCCTTCTTGTGAACGTACAACTAGTATTAACTTGAAATTTATAAATTTTGAAGATATTCCATTTCATATGATTACTAAGCAGTTAGTCTTTCTGCATATTTCAGATTGTATCACATCAGCCTTTAGTGCCAAAGGTACGAAAGAATGTCCAAATTGTCGTGACATTACTGGAATTTGGTCAACCACTGTTGTATCAGATCAAGAGCTTCTACATCAAATGCAAGTTTTTTTAACTAATTTTATTGGAAGGGTAAGGTTCCTTTTACATGTTTATGAGTTATAATTAGATTGCCAATTGATGTAATTGATCCCTTTGATCCCATTATTGTTAATGTGATGCTTCTTTATATAGTATTTATGTTTCAATTACTCTTGTTAGATTCCCAATCTTACATTTATGTTTGAGAAGGTTTCCTTGCAGTTCACTATTCGTTAAGTCATGGACACGATGATATAGGGTTAAAGTGCAAAAAAATCATCCTCCAATTTGTCTAGCTAGCAAAATAAGACTCGATAGACAAAAATAGCAATTAAACCCTCTCGCAATATGTGAATCGATCAAAATGCCCCCTACCGTCTATAAACCGTCATATTTGACATTTAGTGGTTGTTTAAAAAAATTAAAAAATATCCAAAATACCCTACCCCCACTTTCTTATTAACCCCCTCCCCTCCCTTACCCCCCCCTACGGTGGTGTGCGGTCCCCTCCTCCTCTCCCGCGGTGGTGGCAGCACCTACCCCCTTCCTTCCCGCGCGGCCACCCTCCTCCTCTCAGCCCCCCTCCCTCCTCCCTCGTTTGTGGTGGCAGCCCCCCTCCTCCCCGCGTGACCTCCCGCCTCCCTCCTCCCCACATGGCCACCCCTCCTCCCCGTCCCCACTCCCTCCCTCCTCCCCGTGTGGCCACCCTCCCCCTTCCCCCCCTCTCCGTACTACCACCCTCCACCCGTGCCCCTCTCCTCCTCTCTGCCCCCCCCACTGGAGAGAGGGGGAAGAGAGTGGGGGAGGGGTAAAATTATCATTTCATGCGTATCTTAACGTCTGTTAACGGCAAAATTCAAAATGGGTGTAATTGAACCAAAATAAAAATGTGAGGGTTTTTTAAAGCCATGGGTCTTTAAATACAAAAACGCAAATCTAAGGAGGGCTTTCTTTGCACTTTACCCCGATGATATGTGTGTGTGTGTGTGTGTGTGTGTGTGTGTGTGTGTGTGTAATATTTTCTTATCTTCATAGACACATTGAGCAATATAAATAAAATTTGCAATGAACACTTCTTATGTCATGGTGTGTATTTTGTGTCTAAAAAGGTGCAAATTTGAGAATGTTAAGAAGAAATTGCAAGAATGGTAAGTTTTCCTTCAACTATCCAAAATGATGACAAGCACTGTTCATTATCACTATTATAATGAATCCCCATATATGGTAACAAAGTAAAGTGTTTAGGGAACCTATCCCCCTATCCATTAAGATCAATCAAATTATACTATCTTCACGATGATGCACACTTAATTTGGGGGTTACCCAACAACTTGAGTAGAGTGAAATTAAGATGTCAATCCATAGTCTAGGTCCAATTAGGCGCACTCATGATATGACCATATTTCACAATATTTTCAAATTATTTATATTTATTATATTGTTGTTGTTATGCACTAGGGGCACATTTCAATCGAGATACAATAGCCTAAATAGATATTTCAAAGTTATCGTAGCCTTGCAAATAATCTCGAAACCATAGTCGGAGAACAACGAGTATGTAGTTGTTCCCTCGACAAGTAGCCTGGTTAAAGAACCAATATTGTACGTTCTAAGTTCCAATTGCACGATCCTACTATCATTGATCTTTCTAGGCTTGGCAAACTGCCATTCTCGCCAGTGTAGTCTAATATTTATAACCAACAATGTTGTAAACCTTCAAGATTTTACCTATATATAATCATGTAGCTTCAGCGGAAGAAAATAATTCAAGGTATTCGAAAATGAATGTTTGAAGGTAATGTCCATCTCCTAACAAGGATTTGAAATTCATTGCAGAACATCACAGTTGCGATGTATAGACAATGTCGTTGATACATTGCCAATTCAGCGACGTGTTAGCTATGTAATAAATGTCGTCAATGTAGCGACGAATTAACGACTTTTAGACAACAACCAATCGATTCGAGTAATGACATGACAGTAACAGCATTAGCCTCTAGCGACATTCATTATTGTTCTATTTTTTCAATTAGTGACATCTTCCGACATCGTTAATCGTCGCTAAATATCTAATTAGTGACTTTCTGATTCCAAGTACGATGCATATGTGCGTCGTTGGAAGTCCACGATATATTGCTAAACACCAAAAATTGGAAAGAAAAAATAGCAAAATCATATGCATACACAAAATCCATACACTCAGAATCTCATACACATACACATACACATACAAAATTTTCCTAATCCATAACAAAGAATTCAAATATATATAACAATAAGTTTGGATATTGTCCAGTATAAAGAAAGAGATACAAGGTATCAAAGACCCAACTAGGGCCAATACATAGTCTGATACAAACCCAAAACTAAGGATGCTAATTAGGAGGAAGATCATGAGTATTCTTGAGAGCCTCAACGACGATATGTGCCACGTACTCATGTGGCATCTCCACTGTCAGTAGAGGCGAGTGTTGACACTGGAGGACGATACTACTTGATTTGCAATAACATTACATGGATGACATCGTTGTTGGTGTCCATCCTAGTAGTCGTCTCCGTCAATCTAATTGTCCATTGCCACGACATAGAGATCAATAGAATCATGGCTTTCAAAACCAAAGGAAAGATATGGGATAAAACTAATTCGGAGGGGTCAGACTATGACCCAACGTCCGACCAGGAAGATAATATCATTGTTGGTTCCAATTCCCTGGAATGTATGGTGAACGAAGAAATAGCTATGGTGAACGAAAAAATAGCTTTGGCTAACCAACATGAGAACTTACGCGATGAGGAGTTTGCGCGTACTAAGCGACAGAAGAAACATGTTAGGAGAAAAGTTGCAAGGTCTGGGGCTAATAACCCGGCAAAGTACCTCAAGGACCAGGCTGAGCTTGACGAGATATCGATCCACGCTATGTCGACCAGAAATAAGGCCGCTAACCTCAAATCTATGCCAAAAAATATACAAACCAGGCGACGGAAGGACGACAACAATACCACTCTAAACTGAATGGGTATTAAAGCCATCATCTGGAACGCACGGGGTATCAGGAATCAACTTACCAGACCTACCTCAAATCTCTCAACAATAAACACTCTCCTGATTTCGTAGCCATTCTCGAACCTATAGTCGATGGGGAGAACATCCAGGAGCTTGCCAAAGACATCCATATGCCTTTCTACTTCCATGGCGGAGATCTTAACACATATATATGGATATTCTGGAAAAATGATATCAATGTGGTGGTGAAGGAGACCAACAAGCAGTTTATCCACTGTAACATTCGGAATAATAGATCGGGGCAGTTGTTGGACCTTTCAATTGTTTATGCTAGCTGTGTGGCAAGTGTTGGGAAAAAAACACGGAAACCTTTCCCCAAACCGGAGAGTACCTGCGAGAGGACCGAGCAAACAACGCACGAACCCAAAAACAAGCACACAAAACAATCACGCAGACACAGAGAATTTTTGACGTGGAAACCCTTACGGGAAAAAACCACGGGACGATCGGAGTCCAACCCTGAGAAGCCTCCACTAATGGAATAGAAGAATTACACCCTCTACAAACTCCTCCGATCCAAATCGGATCCCCACAACACTCAGAGAAAAGAACAACGATTACAAGGCTACGAAGAACGAGAACGACGAGTAGAGATTACCCGAACACGATCTCCTCCGAATATCAACCTTCAATCCTCCGCCTTCTTCTCCGAAGTTGCAATGGCACTCTTGCCTCCTTCTCTCTCAAACTTGTGTTATGTTGCACTTATGAATTAGGGTTGAGAAAACTCAATATATATCTCCCTAATCCCGCAACCAACCTGAACCGTTGGATTAGATCCAATGATGAAAACTCATCCAAAATCCCGCTTCAGCCCCCCGACACACAGAGTTCGGCCAGAACTCTGTGCGGGGCAACCAGCACTGGCCGACCCACTTCTGGAATGAGGAGGCAGAGTTCGGCCAGAACTCTGCCAGGGGCAGAGTTCGGCCCGAACTCGGCCCCTCTGCTTCCAGCAGCTCTCTCAGCAGTCCTGCTTCCTCCCCGAGCTTCTTCGACACACGAACGGCGCTCGTCGCACTCCGGGGTCTTCTCCACATAGGTTGGGAACCCCACCCACTCCAACAAATCTCCCCCTTCACAACTATGGGGAGGACGTCGTCATCCCGACGATCTGCCTGCAGTACTCAAACTTCCCCCTTGGTAGAATCTTCGTGAACATATCAGCTCCGTTGTCATCTGTATGCACCTTCTCAAGCTCCGCGTCCTTCTTTTCAACCACATCCCGTATCCAGTGATACCGAGTCTCGATGTGCTTGGACCGGCTATGAAACGTCTGATTCTTCACAAGATGGATAGCACTCTGACTGTCGCAAAGCAAAGTATACTGCTCTTGCTTCAGTCCCATTTCCTGCAACAGCTTCTTCATCCACAACAGCTCCTTGCAAGCCTCCGTCGCCGCAATGTATTCCGCCTCCGTCGTTGACAAGGCAACACACTTCTGCAACCGCGACTGCCACGATACCGCTCCTCCCGCAAACATCATCACGTAGCCCGAAGTCGACCGCCTCGTGTCTACATCTCCAGCCATATCAGCGTCAGTATACCCGACCAGCTTTGGCTCGTCACCACCAAAGGAAAGTCTCCAACCAGCAGTGCCCTGAAGATATCGTAGAATCCACTTGACCGCACTCCAATGTACCCTTCCAGGATTCGAAAGATACCTGCTAACCGTACCAACTGCATGAGCAATATCTGGCCTCGTACACACCATGGCATACATAAGGCTTCCCACAGCTGAAGCATATGGAACCCGCTCCATATCTTCCTTTTCGTCCTCGGTAGATGGACACTGCTCCTCAGTGAACTTAAAGTGAGCCGCGAGGGGGGAACTCACTTTCTTCGACCCGTCCATCCCGAAACACTGAAGTACCCGGTGAATGTACTTCTTTTGGGACAAGTGTAGCAGCTTGGACTCTCTCTCTCGGCTGATCTCCATCCCAAGAATAGTCTTCGCTGCGCCCAAATCCTTCATAGAGAAGGCCGCGCCCAGTTGGCGCTTCAACTCCGCTATCCTAGTGGCATTCCGACCCACTAATAGCATATCATCAACATAGAGCAATAAGATGATAAAATCATCATCGGCAAAGTACCTCACAAATGCACAATGGTCCGACGTCGTCCGTGCATAACCATGCTCCCCCATAAACGACTCAAACTTTCTGTACCACTGCCTCGGAGCCTGCTTCAGACCATACAAGCTCTTCATCAACCGGCAGACCAAATGTGACTTGCCCTTCTCACAGAATCCCTCCGGCTGCTCCATGTACAACTCCTCCTCAAGATCACCGTGGAGGAACGCCGTCTTCACGTTCATCTGCTCGACCTCCAAGTCGAAACTGGCTGCTAATGCTAGCACCACCCGAATAGACGAATACTTGACGACAGGCGAAAAGATTTCATCATAATCCACGCCTTTCCGCTGACCGTAGCCCTTGACTACCAGTCTCGCTTTGTATCGAGGGCGAGTAGCATCATCCGTCTGCTTCACTCTGAACACCCATCGATTCTTCAAAGCCTTCTTGTCCTTTGGCAACCGCACCAGATCATAAGTAGAATTGGTGTGCAAGGAACTCATCTCCTCCTGCATAGCCACCATCCACTCCTGCCTGTGTTCGTCTTCCATAGCCTCTGCAAAACTTTCGGGCTCTCCTCCGTCAGTCAATAGCACATACTCATCAGGCGAGTATCTCGTAGATGGTCGACGATCCCTGTTGCTCCTTCTCAGTGGAGCCACTGGTGCTGGCTGTATACCGACAGCCTCCTCCCCTTTAGGAACTACCTCTCCGGCATGCTCATCCTCCTGAGGGACACCCTGACCACCATCAGCAGGCTGATGATCAAGGTTGGGAGCAACTCCATGTACCGGCTCCCCCATAACTGGATCCTCTGCGATGTCCTCTGGAAACTGCTCGAAGCGAAATGACTCTAACTCAGGCAATTCCTCAGCCTCAGAAGGCGTCTCGAAATCCTGAGTGTTGGTCATGGTCTGATCCTCGACGAACACCACGTCCCTGCTTCTGTAGAGCTCTCCTTCCACTGGGTCGTAGAGTCTATAGCCAAACTCATCCCGACCGTAGCCGACAAAGACGCATCGCCTCGTCTTCGGCTCAAGTTTGGTCCTCTCGTCCTTCGGTACATGCACGAAGGCTTTACAACCAAACGCCCGCAGGTGACTGTATGACGGCTCCTTGCCGTACCATACTTTGTCAGGCACATCACCCTGCAAAGGAGCACTAGGAGACAAATTAATAATATAAGCAGCTGTGAGAAGAGCCTCACCCCAATAACTGCCCGGCAAGTTTGCTTCTGACAGCAAATACCGCACCCTCTCCATCAGTGTCCTGTTCATGCGCTCCGCTACACCATTGAGCTGAGGTGTCTTTGGCGGAGTCTTCTGGTGTCGTATCCCTTGCTCTCTGCAATACGTATCAAAGGGATCGATGTATTCGCCGCCATTGTCGGACCGAACACACAACAACTTCTTGCCCGTCTTCCTTTCAACGGAGGCCTGAAACTCCTTGAAAGTAGGCAGCACCTGATCCTTGGTCTTTAAGGCATAGACCCAAACCTTCCTGGAACAGTCATCAATAAAAGTCACAAAGTAAGAAGCACCACCAAGAGATTTTACCTTTATAGGACCGCAGACATCCGAGTGAATCAACTCGAGCAACGCCGGCTTCCTCGAACTTGGGTGACTCTGGAAAGACACCCTACTTTGCTTCCCAGCCAAACAGTGCGTGCATTTCTCCAACTTTGTAGACTTGAGCCCCGGAATCACTTTTCTGTTCACCAAGTAGCTCATCCCCTTCTCGCTGATATGGCCGAGCCGCCTGTGCCACAACTCGGTAGACGCGTCACTGACTGCGTTCACCTCCTGTGCCCCCTCTGCGCTCCCCTCCATATAGTAGAGACCGGACTTCTTGCTTTCTCTGGCAATCACCATCGAACCTCTGGAAAGCTTCCACTGACTATTCCCGAAGAGACTGAAGAATCCCTCGTCATCCAACCTTCCAACCGACACCAGGTTGAAACGGATATCAGGGACATGACGAACATCCTTGAGAACAAGAACCGCACCCGTCTTCATTCTCAAATGCACATCTCCAATGGCAACCGCCTTCGACACATCTCCGTTGCCCATCTTCAACACGCCACAGTCGTCTGTCGTGTAAGTGGCAAACAGTGCCCTATTGTGAGATACATGTGCTGAAGCCCCTGAGTCCACCAGCCAAGAATTGTCATCGCAGGCGAGGTTAGTAATGACCTCATCACCTACGACGATCACATCGCCTCCATGCACCGAGGCCGCCGCTGTAGTGTTCTCTTCTTGCTTCCCCTTGTCGCCCTTCTTCTCCTTCTTCCAAGCGAAACAATTCCGCTTGATATGGCCCTTCTTACCGCAATGATAACACTCTGAGTTCTCGTACCGACCCTTGGACTCCCCCCTGCTCTTGTCTCTGCCACCACCTGGACCCCTGCTTTTGCCCCTTCCGCGGCTCTCTGAAACAAGTGCCTCTGAGTGGTGGGATGTGGATAAAGTGCCCTGAGAACGTCTCCGCATCTCTTCATTCAACACCCCGCTCTTGGCAAACTCCAGACTGACCACGCCCTCTGGAGCAGAAGCGATCATAGATACTCGTACGGTCTCCCACGAGTCTGGCAAGGTACACAGCAGCCACAGTCCCTGAACTTCGTCGTCGAACTTGACTCCCATAGAAGATAGCTGGTCAACCACGCCCTGGAAATCACTCAAGTGATCCGTAATAGACGCCCCATCCTTGTACCGCAGACCCATCATCGTTCGGATCAGGAACAACTTGTTTACCCCGGTCTTCTTCGCATACAAGAATTCCAGCTTATCCCACAACGTCTTCGCGTGCTCAATATTGGCAACGTGGTTGTACACGTTCTCATCAACAAACTACCGTATGTACCCACACACCTGTATGTGCTCGAACTTCCAGTCCTCCTCGGATTTATCACTGGGCCTCTCGGATGCAAACACAGGTAGATGCAGCTTCTTGACAAATAGCAAATCCTTCATCTTGCTCCGCCAATAATGATAGTTTGTGCCATTAAGGTTCACCATGCGCACCGGCTTCGCGTCCATCTCTCCTCTCTGGTTCCTCTGTCAACTCCTGACACCCTTTGAACCCAAAGCTCTGATACCACTCTGTTGGTATCAGCCAGAACAAAACCTATGCTCTGATACCACTCTGTTGGGAAAGAAGCGCGGAAACCTTTCCCCAAACCGGAGAGTACCTGCGAGAGGACCGAGCAAACAACGCACGAACCCAAAAATAAGCACACAAAACAATCACGCAGACACAGAGAATTTTTGACGTGGAAACTCTTGCGGAAAAAAACCACGGGACGATCGGAGTCCAACCCTGAGAAGCCTCCACTAATAGAATAGAAGAATTACACCCTCTACAAACTCCTCCGATCCGAATCGGATCCCCACAACACTCAGAGAAAAGAACAACTATTACAAGGCTACGAAGAACGAGAACGACGAGTAGAGATTACCCGAACACGATCTCCTCCGAATATCAACCTTCAATCCTCCGCCTTCTTCTCCGAAGTTGCAATGGCACTCTTGCCTCCTTCTCTCTCAAACTTGTGTTATGTTGCACTTATGAATTAGGGTTGAGAAAACTCAATATATATCTCCCTAATCCCGCAACCAACCTGAACCGTTGGATTAGATCCAATGATGAAAACTCATCCAAAATCCCGCTTCAGCCCCCCGACACACAGAGTTCGGCCAGAACTCTGTGCGGGGCAACCAGCACTGGCCGACCCACTTCTGGAATGAGGAGGCAGAGTTCGGCCCGAACTCGGCCCCTCTGCTTCCAGCAGCTCTCGCAGGTACTCTCCGGTTTGGGGAAAGGTTTCCGCGCTTCTTTCCCAACAGCAAGCACCAGAAGGAAGCTATGGCAGGATCTTACTTCTATTTCTAATAATAATATGAACCGGCTGTGGATGCTTGCTGGTGACTTCAATGTTGTCACAACAGCGGCTGAAAAGGATGGGTCGGGAACCATCAATGTGAATGCGTGGTGGACTTTAACAGATTCATCTCGGATACCGGGCTACTCGATGCTAGCTATGAAGGGTCGATTTTCACTTGGTGCAATGGCCTCATTAACAACCCTAACACCTGGGAGCGCCTGGACCGGGTCCTATACAATACCGACTACCTCCTTAATAGACCCCCTACTTCTGTTCTGCACCTCCCCCACTTGAACTCTGATCATCCCCCCTCCTCATCACCCCATCTGATTCTCTATCTACACCAGGCCAATTTCGATTTTAAAGGATGTGGTGCAACCACCCCACTTTTATGGATGTAGTTAAGGAAAGCTGGGACGAGGCTTGCCAGGTTCCGCCCCTCCTCACTTTGCACACTAAACTCCAGAGACTGAGATCGGCCCTGAGAGACTGGAATTGGAATATCTTTGGGGATCTCAGGAAGCAGAAGCGGGAACTGCAGTCAAAAATTGATGTTCTGGAGGAGGTCCTTCAAGTACAATGGAGTAATGCTGGGGGTGACAATCTGCTCCGTGTTAAACACAGCTTGGACAAGGTATTGGTGTTGGAAGAGCAACTTCTGCAGGATCAGGCAAGGATTAATTGGATCAAATATGGTGACCGTAACTCTTTCTTTTTCCATGCCATCATTAAAGAGCGGGCTAATTCGAACAAAGTGCGGTTGTACGACCATGAGGGGAACATTGTGGAGGATCAGATTATTATGGACAAGGTGATCCTTCACTTCTCCAAGTTCTTTGAACCTGTGCCATCCGCGGATCCAGATAAATTCATCGATTGCATCCTGAATCTTATCTCCGACGAGCAAAACCTGGATTTGTCTAGGCTCCCCCAGGAACAAGAAGTTGAGAAAATAATCAATTCGCTGAACCCGCAGGGAGCCCTGACGCAGATGGTTTCACAGGGGTATTTTATTCAAAATGTTGGCTTATCATTAAGTAGGACCTTATGGCGTCTATCAAGGATTTCTTCCTTGGAATCCAACTCCCCAAAGGCATCACTTCGACGAACCTGGTTCTTATCCCCAAGACTTCCAAGCCTGCGGATATCCAGAATTTCAGACCTATCAGCCTTAGCAACTTCTCCCACAAAATTATTTCCAAAATTTTGGTGGAAAGACTTGTTGGAGTCCTCCCATTCATTATCTCCAGGGAGCAATCAAGTTTCGTCAGAGGCCGGAGCATTCATGAGAACATTAGTCTGGCGCACGAAATCATTGGGACCATTGACAACAACATCACCGACGGTAATGTGGCGATTAAGCTTGACATGTCTAAAGCTTACGACAGGGTCAGCTGGAGGTTCCTGACCTGGGTCATGCGCCAATTCGACTTTTGCCAGACATGGATCGACCTCATCTTCAGAAATATTTCTAATTGCTGGTATTCTGTTTCCATTAACCGAAAAATGGAAGGATTCTTCCACTCTGCTAGAGGTTTGAGACAGGGTGACCCCATCTGTCATGCCTTATTTATTATCGCCCATGATGCCCTCAGTAGAAAATTTTCTAATCTTTGCCTCCACGGCCACATCAAGTATTTCTCTGGGCCTAGAGATAGACTCCACATATCCCACCTCTTCTATGCGGACGACAGCCTCATATTCCTTAACTGGGGCATTGACAGTGTTGACAACCTGCTGAAGACGCTTCAGGACTACTCGGACACTTCGGGCCAGGAGATTAATATGGGAAAATCAGCGCTTATCGTCTCCCAGAAGGATCACTTCTCCGTTCGGCGGAGGAGATTGCTGCAAGGACGGGTTTTACGATCACGTATCTGTCGATCCAGAACCTTGGGGTGCCTCTCTTTAAAGGCAGGACGAAACATGATTACTTCTTCAACATGACGGAGAAATTTGAGAAAAGGACCTCGGGATGGAGAGGGAGACTTCTTTCCTTCAGGGGGAAGATTACCCTCTCAAAAGGGTGCTCATTGCTCTCCCTATTCACTCCCTATCGATGATCAAAGCCCCCAACAAACTCCTCAAGAACTTAGAGAAACTGATGGCAGCCTTCCTCTAGAACTCTAAAGATCAACATCGGACCAGATGGATTTTATGTAGCAATGTTTGTCGCCCGGTGGATGAGGGCGGCCTTGGCATTAGATCACTCAACCAGGTGATGACTTCTCTTCATGCTAAAAGATGCTGGTCGTTGATTCAAGGAGAGTCGGTGTGGGTACAATACATGATCAGGAAGTATGGGGATCCTACCGCTCCCGGATACTCCCTACCTTACTCCCTCTCCATGCTATGGCACTCTATGATGAATATTTTTCATAATGTTTACTCCAACTGCCAATGGGTCCTAGGTCGTGGCAACATACCCATCTCGGGTCAGAATTGGTGCGGTAGCACTATCCTCAAATCGCCTGAGTTCATCTACAACCCATCCATCCGTCAGGTGATTGCCTCATCGATGGTACGTAGATCCTTAGAGGAGGAGGTTAATATTCAGAATTTTCTGACTGTTGAAGCCAATGCTTGCCTGAACGGGATTATTCTCAACAATAAGAAGGACATGATGGTTTGGACTCCTGACCACCATGGAGAGTTCTCTACTAAATCTTACTGGGACCACCACCGCAGGAGAAATCCGATCGACACCTGGAGTATCTTCTGCTGGAACAAGTATATTCAGCCGCGCATAGGCGCCTTCGCAGAAACGCTATTCCTGTTGAGGCCAGACTTATTGCCATGGGGATCAACCTAGCTTCGAGATGTGTGTGATGTGCTAATCCGGACACGGAAACTAATGATCACCTCTTCGTCTTGGGGGAGACGGCTCACATGGTTTGGCTACACTTTGGTACCAAGTTTAATCTCCCCACCTCGCACTCCTCGATCGATCAACTTGCTCAGTTATGGCTTCTAAACTCTTCTTCCTCTTCCCTCTCCTCCCCGGCGGTCATCAGCAGAAACATTATCGATCTTCGCTTCCGGTTTGTGGGAGATCTGGAAGTAAAGGAACTCTATTCGTTTTGGCGATGTGCAGAGGAACTACCGGGATATCATTCGTCAGGTTATCACTCATCTACAACACACCTTCTCGGCACATAACTTGGGAACGGACGGCTTGGGACGTTCGGGCACGCCTGCGCATCCTGTAGTCCGGAGGATCAACGCTAGATGGGTGGCTCCGGAGGTGGGGCCGAAGCTGAACATGGCGGCGAAGATAGGAGATTTTGTAGGAATTGTGTGTAGCGGAATCATCAGAGACAACCAGGGATCCCTTATCTATGCCTTCTCCCTCTTCATGACAGATACCACCAGCCCTATTTCGGAAATTGACGCTCTTCTCAAGACGATGCGCTGGTGCAATGATCATAATATCTAGTACAGTGTAATCGAAACTTCCTCCAACCTTCTGACCAACATCACTGCCAATAAATCCAAACATCCATGGGCTCTCAGATACAAGATCCGCAACATCCAACAGTTGATAGGTTCGAACACAGCCATCGTACATATACCTCCTACCACGAATGGCGTGGCCATAGATCTGGCGTCTTTGACACATGAATCCAGAATTGATCAGATCTTCGTCCACACCTCTGAATTACCATCTGAGGCCAGCAATGCACTGCTTAAGGATCGTTCTGGATATTAGGGGTCTTTGTTTATTTTCTCTTTTAACTTTGTTTACCCCTGGGAACACCAGGGTGGATAGCTTTAACTCTGTTTTGTTACTCCCGGAATCCCCGGTGAGGATAGATTTTCTTTATTTGGCCGGACCTATGGTCTGGTGCATATACTTTTGTAGGTCATCGGGCTATCTCCCGGCGCCATCTTTGAGATTAGGCTCTTACTATTTCAATAAATTCTAATGTTCTCTTAAAAAAAAAAATATTAGCTGTTGTCTTCGTCAGCTCCGTAACATTGCACTCGAGCACCTCAAAGTGTGTCGTAAAGCTCGACATGTCCATTTGGGGCTGGGGTTGTGCCTATGACTGCGTTAGGAACATGTAGAAACAAATATATATCCTAAATTAAATAGAAAATATACCATGCAACGAAAATTCTCCATTATCATAAATTGATTGGGTCTCCCTTATGAACATGTAGTTTCTGCTCCCTAATGAAGAATTATGCACATATGGATACACATATTGTTTATTATGGACAATACATAAAGTATCCATAAAAAATAGTTCAAGTATAAACTTGGTAATTGATAATCAATTCCAATAGATACATAAAGTAGTATCTATATCTGACTCAGTGTATATCGATATTGGTATCGCTTATTAAACCTCAAACACTTTATACCCATGGTGGCTCAAAATAGTAATTAACCAAACTTCATTCCTTTCTTGTTTACATTAGCTAGGATTATTTAAGTTCTACTCATATTATTATAATATATAAGTTCTCATCAAATAAGTGTAGTATACATTGTTGAACAAAACTAAAAGCACCCTTATAATGTAAAGCTAAGAAAGGTTGTTGGGTCCATGCATCATCATTGTCAAGTGTGGAGGAAGGGACATTAAGATGAGAAGTATTGACACCAGTTCCTCCTTGCCAACAGGAACTTGTTGACTGGATTTAAAGATGATGAAGCTAATTAACTAGCAAAAATGTAAAACTAATTGTTCATTAAGAATTTTATGAAGTTCCAAGTTTGAAAATACTAACTAGATTTTCCTATCTAAGAAAGTAGTACTAGCTAGTCTATAATGTCAGGTACAAAGAGTGGGGGAAACCAACACCTCAATAAGGCATGAAAAAGATGGGTATAGAATGCGTAGACGCCTTTTAATTCTTTCTTTTCTTTATTTCTTTCTCAATTTGTTGATCTTTTCTAAAGTGATTATTACCAAAAGAATCATAGACATGATTAGCAATAGAGCAATGATGAGAAGCTAAGCTTATTCTTTACTTGTTATTTTCTAATGAGTGTTTAAGCACTACTACTAGAACTGAAACTAAAGTGAGGGTCAAACAGGAAAAGCTTATAAACTTTTCCCTCTTTTTATTCCTTTATTTCTTTCTCTCTTTGGCGGTATTGGCTAATGGGCAAGCTTTGGTAGAGTTCAGAGAGATACATCACTATTGTATACAAGTGAATTCATATTGCAGTTTACAACTGCTATAGGTACATGAATCAATCTCTCTTCGTAATTCAGAACCTTGTTACTGAACCAGAGCTCAACACCCTGAGAGAAATCTATAGTTTCCCACATACCAGTTAACCCCTTAAATTCATTTCATTTTGATTGTATATAAATATTAAACATTAATGTCCTAATTAGTTCGACTCATTATATGAAACCAATACAATTTTCTTTGCCACTGTTAATCTTCAATCATTTTTTTTTTACCAAATCTTGGAAAATGTAGATCGGGATCGCTGTACAAGGAGTACATGCATACCATAGCAGTAAGAAGCAATCAAGTTAGAACTAGGCTTCTAAAAAAGTAGATTATGACATGGTCTAGCTTTAGGGTTTATGTCCAAATCATGCAAACTTAAGCACCATTCCCCCCTACTTTTAGGCTTTATGTCTTGATTTTTAGACTCATCAGAATCTCAAACCCTAACATTGTTTCTATTAATAGAAAGTATAATCCCCTTTTTTTTCTTTTTTTTGGCGCGGGGAGGGGGGGGGGGGGGGGGGGGGGGGGGGGGGGGTTGGTGGAATAATAGTAGGTGGAGACCTGAACGAGAGCATCATGGTAGTGTCGAGATGGTCAGGGCAACGATCGAGGCAGCATCGAGATGGGCGAGTCGACATGGAGTAGGCGGAGAAGGAGGGCGGGGCATCGTCGCTTGGTGGAGGAGGTTGATTGGTCGAGAGAGATGATTGGAGAGAGAGAGGATAGCAGATTTAATTGTGTGCGAGGGAGAGATTACTTAGAAGTTGGAGAGAATAAAGAAAAAAAAATAGCAGATTAGTGACGTGTAGCGTCGCTTGGTGGAGGAGGTTGATTGGTCGAGGAGGTTGATGGAGGGAGGGGCAAATTGAGGGCGGGACATCGTCGCTTGGTGGAGGGCGGGGCAAATTGGGCAAAGATAGCAAAAAAAAAATAGCAAATTGAGGGCGGGGCATCGTCGCTTGGTGGAGGAGGTTGATTGGTCGAGAGAGATGATTGGAGAGAGAGAGGATAGCAGATTTAATTGTGTGCGAGGGAGAGATTACTCAGAAGTTGGAGAGAATAAAGGAAAAAAAATAGCAGATTAGTGACGTGTAGCGTCGCTTGGTAGAGGAGGTTGATTGGTCGAGGAGGTTGATGGAGGGCGGGGCAAATTGAGGGCGGGGCATCGTCGCTTGGTGGAGGGCGGGGCAAATTGGGCAAAAATAGCAGAAAAAAATAGCAAATTGAGGGCGGGGCATCGTCGCTTGGTGGAGGAGGTTGATTGGTCGAGAGAGATGATTGGAGAGAGAGAGGATAGCAGATTTAATTGTGTGCGAGGGAGAGATTACTTAGAAGTTGGAGAGAATAAAGAAAAAAAAAAATAGCAGATTAGTGACGTGTAGCGACTCCAGTCTGCGACATAAGCAACGCTTGGTAATGATAAAGATTGCAACACACACCGTAATATTGTCGCTATGTTTTGCACTAACTTTGTTATTTAATTGGCGACTTCATTTGGGGTCACAAAGAAAGTCTTCTCTTTTTTTCCTTCTATATTGTAGCTATGATGTTGCTCCCACTACTTGTGATGCAATATTGCAGTCTCTAATATCATCGAAACTAGTGACATAGTGAGACGTCGTCGCTAAATACGTCGCATATCCCACTTATTTTGGTAGTGCAAACAAGCTCCTTTGTCACTTAAAAGTAAAAATAGATCCGGTGAAAGAGCAATCTTCTTTGTCACTTGGATAGTAAAATCCAAAAAAAACAATTATTTCATTACCTTAATATTGTGTAACATTTAAGACAAGGTTAATTTGCCATTGAATTTATTAAGCATTTCCAATTTGCAACATGCTACGAAAAATATTAAATCAAGATACCGGACTTCACATTGAATAAATTTTACGCAAGGAATGATAGAGCATGGATTATCCTTACCCTTTTGCACCTATCTTGGGGGAGAAGGGATGTTTAGATATGTGGTGTGTATGAATGTTCTATGCAGTTTAAGTTAGTTTCATGAGTAGACTTACATGAGGAAGCTGATCTCCTTCTTTTTCTGTGTGGTGTAGAGTAGGGGGTGATATATTGACTTGCTCCTACAATCCGAGGCACAATGCCCCCATCTTGTTTTTGTTAGAGACGTGGGTATGATTGGGTGTGTCGATCTATGCAATCTTTGTTAGTTTGACATTGAATAGAGTTACACGAGAAAGACCTATTTGTATGTGGTACTAGAGCAATGGTGATCCTGACCCTCAGACCTATTTAAAAACTAACAATTAAATAGTTCGCAATTGGTAAGTTAACAAGAGTCAAACTTGGAGGTCATGAGTTTAATTCTTTTTGTGTTGAAATCCTACGCACACACACGATTGGGAGTCTAATGGCAGAAGTGATTTATAAGTGAAGCAAATCTATAACTAAGTTTAGGGTTTTGTCTGTTGTGGCAAGTGTTTTTGGCAACTCCAGATTTCAAGCCTTTGCATAGTATCATATATATATATGTGTTCGATCCTCATGGTCATTACTCTACACAGTATAACAAGTTCTCACCACCAATGCCTTCTATAGTTTGCTCATGATATTTTCTTCTGATATTCGTTATCGCTTACAAACACAATTATATTAATAAGCATGTCCTTGGAAATACATTCTAATTAGTTGCAGGTGAATATGTGATAGGAAAGTGACATCGCTGAGCAAGATCAAATAAACTGGGACGCTCGGGAGCAGGCACAACAGCAAGCACATGAACAAGAGTGGCAGGAACGGATGCAGGATTTGCAGGCACAACGGCAGGAGCTGGCGCGCTCTCAGGAGCGGATGCAGGAGCAGATGCAGGAGCTTGAAACGCGAACGAGAGAGCAGATCGCTCATGAACGTGCTCGTATTAGCCAGTACTGGACCGCACAGATCGCGCAGGAGCGATCGCATAGTGCTCATTATTGGACTGCACGAATTGAGCAGGAGCGTGCACGTATTGCTCAGTATTCAACAATCTACATGAGCACCTTGCCATGGCCACCTTCCGTCCTATCTTCGTTCAGGGCGACTCCCCCATATCACGGTTCGACCTTAGCGCCTTCTTGGTGGTCGCCACCAACAATGGCAACCCGAGTTGCTTCTGTCCCGACATCAGGGCCTTCTTGGTCAATGCCACTCCCTTTCATGCGGATGCCCGCGCCTTTTAGATTGCTTCCAGAACATTCTGAGCCAATGTCACCAACTCTCACGGGGACAAGAACAGCTATCCAGTCAAGCAGTACCGAGGTAATAAGTGTGGGGATCGATATCCACATTGATCTATTGTATCAAGCCAGTATCAATATTAGTGCTAAATAATGTCCCTAATCTTAAATTTTAGTTACAAAATATGATATGTAAAATAGTTCTTTTACTTGAATATGCAGGCTGCTATTGCATCTACTGCCATGGATAGTCGTGTTCCCGACGATGAGGTTGAAGCTGAGGACCCTCCGCACCACGAGATTCATTTTTAGGGTGTGCAGGATTGCATTGGGTACTTGTATATATTGTGGGAATATGAGTAGGCACATAATTTGGCTATTTGGATATATAAATGGTACTCTGTATTTCTTTTTCGGGATACATTGGTACACTTTATATAGAGGTGCAAATTCTATTTCTATGGGTTGGATGAAAGTATATATATATATATATATATATATATATATATATATATATATATATATATATATATATATATATATATACAGTACTTAGTACTTCTTCCAAGTTGTCTTGTCTGGCTTCCCCACCCCCCCTCCCTCCCAAAATTCAACTTTAGAAATAAATAAGGGCCAAAATTTACTACATCTAATTTGAATAGACAAAACCTGAATAATAACTCTGCCTATTAGTGATTATATAGAAGTTGTATTTGGTGCAAACGTATGTATAATTATCTGTAACCAAGTGTTACCTGTAACAAGAATTTAAATTCATATTCTACCCTCCCCCTCCCACCTGCTGAGCACACCCATTTTTTTTAAAAAAAAAATTCAAATTCCTATTTTACCCTCCTCCTGCTCCCCTCCGCTCCCCCACCCGCTCCGCCGACCCCGACCCCTCCTCCTCCGCATCCGCCTCCGCCTCCTCCTCCCAACCCTCCTCCTCCTCCTCCTCCCCCGACCCTCCTTCTCCTCCCCCTCCTCCTCCTCCTCCTCCCGACCCTCCTCCTCCTCCTCCTACGCCTCCCGACTCCTCCTACTGGGTCGGAGGTCGGAGGATTGTAGGAGGGAGGAGGAGGGTCGGGAGGAGGCGGAGGAGGAGGGTCGGGAGGCGGAGGAGGAGGAGGAGGCGGAGGGGTCGGCGGAAGGGGGGAGGGGGCGGGGGGGGGGGGGGGGGGGGGGGGGGGGTAGAATAGGAATTTGAATTTAAAAAAAATAAAAAAAAGGGATGTGCTCAGCAGGTGGTGGGGTGCGGATAGCCGCACCCCAAAAAAAATGTTAATATAACCACCAACATGAGAATGAACTCAAGTGTGTCAATCTTTTCCCAATGATTATATATATTATATTAACCACTTATATTCTGGTGGAATATGTGCTTGACCTTCTCATAGTTTCAAGTGTACAGTGAGATCATTAAAGTTTTTTTTTTTTTTGACAAATGATTGCTCTTTACTTTTTATCTTTCATGCTTCATAATCATGTTATATATAGGGCTAAAATTTTCATATGATGGCTGACACTAACCACTACAAAAATACTAGAAAATATATATAGCAACGTGTAATGTACAAGATTTTTTCCTCCACCGAGACGTCGTTGCAAGCATAGGGGTTTAGTTTGGAGGCACTACAAATCTCCATTAAATGGTGGGGTTCTCTTGAATTTTCATGAGGCTTGAAATGAGTACCATATTTTATAATGCTTTAGAATAAATTTGTAATGCAGTGATATGTTTAAAAAGTGAAAGAAAAAATACAAACAAGCAGACACATGCCAACAGGTCGACGAGTCCCAGTTTTTAATAAATTAAAAAATAAAAGAGAAATTTTGACATACCCCCCACTTGAATTACCCATATTAAGGGTGCACCCCACAGTTTTGCATTAATGAAGAACGGCCCCCACTTCTAACAGTTTTCGTCCCTGACTAACAGAAACCCCCCTTCGTGAAAAATTTAGGACGTAAATACCCTCTGTCTTTTCTCTTAAGTGTAATTTCTTTCCTAATTCCTAAAGTACCGCTCTCTTTTTTAAATCCCTACCGCTCGGTCAATCTAATAAGCAGAGTCGAAGGCTTTAACCTAACCCTCAAAATCTCTCCTCCATTTGTTCTTGTGTCCCTATTAGGGTTCACAAGAAAAAGCGACTACCTCCCATGGCGACCTCTGCAAGTCGGGTACAATGAAATTGCTTTCGAATTTTTTTCCTTCAACTTTTTGTTTTGTGTTTTGCGGTTTGTTCCTCTCAATTCTCAGTCATTTGGTCTTTCTTGTAGGAGAAATGTCAAATTTGTTCCAAGAACAACCATCTTGCTGATGAATGTACGTTCTTGAGCTCGCCTTGCAAGATCAGTAACTGCACGGGGATTAGGCACTTGTTAAAGTCAAATCCTGGAAGAAAATTTTTGAAGTGCCCCGTCTGCTCGGATTTTCAGTGGTTGGATGCTGCTATTTTGGATTCAAGCTCTGGAAGTTCTTCTTCAACAATTCAAATGGAAGAATGTTTCACTTGTGTAACTTAGGGCATTAGAAGAAACAATACCCTTGGAAAGAAAATACTTGCCCAAATCGACACTGTGGAGGGAAGAGAGCTGTCTTGATGTCAAAGAAGAGTCACAGCAAGGAAGGAGATTCTTGCAATGCATGAGATGCAACAATGCATTCGAATGGTTGAATGAGGCTGTTGTTGTAGACGAGAAAAAATGTGAAATTCTTGTTCAAATTGTAGTTAACACAACTTTAGATAACTTGTGCCAAAAATTTGGAAAAGAATTGGAAATGTAAAGTTGAAATGATGTAGTTGAGTGGAAGTTTTCCTCTATGTAATGAATTGAAGTCGAATTTGTGTACTTTTGTTACTTTGTGAACAGCCTCATGTCTCTCTTTTATGAATGTTGAGCATGAATATATTCATACAACTTTTAAACATTCAAGTTTACTGAACAAGCAAGCATACAGTTCATATTTAGTTTCATTTCAAACACTCAAGTATTATGGACAAGCAAAGAAATATGATGATGCTGCTTGAAAATTGTGTACATTCAAGTATGGTATTCCTAACATTCAAGTAGGGTGAACAAACAAAGAAATATGCAGCAACTTGAAAATATGCAGCAATTTAAAATGACACAGTTACATCCCCGAACACACAAAGAATTATTTGGATACTTACAGTTTGCTGCTTCAAAATGCCGCACACAAGCAAACATACAATTTACATCAAACATGGACATTCCAACATACAGTTTACATCAAAGTATGAAGTTACATTCCAGTTCAAAACATACAGTTTACATCAAACATGGGCATTCCAAATGACATAGTTACATTCTTGAACACACAAAGAATTATTTGGATACTGAACAAACAAAGAAGTATGAAGTTACATTCTGCAACAAACAAAGAAGTATGCTTTCAAAAAGTGAACATAGAAAAGAAGTATGCTTCATAAAGCTTCAAAATGCTAAACATACAAGCAAGCATGCTTCTAAAAGCTTCAGAGCATTCAAGTTTACATACTACAATTAGTACTTCAAAATGCCTTAACAGAGCATTCAAGTTTATATAGAAAAGACTTCTAGCATACAGTTAGTGCTTCATACAGCTAGTGCTGCTTCAAAAAGACAAGCAAGCATACATTTATTACACTTTAAACTGCTTCAAAAAATTCATATTACTTCAAACTACTTCAAACCAAAGAACATTCAAACTGACACATGTTGCTTCAAAAATTCCTATTACTGCTTCATGCTGCTTCAAACTGCTTCAAAAATTCCTATTGCTGCTGCTTGCTCTTGCTACTGTTGTTGAAGGATTCTTGAAGGATTGAAGAATTGTTGCTATTGCTGCTGCTTGTTCCAAAATTTACTCTGATACTAGTATTCCATGGAGGTCTAAACACAGAATTCATTGGCCTCCTTGGTGGTAGAATTGCTGCAACGTTATTAGCCCTGACAGACACTCCCAGGTTTTGATGTATCAATTCACTCCCAGACTTGAAGGAAATGGTAGATGAGTGAGGAGGTTGAGTACTTGGATGCATCAAATTAGAAGAACCTGGAGTTGAATTGGAATGAACTGATTGTTGTTGTGGTGATGAAGGTATTTGTGGTCCTCCTATGGCCATAGCATCCTTCTTCTTACCCCTTGAAGTCTTTGGCCTCTTGTAAGCACTGTCAGTCTTTCGTGGTACCCTTTGTTTTGGTTCTTTGGGTGGTCTTGGTGGCCTTGGTGTCCTTGGTGTTCTCTGGTTCCCTCCAACTGGTCCTCCTTGATAACCTCTAGCATTATGATCAGCTGGTAACTTGCACCTCCCACAAATCCTCTGCTTCTTGCCGGACCTTGGTAACTCATCAGCCTCCCTCCTCCTAACGCCCTTTGGTGTTTCAGGTTACCTTCTTATAGCAGGTGGACCAACTTCATATGACGGCTGTAAAGAAATATAGAACAAAATGAATAGTAGTGACTTGATCCCATAAGCTTTGTAATGGAACAAATATAGAACAAAATAGATGTTAAGAAAACAATGTTAACTTACTTGATCCCATAAGCTTTGTTGAGGCAATGGAACAATCTTCCAAGCATAGGCCTCCTTGTAGGTATTAGCATGATAGTAGTGACTTGTGAACCTATTCCAAGACAAGTATTTTATGAGCAAAAGAATTTAAACTGCTATATGCATCTGTACTGCTATGTATCTATAATGTATCTATACTGCTATACCCATTTTATACTGTTATATGTATCTATAATATATCTATACTGTATCTAAACTTCTATAATGTATCTATACTATTATACTTACATTGTCCATGTGGGCCTGATAGGTAATATAGTGCAGCTACAGCATGTACACATGGTATTCCTGTTAAATTTTATACATGACAGTCACAAGTTTTGGCTTTAATATCAACTATCCATCTATTTTCAATGAAGAACACACTTGTGACACAAAATAATCCTTCATCAGCACCATTGACCTGAAACAAATTGACTTGCTTTGACCTGTGCTCAAAGATCTTCTTTGCTTTTGGAGTCAAGTCATTCTCATCCCAGGCTTATCCTATCATAGATCAATTGCATGACCATCGTATGATACATCTCCACAATCATAGTGATGGGCCTCCCTCTGATGTCCCTTATCCAACTGTTGAAGCTCTCAGAGAAGTTATTGGTTATGTGCTCACACTTGGATGTCTTATCAAAGAATGCTATACACCATCTTCCTGTGTCCTCTTCCATCAGATATTGAAGACCCTATGGACATTGTTCAGAAAGTGATTTGATCCATTTAGCAGTGTCAACCTCTCTGTAGGCCCTAGCTACACCCCAGGTAAGATGCTTCAACAGTAGGTTACTACTGATACGAGACTTGAAGTTCTTATAGAAATGTCTGAAACAAAATCTGTGGGGGTGTCCATAGAATTCAGTGTCTACTGCACTCCCTAGGCCTTTCTGCCTGTCAGATATAACTGTTATATTCCCTGGATGTTGCAACAACTTGTCTTTAATAATTGAAAGAAAATGGCCCCATGTAGCTTCACACTCAGATGTGCAAATATAGATGGCAAGGGGGAACGACCCATTGTTACCATCTAAAGCATTTGCTGACAAACACACACACCCATGATTTCCTTTCAAATGACATCCATCTAACCCAACTAATGGTCTGCAACCTTTTATGAACCTTGTGAAGCTTGCATTGTACCCTATGCATAAATAGCCAAATTCAGTGGTCCCTGCTATATTCCCACAGAATGCTACACTTCCAGGATTGGATTTCATGACCTGCTATGCAACCTGAGGACATTTCCTATAACTTTCATCATAACCACCAAACAACTTCTCCTTCACTCTGAATAATACCATATGTGCAGTCCCATAGGAGATCTTAACTGTAAATTTGGACCACGTCTACCTCTGAATATCATTTACCTTCTATGAACGTGTGGTGTGCTTTAATGTCATCTTCTAACACATCAACTGTGAACTTGTTGTTAGCTATTTTGTTTGAGATCTTTGAGGTGTGCTTGCAAGTGTGGGCTTCATTAAGCTGTCTAAGTGTACATATAGTCCTGTCATGTGAAATTTTGATCCTGCACAACCATGGGCATGTCTCTTCTTCACACACACCCCATATCCTATTCAATTCATTCTTAACAAATTTTATTTCAAACCTGTTCTTTATAGCAAAAGTCCTTAAAAATCTTCTACACTCACTAGGATTCATCCATTGTTGACCTAGGACTAGTTCACCCACAATTGGAGCCCTGTATTCCTCCTCACCCATCTCACGCTCACTGTATAAGTCATCAAAGTCAGCAGGTCTATGATCATATTCAGAAGCAGATGATATGGACAACTATGGTATTCCTCTTCAGGCTCAAGTTCATCAATTTGAACTTTCTTCCTTCTCTGTAACTTTTCCCTTTGAAACTCTGTTTCTTCCCCTCATTCTTCATTTCTGTTTTCGGAAATGTCTTCATCACTGCTTGGTACATAATCCTCGCCCCCTCCTTTGTTTCTTCCTCTGCATCATGTACTTCTTCCTCCTCTGCTTGTGTACCCTTTGTCTGTGTACCCTCTGCATGTGTACCCACTGCCTGTGTACCCTCACCATCTGTATTTGTACTATCACCTTGTTTTCCAGCCTCTGCTTGACCATCTTTACCCCCAATATTGAAGACTCTTGATGGCATTTCATCCAACTGCTCCTCTAGGAGGTCCACATTACTGTCACTAGGTAGAGGTTCAACATTATCATGTTCTAATTGAACAACAGATTTTTAGGTGATTTATGTGCTACTTTCTTTATAAGTGTTATCCTATTTTGAACTGCTTGCTTGGTAATTGATGCTTGTGTCTGAATAGGTTGTTGTTCTTGGCTTGTCTCTTTACCAATCTCTTCTAAGAACAATTGTTTTTCTCCATTCTTGTCAGGCAATTGGTTGCCAATCATATCCAACAACTCAGCATCAGTAAGAACCTCCACTCTTTCACCATTTTTTGAGTCATCAACCCAATGGTACTTATAACAAGCCTCCAAAGTATTATTCTGAATTATATAGGGTATATCCAACAAACTAACCAAGTCTGGGTCCACTTCAACAGCTACAGAACTACCATTCATATAGTGGACCCTAAGCACGACCTTCCTACATAATAATACAAGTATACAACATGCTTACACACAACAGACTATAGTGGACCCATTCAGAATGCAAAACAATGAATAGACTCAACAATCAATAGAGAGGAAATTAAAACTTAGGTTAGTATTGTATAACTTACAGTGGGAGACTGGCTTTCATCATATCATCTACCAGAGGAAGCTCTGAACGAGAAAGGGCTTTCTTTTTGGATTAGGGAATTTAGGTCATAGCTAAGATCTGGAAAAAAAAGGAAAATGTCGAAGGTGCTCAGAGGAAAGAAATACATAATCAATCTTTCATACATTAACGAAAAAAATTGCAAAAAAATGGAATATTACCTGACTTACAGACTTTACCATGGGACACTACCAAAATAAGTCAAATCAGCGACGAATTTAGCGACTCCAAGAAAGAACGTCGCTAATTTTTGGGGGTTTAGCGACGTTTTACTAATACGTCGCTATTAGTCGCCAACATCGACTAATAGCGACTACAATTTATTAAATGGGAACCTGCATCGCAAGTTCGTCTGTACACGTCGCTGATGTAGCGACGCAATTTAAGCGGCGTCGCCGTATATTAAATTTTAGTGACATTTAGCGACGTCCTTTTCGGACGTCGCTAAATATTTCATATAGGCTGCGAGGGTTTTTTTTCGATCATTCACAAATTTCCCCCTCAATTTTTTGTGCGCTCCTCCTCCGCGGCGCTCCTCCGGCAATCTCCCTCCTCCGGCCTCCTCCTTCTCCCTTCTCCTCAGGTGGCTCTCCCATCTCTCTTTCTCTCTCTCTCACACATACACACCCCCACACTCCCCTGTCCCCGCCGCACCGGCTCCGACGCTTCCCAGTTTCTCCTCGTCTTCTAGCTCTCTCTCTCTTGCTTCTAGTTCGTGTCCACGGGAGCGTGGACTCGTCGCACGAGCCGCAGTCTGTACGTGTGTGTTTTGTGATTTTGTTGGTTTGGACACGTCGTGTTCCACTGTGTGGACACGAGACTCACAGTGTGACACCTATATATGTACACGACTCATATCAACTGTCAATTTGATGTTTTGCTGGGATTCGAATTCCAATTTACGGTTCGAGCCCTATTTACCGAACTGGAGTTTTTTGGGCATTTTTAGGATTTTGAAATGAAGAATAAATTGACTAATAATGTTAATTAATTGATGTTTACATGTATACATGTCTGTGATAATGTTTAGATGAACTGGGATTCATGGGATGCATGTTTGGTTTGTATTAATCAACGGTACTATGTATACTTTTAGGCCCCTCTTTAACAGTATACTATGTATATTGTTAACACATAACCCCCGGACACTAATACTGTAAGCTTGAGCTTGGCTTGACTAGAATTAATCGAGCTCGAGCTCGAGCTTGATAAGTTTTTTATTTTGGAGTTTGAGCTTGGTATCGGGAAATATGAGTTTGGTATCGAAAAATATGAGTTTGGAAAAATATGGATCCATAATTTGGTGCAGCAGCAGCAGCTTCTCATAATCAAAACTGATGTGGTTAGCCATTGGTCTTAATTTTTAGTTCAGGTTCTATAAGAAATTTGTATTAATCAAAGGTACGACATGGTGATTAGGACATTGGAGGTCTGATTTTGAGCTGTGTGAGGAGGAGGAGTGTGTCTGGGTATTGAATTACATTGGGGTCTGATTTTGGCTTAAATGATTATATCGGTTTGTTGAGTATTGGCTTTCTATATATTTGGATTGTTGTTCATTTTTTATTCATTCGTGGATTCTCTACATTCGTGGATTCTCTATATTATTATAAGCTGTGTGAGGATAGTAGGCCATCTCCATTGGGGTCTGATTTTGAATTACATATTTCTAATGTGACGGGTGTGTCTGGGTTTGGAAGTAACTTTCCCATTAATCTGATTTTGAATTACATGTACCAGCCAGACACTGTCCCTGCAGCCATTCGACTGGCGAGGCAGAAATCTATGTACGACATTTGCTATAAAGAATTTGTATTAATCTATGGTACGACATCGTGATCAGGACATAGTCCATGCAGCCATTCGACTGGCGAGGCAGAAATTATGTATTCATAGATAAAGTTGACTGTCCTCCGACCCCCATCACTCGGCAATGATGATACGACAACCTAACACTGCATCTTTTAGTAGTAGATAATGTCTTAGTATTATATTTTGTGGGTTCATTTTATTGATTCCGTTACATCCTTCAGATACTAGATTCGATAAAAACATATACTACACCATATGTACAGAACATAGATAATTCACACTAATGTATGCTAGACTGAATTTTGGGTTGCGTTCTGAGCCATTCGTCCCCACACTTGGCAATTAAGCATGTGAAATATATCGTTGAAAAATATAAAATTTTGGGTTGTGCTCTGAGCCATTCTTTACTTTCTGCAGTAATTATCTTAAAATAGATATAAATTACTATCTGCGGAACCGTTTGTGGATGTACAATCGTCATCCTAATGAATTACTATATGTGTCAATCTTTGCAGAATTATCTTAAAATGGATATGAATTACTATCTGCGAAACCGTTTGTGGATGTACAATCGTCATCCTGATGACATGTGCGGTGTGCGGGATAAATTTATACAGGGTGTGCAACAGTTCCTACAGTTTGCCAAGGCGTTTCCTCAGTACATGGACCGTACAAAAATTAAGTGTCCATGTGTGAGATATCACAACTTGAAATATCATTCGAAAGTGGATGTGACATATCATTTGTATTCGAGAGGTTTCATGCCAAATTATTATCAGTAGACCGCACACGAAGAACTTCTGCCTTTAGCCTCCGAGCCGGAGCCTTATGTGGAGCCTTATGTAGATGTCCACGAGCATGCTGATTACGACCAAGGGTGGACGAACATGGTTTTCAATGCTGTGGGGCCTAGTTTCGATCCGAACAATCAATATGCAACTGAGGAGGCACCGAATGCCGATACTGAAAAGTTCATGGAGTTGCTGGAGAATGCAAGAACTCCTTTATATCCTGGTTGTGATGACCATTCACCGTTGGACGTGATTACAAGATTGTTGAGCATAAAATCAGATTTTAACATGTCTCAAGAATGCTACAACCGAATCCTGGAGTTAATTAAAGATATATTGCCGGAGGGTGGCAAGTTACCTAAAGACTTCTACCGATCCAAGAGAATGGTGAGATCGCTCTGGATGGGGTATGAAAAAATTGATGTATGTCGCAACGGACGCATGTTGTACTATAAGGACGATAAGGATGAATACGCCTGCAGATTTTATGGTGCCGATCGGTTCAAGGCACTACCAAAATAAGTCATATCAGCGACAAAATTAGCGACGCCAACGTAAAACGTCGCTAATTTTTTGGAATTAGCGACGCCAATAGTAAACGTCATAATACGTCGCCGATAGCGACAAACAGCGACATATTGCGACTACCTTTAGTGTAATAAAAACCAACGTCGTTGATATGTTGGAAAACATTGCCAGTTTTATTAGTTCAGCGACGTTTAGCGTCGCAAAGCTTATGGCATCGCAGAATATTAGAAATACATCGACGCTTTGCGACGTATTTACAGACGTCGCTAACTTGCTGCTAATAGGGTTCCTCGGTTCGATTTTTCATTTCTCCCTCTCACCAAATATTTTGTTCCCGTCCCTCTTCCCCCGACCTCGACGACAGCCCGACCCCCTTCCCTCTGGCGCCGCTCAAACCCCTTTCCTCTGCCTTCGGTCGATGCCCCTCCTCCTCCTCCTCCACCGCGAGCCCCTTCTCCTCCTCCACCGCGAGATCCTCCTCCTCCACCACCGAACTTATCCTCCTCCTCCTCCTCCTCCACCACCGCGAGCTCCTCTAAAGGTAAACCCTAACCCTAATTGAGGTATTTTTCGTGTCCAAAATGGACACGGAATACATTACGACCATGTGTTCACTGATACACTGTGTTCGTGAGGTTTTGGACACTTTGTGTCCATTTGTTGGACACGTGGACACCCCCAAGCATGCATATATATGTATTTCACCTCTGTACACTTAATACCCTACTTACACTTGTGTATTTTCGTATTAATTTGGATTTGCATATTGGATTTGGGTTTCGATATAGTGTTTGATACATTATTTTACCTTGCAACATTCCTACACTTAGAGACGTTTAGTACACAACTAATTATTTTATCCTAGTTCTCAAGTGTACTTTTGGGTAATCTAGGTATATTAGTTTACCAATATCCCCAATGGCCGAAGATTTTAAGGATCGCTGCATTGCAAAAAATGATAGCAACACCTACTTGGAAAATAACAAACCACTATGCAAGAATCAAGACAAAAAGAAAATGGTATTTTATGGTGACTTTGTCACCAGAAAAAATTCCAGTATATATTAATTGATTAATACAAGATGAATTACAATATTTGTTGGATTATTTGTCTCAAGATCCAATACTCAAAAATTTCAAGAAGAAGAAGAAGAAAAGAATAAAATGACATCGCTCAACACCCTATGACAACTCCATGAATAAAGTAGACGATCCTCCATACAAGTCTTCCTTCATCTATTGTCTTAAAGTGTGAGTTCTACAGTATGGTTCTCTTTGTAGAATTGGTAGGCTATCTCCTTGAATCTCCTCAATGAAAATACATAGATGACATTCCCTTATCCTTCATAAATAGGCCAAGAAAAACATAATTAGGATATGAAAACCCTTATTAGCCCAGCCCAATCATGGTCATCCAAATCAAAATTAATACGAAAATACACATATGTATTTCACCTTGCATTGCATTGGCTTGGCTTGATTTGGTTGGAGGCAGCAAGGTTTGTTGTTGGAATATAGCAGTAGCATTTGGTAGCAGGGACTTGTGTCTTATTTTAGACAACAAGGGTTTCCTATTTTTACAGGTAACATGGCAACATGTGTAAGGGAACATATAGGTGTGTGTTTGTGTTTGAAAGGGAGTGTCACAAGAGTAAAGCGTGAGCATGTGTTAGTATTTTGAGCTGTGAGAGTGTTTGTTCTATTGAGGTTAGTACCAACTGGAAAGTTAGGTTAAAAGAACCTGGGAACTATGGTGTGGTTGTATACATCATGTATATGTATGTGTGCTAGTGGGAGAAAAGGGGAGGGTTAACTAGTACCAGGTATTTGGAGAGGAGGGAGAGTTTAGACTAGTATATAAGAGTACACTAGGGACAGGGTTAGGCTTAAGATGGGAGAGGGTGAACCATTGTGTATATTTAAGTAGGTGTCAAAGGGTTTGTGGATGTGTCTAAGAGCAAGGAGTAACAGTTAAAGTATAGAGAAGTTGAGAGAAGGATATATAGAGGGGGAACCATGATGTACATACTTGTCTACCTACTGTCTTTTTAGTATCTATTTCAATGTTTAGGATATGTCATGCTTAATACGCATATTACTTTTACAAGTCTTTCAACGATGTGCTTGTATCTATCTTACAGAATTATCCTCAAATGGATATGGAGCTGAATTGCTATCTGCGAAATCGTACTTCGATGTACAACCGTCATCCTGATGACATGTGCGGTGTACGGGATAAATTTATAGAGGGTGTACACCAGTTCCGGTAGTTTGCCAAGGCGTTCCCTCAGTACATGGACGGTACCAAAATTAAGTGTCCGTGTGTGAGATGTCGCAACTTAAAATATCATCCAGAAGTGGATGTCACGTATCATTTATACTCGAAGGATTTCACGTCGAATTACTATCAGTGGAGCGAGCACGGAGAACTTGTGTCTTTAGCATTGGAGTACGAGCCTTATATGGATGTCCACAACAACGCTCCTTACGACGATGGGTTGGTGAACATGGTTTTTGACGCGGCCGGGCCTAGTTTCGATCCGGATGATCATGATGCACCTGAGGAGACACCGAACCCCGATGCTGCACAGTTCATGGAGTTGCTGGAGAATATAAGGACTCCATTATATCCTGGTTGTGAGGATTATTCATCGTTGGAGGTGGTTACAAGATTGTTGAGCATCAAGTCCGATTTTAACATGTCGCAAGATTGCTACAACCGTCTTATGGAGTTGCTTATAGAAATATTGCCTGAGGGTGCAAAATTGCCTAAAGACTTCTACCGGTCTAAGAGGATGGTTAGATCACTCTGGATGGGATACGAAAAAATCGATGCCTGTCGCAACGGGTGCATGTTGTACTATAAAGACGACAAGGATGAAGACGCCTGTAGATTTTATGGTGTCGATCGCTACAAGGCATGTGGTAGAGGAAAGTCTGTCGATGCCAGGAAGCCTACCTCTTCGATGCACTACTTGCCGTTGACGCCGCGGTTGCAGCGATTGTTTATGGTGAAGAAAACTGCAGAAAACATGAGTTGGCATAAGCGGAAACATACCGAAGGAGTGTTGGATCACCCATCTGATGGAGAAGCATGGAAGCACTTTGATCGAGAGTATCCAGATTTTGCTTCTGATCCGCGTAATGTCATATTGGGTCTCTGCTCCGACGATTTTATCCCATTCGGACTTTCGGGATCCCAGTATTCGTGTTAGCCTGTGATCGTCACCCCGTACAATCTATCGTCTTGGATGTGCATGAAGACTCCGTATATGTTCCTCACCGTTATTATCCCAGGTCCGAACAATCCAAAAAGGAACATCGATGTGTATTTACAGCCATTGATTGATAAGTTGAATCATCTATGGGAAGTAGGTTCCAACACGTACGATGTATCTAGAAAACAAAATTTCCAGATGCAGGCAGCACTTATGTGGACAATCAACGACTTTTCGGCCTATGAAATGTTATCTGGATGGAGCACGCATGGTCGTCTTTCATGTCCGTATTGCATGGACAGCACTAAGGCTTTCCATTTGAAATACGGAGGCAAACCGTGCTTCTTCGATTGTCATCGACAATTCCTGCCGAAGGATCATCCGTACCGGAGGAACAGGAATGCTTTTCGTGCTGGCGTTATGGAGAAGGCTAATCCCCCGCCAAGGTGGCCCGGATACACGATATGGGAAGAGGTAAAAGATTTACCAAGAGCTATTGAGCAGCCTGCTACGGGCTACAAGTGTGACGGATTTGGTCGCACTCATAACTGGACAAAGAGGAGTATATTCTGGGATCTTCCATATTGGAGCACCAATCTGATTAGACATAACCTTGATGTCATACATATCGGAAAGAATGTGTTTGACAACATAATTAATACTGTAATGGACGTAAAGGGGAAGACGAAAGATAATCCAAATGCTAGATTGGACTTGAAAGAAATATGTAGACGTCCTGTATTGCATTTGACAGAGGACGGGAATGGGAAGTTGAAGCAGCCTAAGGCAATTTTCTCACTGGAGAAGGAGGATAAAGTGAGGCTTTGTAGGTGGATTCAAGGTCTGAAATTTCCAGATGGGTATGTTTCGAACTTGAGAAGATGCGTCGACCTCAAGGAGAACAAACTGACAGGTATGAAGAGCCATGATTGTCACGTATTCATGGAGCGGTTAATTCCGATTGCATTTCGGAAATTCTTACCGCAGGCAGTTTGGGATCCATTGACGGAGCTTAGCATATTCTTCAGGCACCTTTGTTCTAAGAAATTGCTCATTGATCGTCTAGAAAAACAAAAGAAGGACATTGCGGTAACACTGTACAAGTTAGAGAGGGTGTTTCCTTCTGGATTCTTCGACTCTATGGAGCATTTGCTGATTCATCTTTCCTACGAGGCACGTGTTGGTGGACTCCATAGGGGTACATACTACGGTACGGGATCCTATGGCGCCCTAGTTGCGACCCAGTCCTCTAGGGCATCTCCTGCTAGTGTGCATGGTCCACAGTCGTCCCAGGAGTCTGTCCGAGTCCACCAGATGATGGAGTCTCTCCGGGGCGACCTGCTACGACGGATCGAAGAGCAGTCTCAGTACCCTACGGACGATCCTGTGCTGCTAGCACGATTGAATGCGCTCGACCGCGATATTATGGAGCTCATAGAGACGACTGAGAGGACAGAGCGCAGCGTTGGAGGGTTAGAGCGCACGGTGACGGAGCTACAGACAGGACAGGTGTCCATGGCCGAGAGGCTGAGATTGGCGCAGGATTCGATGGTCCAGAGCAGTGCTAGAATGTTATCTATCATGGATTCATACCACCAGCGACTTACAGCGTTGGAGCGTGCTGGTCCTCCGGGTGCGCCTTCATCGTCGTCGACTCCGCCGCCTCCACCGCCTTCTTCTTCGATACCGACTCCACCGACGTCACTTCCTGCTCCATCGATATCGATTTTACTTGAGGAGTATGAGTTGTTCTTATCCCTTCGTCTCGACGATGCCCCTCCTGCACCAGATCCCTAGTAGTCCTAGTTAGGACTGTTTGTTTGTGTTTGTTTGATCCTTTGTTTGTGACTTGGATATTTGTTGGTTGTATAGACTTGGATGTTTGGATCCTATTCTATTTGTTGGTTGTGTGTAGAATTTGGTTATTTGGTTGTAGACTTTGTTATTTGGTGTAGACTTGGTTATTTGGATACTTGTTGGTTGTGCCTATTCTATTTGTTGGATCCTATTCTATTTGTTGGATCCCATTCTGTTTGTTGCCTGCTACATTGTGTTATACTGTTGTTTATGTTATTATTCGTTTCAATTGGATGTTAATGTGCTTCTGTGGTTTACGTTTACCGGTGTTGAGTGTTCCACCGAAGGGGTCGGCGAACCCAAGGAGAAAAGCATATCTGTTTTACTGTGTCTTTATGGTTATCTTTTTAAACTACAGGGAAAAAAATAACATTCTGTATTTTATTTTTTATTTTTATTTTTGCAGATTTACCGACATTTACCGACGTTTATCGACGTCCACCGACGTACGTTTGCATCGGTAAAAGTCGATAAATCTGCAAAAATTTTCAGGGTACCGATGTTTACCGACGTCCTTATATATCGGAGACCGTCGGTAAACGTCGGTAATAATCCCAGGAATTACCGACATTTAGTGACATTTTAAACGACGGTAAACGTCGGTAAGTCCCCAGGATTTTACCGACGTGTAGCGACTTTCAACACGTCGCTAATCCACCGACGACACGACGGTAAACGTCGGTAAATTCCCAGGATTTTATCGACATGTAGCGACTTTAAACATGTCGCTAATCCACCGACGACACGACGGTAGACGTCGATAATATACCAACGTATATATACGTCGGTAAACGTCGGTACTTGCGACGTTCGGCGACGTTTTAAAGATCAGCGACTTACGTTTCCACGACAAGTCCAAAACGTCGGTAATTACGTCGGTAAATATTTTTAGTGACAAAATTTGTCGTTTTAGCGATGTCTTTAGGCGTCGCTAAAACGACATATTCTGGTAGTGAGGCAACTAGTACAACAAGGACTTCTGGTGCACGCAAGCCAACAGATTCGATGCACTATTTGCCTTTGACGCCGCGGTTGCAGAGGTTGTTTATGGCAAAGGAGACATCTGATAATATGAGTTGGCACAAACGGGAACAAATAGATGGAGTACTGGATTATTCATCCGACGGGGAAGCATGGAAGCACTTTGATCGAGTGTATCCCGATTTTGCTTTGGAGCCGCGTATTGTCAGATTGGGGCTTTCCTTCGACGGTTTTATCCCATTTGGACTTTCGTGCTCACAATATTCTTGTTGGCCTGTGATTGTTACTCCGTACAACTTGTCGCATTGGATGTGTATAAAGACTCCTTATATGTTCCTAACTGTTATTATTCCAGGTCCGAAGAACCCGAAGAGGAACATCGATGTGTACTTACAGCCCTTGGTAGATGAGCTGAATCAGTTATGGGAAGTAGGTGCAACCACATATGATGTTTCCAGAAAGCAGAACTTTCAGATGAGGGCCGCACTAATGTGGACCATCAATGATTTCCCGGCCTATGGAATGTTATCGGGTTGGAGCAGCCATGGTCGTCTCACATGTCCGTATTGCATGGATCGCACTAAGGCTTTCCGTTTGAAGCACGAAAAAAAACCATGCTTCTTCGATTATCATCAACAGTTCCTGCCAAAGGATCATCCGTACCGGAGGAACAGGAATGCTTTTTGTGCTGGCGTGGTAGAGAAGTCCAGTCCACCGCCACGGTGGTCCGGGGACACGATATGGAAGGAAGTTAAAGAATTATCAAGTGCTATTGAAGAGCCTACAGCGGGGTACAAGTGTGATGGATTTGACCGCGCTCACAACTGGACGAAGAGGAGTATATTCTGGGACCTACCATATTGGAATGACCATCTGCTCAGACATAACCTGGATGTCATGCATATCGAGAAGAATGTATTTGACAATATAATAAATACTATGATGGACGTAAAGGGAAAGACGAAAGACAATCCCAAGGGCAGGTTGGACTTCGAAGAAATATGCAGACGTCCAGAGTTGCATTTGATAAAGGAAGGCAGTGGGAAGTATAAGCAGCCCAGGGCCATTTTTTCACTGGACAAGGAGGACAAAGGTAAACTTTGTAGGTGGATCCAGGGCCTAAAATTTCCAGACGGGTACGTATCGAATTTGAGAAGATGTGTTGACCCGAAGGAGAACAAACTACAGGATATAAGAGCCACGACTATCACATTTTTATGGAGAGGTTAATCCCGATTGTATTTCGAGAATTCTTACCTCAGGTCTTTTAGGATCCACTGACAGAGCTTAGCATATTCTTCAGAGATCTTTGTTCTACTAAGTTGCTCGTCGATCGGCTTGAAAAGCAGGAGAAGGACATTGCAGTAACATTGTGTAAGCTTGAGAGGGCGTTCCCTCCTGGATTCTTCGACTCTATGGAGCATTTGCCAATTCATCTTTCCTATGAGGCACGTGTTGGTAGGCCTGTCGGTTATCGGTAGATGTACCCGTTCGAGCGCCATCTAAACCACCTGAAGAGGAAGGTGAAAAATAAGGCACGGGTCGAGGGTTTTATTTGTGAAGCCTATGTCCTTGAGGAGACTACAAACTTTTGTTCAATGTATTTCAAGCCTCATATTTCTACAAATAGAACAAGTGCTCCGATGAACGATGATGGAGATATAGAATATAATGATGTATTATTGAAAGTCTTCAATGCTCTTGGAAAGCCTTCTGGAAAACTGAAAAAGAGATATTTGAATGATGAGGAACTAAGGGCTGCCCAGTTATATATATTACTCAACTGCGAGGAGGATGAAGTGGAAAAGCTAGAGTGGTAAGTGATAATATTCAACGTTCAAGTCATATATTTGTTGATTACGTTATTATAATTTAACGAGTATATCCCAATATTTATTTATTTTCAGCAAATTTAATGATGAGGTGAGGTCAAGTAGACCATACATTGCAGATGAAGAAGTAGAAGAAGAAATGAGACTTCATTTCCCGTCTTGGTTGAATGCATATGTACGTAAGAAGCTTGTTAGAATCTTCCTCCATTTGTATTTGCACAAGAAATAACTTAACATTGAACTTAATTTTGTATTTTCTCGTGTTTGGGTCGATCATCCGGACGTCGTCCTTGAGAATGAATCTATTAGAACTCTTGCCAAGGGACCAATTTATGCCGTCAAAATATGGCCAAGTTATTGCGTAAATGGATTTAAGTTCAAGTCAACAAATGCTCCCATCAGAGATAGCTTCCTGGATCTTGATTCCACAAAAAATAGTTGCTTGTGTATCAAATATACAAACTACAAAGATGTCACTCCAGGCAATGATTTCTATGGCGTCTTACGGGAGATCGTGGAATTGACGTACAACTATGGCATAGAGCCTGCCAAGATCGTGTTGTGGGTTCGATCCGATACAAAATCAAGGATGAAAAATTGACAAGCATGGTCTTGTGGATATTAACTACGTCGTCGATACCAAGGATACGAACCATTTATCCTAGCAAGTCAAGCTCAACTCGTTTATTTTATAACATATCCTAGACGGAGAATAACGAGGTACGACTGGTGGGCAGTATGCAAGACTAAAGCCAAAAATACCTACGACGTCGACGAAGTGGCTTTTCAGGAGGACGAGCTGCCTCTTGTACCAAATACATTGATGTCGACTCAGCAGAAGTTCCCCATTTTATATCTACTTGTGTAGAAGAGGTACAAGTATCTGAAGGGGAAGACGAAGGAGATGCTAGTGACGATGAGGAGGAAGAGGATGAGGATGAGGAGGAGGAGACAAACGAAGAAGATAAATTTTTAGAGGATGATTGAGAAACTGTGATTTTAATGTATTCATATTTCTGTAATCTTAAATTATGAACTATGATCATTTCTATTAGTATTCAAATTTTTGTAAACTTAAATTATGAACTCCAATGTATGCAGATATTTCTAAACTATCATTGTATTTATTTATATTTTTAATCATATGTTATTATCAGCATGACAGGACGATGCGGAGGCATACCAGGATGACGCGGAGATAGGTCAGGACGAGCCATGTCCTTAGGTGGGCAGAGAGCTCCGTTACCAAAGGATGGCTACGGACCATCGTCTGACCCGAGCACTCCATTGTACCATACGGTCGCAGGTCCGGGTGACAGTACACCAGGGATGAGCAGTTCTAGGCTTGCTGATACTCCTTTTCCTACCCTTTGTACCGCTGACAGCAGCATGGCGGGTGGGGAGCAGGTGGAGGAGGTAGTCCCTACTCCTGCCCGGGCGGATCCATACCAGAGCGACCCTCCATGCGCACCTCAGGACGAGACGAGGTTGGAGATTTGGGCCGACGGTCCTACGAAGTAAGTTAAATGAATATATATATATATATATATATATATATATATATATATATATATATATATATATATATATATATATATATATATTCATTAATATAATTATCGTTGTATACGAATATCGTCCCTCGTCGGTACAGAGAGCGTTGGGCTCCTTTCTGAGGTCCAACTATGGGGGTCCGTGGATCAACTACTCGGATGCCTCGGAAGAGAGGAAGGCATTCTGGTTTGCCCACTTCAAGGTAATTAAATATAGCTAATTTAGTATGATTAATATAATTTTAAGCATTTTTTAGAACTTATTATTTTAATTTGTAATTCTTGTAGAGGACTTATTTTTATCCACCACACCGGGCCGAGCAGATTGAGAGACAGTTTCCTGCCGTCGCCGCCAAGTTGATCCGTGATGCAATTGACGATCAGAAAGCTCGTCAGCGCTCCGAAAAGCCGATTGCTGGTTGGATCACGCCTGACCAATGGACCACGATGAGGGCTCGATTTGAGGAGCCCCGGTACAGAGAGCGGTCGGAGAAGGCAAAGGCGGCTAGGACGAGGGCCGAAAAGTAGTGTAGTAGATCAATTCCTATGACGGAGCATTTTCGTCGTCTGGTATGTAATTTATTGCAATATATAAGATTTTATTGATAGTAGGAGTATATAATTTTCTATTTTACTAAAGAATAAAATATAACAAACACGCAAGTACAGAGGGGTAAGGACGCAAACATGGTGACCGTCTTTCTGGCCACCCATCAGAAGGATGAGAAGCTCATCGACGACCGGGCTACTCAGAGCTATGTAAGTACTAATTTAGATTTCATTAATTTTTAACACAACTTGAAAAATATACAGATAACCATATAGTTAATAATAATTAAATACTTTAGACGTTTATTAGGCTAATTTAGGTAAGTACTGATTTATAGAGATGCACAATGATTTGTAGGACGAGTTTGTTAGGCTACGTGAGTGTGCGAGTGCTAGTGCACCGGCAGAGGGAGGGATTGGTACATCGCAGCCCTCTCCGCCTCAGTCGGAGGACGAGCTCTGGAAGACCGCCGTTGGTGGTCTTCATAGAGGTACATACTACGGTACGGGGTCCTACGGCGCATTTGTTGCGACGCAGGCATCTAGGGCTCCCTCTGCCAGTGCGCATTCACAGCCATCACAGGCCGAGTCGTTCCGAGTCGAGGATATCATTGCCCGCCAGATTGCTGAGCTGTGCGACGATATGCTGAGGAGGATTTCTGAGCAGCCAGGGTCTCAGGCGCAAGGGGACGCCGCGTCGGTCACCGCACGCTTTGACGAGCTCGAGCACACCGTGAGGGACGTATAGGGGACGCAGGAGTCCATTCACGGCACCGTTACTAGGATAGCGGCTTGCATGGAGCAATGCAGCGCCAGACTGATAGCCCTAGAGGAGACGCGGACGCACCCATCTTCAGCGGTTACACTGCCTCCTTCTCCAGTGGTTACACTGTCTCCTTCTACAGCGATTGCATTGCCTCCTCCTTCATCGTCGTCGGTGGTTCTTATACCGGAGCAGTATGCTTACCTTCTTTCCAGGACCGGTGATGCTCCTCCTGATCAGCCGTAGTCGACATATATATATATTGTTGTGTGATGGCCCATTGTTGGATCTTTTATCATGTGTTTATACATACATTGTTATTGTGTTTCATTATGTTTGACACTGTTGTTGAACATTTTCATATATCTGTGTTGATTGATGAGATTGTGTTTCAAACGTGTTCGTGATTGTGTTTCATATTGTTTGATACTTTGTGTTCGTGATGCTCCTCCTGATCAGCCGGTGTTGAGTAGTGTTCCACCGAAGGGGTCGACGAACCCAGGGAAATGCTGCTTTAGGTGCTGCTGTAAATGCTATATTTTTTTTCAATTTTTTTACCACATTTAGCGACGTTTAACGACGTTTAGCGACGTCCAGCGACGAACGTTAACGTCGCTAAGTAAGTATCAGAACGTCGCTAACTATGATTCATCCCGTCGCTGATCGTCACTAAACGTCGCTAACTATGACGTCGCTAATACGTCGCTATGTGTCGGTAATATAGCGACATATCGACGTCGCAGAACGTCGCCAATTTGCTGACATGCCAGGTCAGCATAGATGTATGTAACGTCGCTAAACGTCGCTAGCTGACGTCGGCAAACGCAGTCGTTTTACGTCGCTTGTAGTCGCTGAATTAGCGACGCTGGATGCGTCGCTACTTGTCGTCGCAATAGCGACGTATTGCGACGTCATGGTGTTTAGCGACTAGGTAAATCGCGACTACGTCCAAACGTCGCTAAATACGTCGCTAATTGGATTTAGCGACGTATTTCCATAGTTAGCGACGTCTGGCGTCGCTGATTTGACAGATTTTAGTAGTGGGACCTGGACGATCTTTCTGTAACACACGACGAGATCGAATGGAAGGGGGTTTGGTAAGAGTCGAAATCGAGAATGGAATTTGGGGATTAGGTCGAAATCGAGAATGGAATTTGGGGATTAGGTTACGGAAGGAAATTTGGGGAGAATTTGGTCTTCGACTGAAAAGAGAGTTTGGGGGAGAGAGAGAGGCGGTTAGGAGTTTATTAAAGGGGGGTAGTTTAGGAATCCAATAAATAGTTTATAAGGGGTGAAAGTCAACAGTTCAAAGAAAGGGTATTTACGTTCTAAATTTTCCACGAAGGGAGGTTTCTGTTAGTCAGGGACGGAAACGGTTAGAAGTGGGGGTCGTTCTTCATTAATGCAAAACTGTGGGGTGCACCCTTAATATGGATAATTCAAGTGTTGGGGGGGGGGGGGGGGTTTAAGTTAAAATTTCTCTAAAATCAGTTTTTTTTTAGGGATATTTAGCTCACGTATATATTTTAAAAAAAAAAAAAAAGTTAAGCTCACGTATATATATATTGTAAAATCCTCCGTGAATGAAGCTAAATATTGTAGGGATATTAGACAAAACTTCCCGCCTGTGAATACGTAGCAATAAATCCTTAATGTAACCGTCACTTTCAGTAAGTACACATCCACTTGGGTGTGACCCGTGTGAAACGTCGGAACCTTCGCGAGAACAAAAATATTCTGTCCCGGGTCTGACATCTGCTGTTGGTGTCAGACTGAGACACAAGTCCATCGTGTGGACAAAAAGAGTACTACTCCCACCCTCACACTCTCGTTTCTATCGCTGCTGCTACTGCTGCTTTCTTCTTCTTCTTCTTCTTCGATAGCATCATCTTCTTTTCTTCGATCGAGAAAATATGGCATCGAGCTCTTGTTCAACCAGTGGCAGGAATGGAGGCGGCCCTTCAGAGGAGCAGACAGTGATCTGTTCGGTATGCTCGGAGGTGGTTGAAACCTCCGGACCTAAGGATTCGGTTAGACTGCGGTGTGGTCATCTCTTCCATTTTGGTCAGTGTTTCTTTGTGTTTTTCTTGGATCAAGCAGCCTACATTATAGATCTCTTCTTTCTTTCTGCAGTATAGATAGACCCATGTAGTTGATCACTACTTTATTTCTGTTAGATTGCTTATTCCTTGCTAGATTGCTTCATTTAGGAGTAGATGGTTATATGTTGGAGATTATTTAGGTAGTTGCATTTGCATTTGAAGGTTTAATCTCAAAATTGGATGATTGGATGATGACCCACCCTACTAATTAAGATCAGCGTTGGGTTTAATTTTCTAGGACTTCCAACTGAAGCTTCATGTAGTATCTTTAGAAGTTAGAACATTATCAAGTTGATCAAGAAAACATGAGAAAGAATAGAGGAGAGAAAATCTGAACCTGGGGATGAAGATAAACCTTCCCTTTTAAAAGAGGTTGAATTCAACGAGCATTCGTATCAATACTCGTGGTTCAAGTCGGCAAGCCTTTGGATCAAAGCTTCTGCACAAAAGTTGGCGAGTTATTCGGATCAAAGATTATATTTGTAACCATCTCTAAATATATAGTGGATTAAACCGGATAGTTCAGGAACTGGCTCGCAAAGGATATTCGGATATATCTTCTATGATCTTGATCTAACTAATTCGCATTAAATTTTAATTACTTCAAATGTCATTGTTTAATTTTTTATTAAACCTTAGTCACCTCCTCTTTATGGTTTTCATACAAATTGTAAAGCTATTGGTACACATGTATCTACAAGCTTGAAGTTGATGAAGAAAAGCGAAGAAAAAGCAGTCGATCCCAGTACTTTCTTCTGAAGCTTGTTTGGAAGTTTGAGGAATCTTACTATCACTAGACATCATCTATGGTGTCGGGCTTGTTAGAAGATACATGGAGGAACCTAGAGAATCTCATTAGGTCGTTGCCAAGAGAATTCTCAGATATCTCAAAGAGACAATCGAGTTGAACCTATATTATCCTCATGATGAAGATACAAAGTGATAGTGAACTCTAGAAAATAGTCCCATATTCATGTGCAACCCCAAGTGTGTATTTCAGTATAAGATTCGTCTTTTATTAACTTGTGACCATGGGGAGTGGTGGCTGTAGTTGAGATGAGCGAAAGGATCAAGACACCCAAGAATACTTATGTTTATTGTCACTCGTTTCTTTGAAATTCCTTAAAAGCTAAGAGACTCGAACTCGGGCTTAATTGGGTTCGGGTGAAGGACACAAAGGCGCTTTGATTGTGCACATCGCACGTACGCATCACACTTTTGCACGAAGGTGCACCGTTTACGCTCGTTTTGACACAAGCCTCGTGGGCTTCTGCACAGGGGTGCACGGAGTTGCGCGGTGCCGCACAGGTGCTTCCTCATGGGCTTTCTTGTGGAGTTGCACGCTAAGCTGCACAGAGCTGCATTTCCACACAAAATACTGCTAAGCTGTGCGAAAATGGATGTTCGTTATTCTGGAGCGTAACTGTCATTTACAACTCTTGTAATAACACTAACTACTTGGCAGTTCTTGCCATGACACTCACTACTCCATACCCCTATATAATTGTCAAGAGTATATAGATTAAAGCTCGTAGATAGATACAATAATGAGTTATTATAGACTGGTTAGTTTACACTTAAATACCCTAAATAATTGAGTTTTGCATTTTACCCTTAGGTCTCATTTGGTTCGCGGAAAGGAAATAGATATTCTTTCCCCTTTCCTTTCTTTTGGGAAATAGCATATCCAATTAATTTATTTCCGTTGTTTGGAAAAGCCAAGGAATTTGGGAGGATAAGTAAATCCTTAGAGGAGAAAAATGAATTGGGTGGGTGGGGGGAACCATTTTCTTCTATATTTTTCTTCTTCTTGGGAATCAATTTCCTTTGGCATCTAAACACGCAAAAGGAAATGATTTACCTTTTCAAAGACCATGACTCTATGAACCAAACATGGCCTTAGAGTGCAAAAGAAAGATTTATTGACATCTTGTTAGGAAGCTAAGACTTTACTTTCTCTTTTTCTCAATAGGAGGTGTGGTGCATTCACTCTGTTGGACCTTTTTTATGGAGTAAAAATATTAATATAACCAACCTTGATTTTGTAGAAGGTAAAGGTGAGAAAGTCACCACAAATGTTATGAGATTAATCCAAATAAATTTATTAATATCCAAATTTTGGGCTAGTTTGCACTTTAATACCATGTTTTTTTTTTCGTTCTTTGCAAGTTACTATCACCTAGTATTTTTCTAAGCAACTTTACTTTGTTAATAGTTGCATGTTACCCCTCATGTAAAGAAACCTTCAAATTTAACAAAATAAAGACTTATTTTCTTTTAGAAAGATGAAACCTTACGTTTAATCCCTAAAATTCAGTCAAAAAGATAAATTATAAAAGATAAAATCACAAACCCTAACCCTAACTCCCCATCTTCCTCTCCTTCCATACCGCCAACAACCAGGCCCTCGACATTGTCACCCTTGCGAGAGCAGCGGAGGAGGGGGTCAGTGATGATGAATTAAGAGAGGACTGGGTGTGTGGGTTTTTTTTTATCACTTTCGAATCATAATAGACAATATACATCAAAAGTCTTCGCGTTTAGATAAAACATGCCAGTACTGACTTGATGGTACCGCCAAGCTGGAGATATTGTCCAACTCCCTGCCATACTCTTCATAATCATGTCCAGGCTCACGTTGAACTGCCTTCTTGGGATTTGGTTGAAATATACGAAGGAAGGATTGCAACGAAAGAAGCCTTCGGGGAGGTGTTCAATGATGCCTTTTATAAGTAGAAGGGAGAAACTTGGAACCCTGCTACTTCTTGTAGTATAGTTTGAGGGTTGTAAATTTATTCTAATATGTCACAGCAGGTTGAAGGCCATTTTTTGACATAGGATTGAATTTACATAATATTATATATATATATTTCTATAAAGTCTAATTAAAATACGAGGAGATTTGAATCTGGTGGTTACTCTTATACGAAGTTAAAGAACCAACCAATTAATGCAATCAGCAATCAATAAGGATTGAGGGTTGTATATTTATTCTAACAACCCGTGACATTAGCAATCAGCAATCAGTAATACGATCCATAGTGAATTTATTTCACATGAAGAAAGGACAATGGTCAACCATAGGGGTGGATTGATGTGCTATGACGACTCTTCATGAATGGATTTGAATGTGCATTGTGTTCAATAGCCTCTAGACAGAAACTTCGTACAGAGGCTTTGTTAGGGGCTCTTCTAGATCGAGATGATGACTAATTTGGTCTAGAATTTTACTTTCCATCATTGTTGTCCTTGGTGTGATTAGAATGATGAGGATAGAGTTGTCAAGGTATGGAAGGCAGACTAGTGTTTGTGAATCGTAAGCACTTTATGGTATGGGTTAGGAACTTTACATTTCTTATCTCACAGAAAAGCAGTAATCTTCTACTATATAATGAGGCTTCAAAACGGCTCACTTTTGAGCCGTCTAAGCCATATGTATATCACCGGCCCATTTTATTTTAAAAAAATAAACTGTGTAAAAAATTGTTGAAAAAAGTTTAAATTTGTCAACATGAAAAATCGAACTCAACCAAACAAAAAAAATAACTCACACCTTAACCACATGAGTTATAAGAGATATTTAACTATAATTGAATAATATTCTTATTATAGGTTATTATACGTGCAAAGCACGTGCATTTACTAGTAGATGGTAAATACTCACCGAATGGAGTCCCATATGAAATATAAATATATTCCAAACTGGCCCTAACTCCCTTATATATATGGTAAGCATTTGTAAACCGTCGATTTTTCTTTATATTATAGGTATGATAGAGAAGTACAAAACATCCTATGATATTCAATGGTAATATATAATTTTTCCTTTTTTTTACCTTATCTTCTTGTTTGTCAATAGTTTAGTAATTTGTTATCCTTGCGATCCTTCTTGTGAGCATAAAACTAATGTTAACTTGAAGTTTACAAATTTTGAATATATTCCATTTCATATGATTATTAAGTAGTTAGTCTTTCTACATATTTCAGATTGCATCACATCAGCTTTCAATGCTAAACGCAGAAAAGAATGTCCAAATTGTAGTGATGTTACTGGAAGTTGGTCGACAACTACTATATCAAACGAAGAGCTTCTGCACCAAATGCAAGTTTTTTTAACTCATTTTATTGGAAGGGTAATGTTTCCTTTTACATGTTTCTGAGTTATAATTATATTGTCAATTTATGTAATTGATCCATTTAATCCCATTATTGCTAATATGAATTCTTTATATAGTATTTTATGTTTCAGTTACTACTCTTGTTAGATGCTCCATCTTACTTTTATGTTTGAAAAGGTTACCTTGCAGTTCACTAGTCGTTAGGTTATGGACACGATCGATGATATATATGTGAAACCTTTTGTTGTCCTCATAGACACATTGAGAAATGTTAGAATAAAATGTGATATGAACGCTTCTTATGTGATGTTGTGTATTTTTAGTGTCTGAATAGGTGCAAATTTGAGAATATTAATAAGAAAATTGCATGATGGACCCTTTATAACTATTCAAAATGTTGATGAGTATTGTTCATTATCACTATTATAATTAATGAATCCCCAAATTTGGTATGAAGTTAAGTGTTTAGGGAACCTATCCCCCTGTCCATTATGATCGATCAAATTATACTATCTTTGATGATGCATGCTTAATTTGGAGGTTCCCCAACAACTTGAATAAAGTGAAATTAAGATGCCAATCCATAGTCTTGGTGTCCAATTAGGCGCATTCATGTAGATCATATTTCATAATATTGTCAAATTATTCATATGCATATTTATTATATAGTCAGGGGCAGATCCAAGTAGATGGTGGGGTGGGCCGGAGCCTACACCAAAAAAAAAAAAAAATTCCTGATTTTTCCCATATAGTTTTTTTTCCTTATTTTTTTGTGGGTGTTAGCCTGCACCCAGCCCACCCCAAGCTGCTCTAGCCCACTCTAGTATATATTTCTAGATCCGCCCATGTATATAGTTGTTGTCATACACTAGGGGCACATTTCAATCGAGATACAATGCATCATCATTGTCAAGTATGGGGGAAGAGACATTAAGAAATAAGGTCACCAATTCCTCCTTGCTAACGTGAACTTGTTGACTGGATTTAAAGATGATGAAGCTAGTTAACTAGAAAAAATGTAAAACTAATTGTTCGTTAAGAATTTCATAAGATCCAAGTTTCAAAATGCTAACTAGCTTTCCAATTTAAGAAAGTAGTACTAGTTTATAATGTAAGGTAAAGAGCGGGGAAAACCAACCCCTCAACAAGGCAAGAAAAAGATGGGTATGGAAAGCGTAGGCGCCTTTTAATTTTTTTTTTTTTTTTCCTTTCTCAATTTGTTGATCTTTTCAAAGAGATTATTACCAAAAGATTCATAGCCATGATCAGCAATAGAGCAATGATGAGTAGCTTCTTCTTATCTTGTTATTTTCTAATTAGTGTTTAAGTACTACTACTATAGCCTGAAACTAAAGTGATGGTCAAACAGGAAAAGCTTATAAACTTTTTCCTTTTTGTTCCTTTATTTCTTTCTCTCTTTGGCAGTACTGGCTAATGGGCAAGCTGGTAGAGTTCAGAGAGATACATCACTATTGTATACCAGTGAATTCATATTGCACTTTACAACTACTAGGTACATGCATCAATATTTCTTTATAATTCAGAACCTTCTTACTGAGTTAACCCCTCAAGTTCATTTCATTTTGATTGTATATAAATCATAAACATTAATATCCTAATTATATGAAACCCAAATACCATTTTCTTTGCCACACGATACTGTCAATCTTTAAGCTTTTTTTTTTTAACCAAATCATGGGAAATGTATATCGGGATGTACAAGGGTGATATGTTGACTTGCTCCTACAATCCGAGGCACAATGCCCTCATCTTGTTATTGTTAGAGATGTGGGTATGGTTGAGTGTGTCGATCTATGCAATCTTTGTTAGTTTGACATTGAGTAGTTACATGAGAAAGGCCTATTTGTATGTGGTACTAGAGCAATGGTGATCCTGACCCTCAGACCTATTTAAAAGCTAACAATTAAATAGTTCGCAATTGTAAGTTAACGGGAGTCAAATTTGGAGGTCACGAGTTTAATTCTTACTATACAATTTTTGTTTTAACTTTTATAAATGTTACATCGGGTCCTTTAAATTTTAAGCTAAAGTAGTTATACCCCTTAGAACTTGTAGTTACATGTTTGCAGATGACCACAAAATGCGCAGGATGGTTATGAAGGGTAGCTACTTGCGAACGGTCAAAAGTTAGTTGTAGCGAGACTAGGAAACATTCATGCTGGTAACATATGGTAATTGACAGCTAACGCAGAACTGAAGTCTAATGGGCAGAAGTGATCAGTTGCAGGAGAAACAATTCTATCTCTAAGTTTGGGGTTTCGGGGTTTTGGCAACTCCAGATTTCAAGCATTTGTATTGTATGATATATATGCGTTCGATCCTCGTGGTCATAACTCTACACAGTATAACAAGTTCTCATATGCCTTCTATAGCTTGCTCATGATATTTTTTTGTTATCGCTTATAATTGTTAAACCCTATTAATTAATTAAGCAGACCCTTGGATACACATTCTAATTAGTTGCAGGTGAATATGTGATAGGAAAGGGAAATCGCTGAGCAAGATCAAGTAAACTGGGACGCTCGGGTGCAGGAAGAGCAGCAGGCACATGAACAAGAGTGGCAGGAACAGATGCAGGACTTGCAGGCACAAAGGCAGGAGCTGGTGCGCTCTCAGGAACGGATGCAGGAGCACGAAACGCGAATGAGAACGCAGATTGCTCATGAACGTGCACGTATTAATCAGTATTGGACTGCACAGGTCGAGCAGGAGCGAGCCCACACTGCTCAGTATTGGACTGCGCGAACTGAGGAGGAGCGTGCACGTATTGCTCAGTATTCAACGATCTATGGGAGAACCTTGCCACCTTCCGTCCTATCTTCGTTCATGGCAACTCCCCCATCTCCCGGTTCGATCTCAGCGCCTTCTTGGTCGTCACCACCAACAATGGCAGCCCGAGCTCCTTCTGTTCCGACATTGGTGCCTTCTTGGTCAATGCCACTCCCTTTCATGCGGATGCCCGCACCTTTTAGATTGCTTCAAGAACATTTTGAGCCAATGTCACCAACTCTCACGGTGACTAGAACAGCTTTCGAGTCGAGCAGCACAGAGGTAATATTCATACTGTCAATGTACTTCTTAGTTCTTATACATACAATAATAGCTTTATAACCATAACCCCGTGTGCCCCGACCATTAGATTGTTCCTAACCTAATAAGTGTGGGGATCGATATCCACATTGATATATATATCAAGCCAATATATATCATATTAATGCTAAATAATCTCTACCTAACCTTAAATTTGTTGAGTTACAAAGTATGATATGTAAAATAGTTCTTTTACTTGAATATGCAGGCTGCTATTGCATCTACTGCCATGGATAGTCGTGTTCCCGACGATGATGTTGAAGCTGAGGACCCTCCGCGCCACTAGATTCATTTTTAGGGTGTGCAGGATTGCATTGGGTACTCGGTATATATTGTGGGAATATGAGTATAGGCACATAATTTGGCTATTTGGATAAATGGACTCTGTATTTCTATTTCGGGATACATTGGTATACTATATATAGAGGTCCAAATTTCTATTCTAATTTTCTATGGGTTGGATGAAAGTATATGGATCTTGCAGTACTTCTTCCAAGTTGTCTTGTTTGGCTTCAACGGTTTATATGGAATATTTGAGTAGATGTTTACATACTTTTTCCTGGATTCAACTTTAGAAATAAATTAGGGCCAAAATTTACTACATCTGATTTGAATAGACTAAACCTGAATAATAACTCTACCTATTAGTGATTATACAGAAGTTTTATTGGTGCAAACTTGTGTATAATTATGTGTAACCTGTGTTTCCTGTAACAAGAATTTAAATTGTTAATATAACCACTAACATGAGATATTGGTAGAAGATCATATAAAAGCGGGAGAATAATAGGAACACTCATGGCAGGATAGTGATAACAACAAAAGGATATATATAGTCTATAGAAGAGGAAACCGGACATTAATACGTGCCTAGCAAGATTCATATGATAGAGAATGAAGTCAAGTGTGTCAATCTTTTCCCAATGATTATATATATTATATTAACAACTTATATTCTGGTCGATTATGTACTTAACCTTCTCATAGTTTCAAGTGTATAGTGAGATCATTAAGGGTTTTTTTCGGGACAAATGACTGGTCTTTACTCCTTATCTTTCATGCTTCATATATCATGTTATATATAGATCTTTTTTTTTTTTCATATTTTCCACACTACAAAATACTACATAACAACGACAGGTACCGTACAAGAATTTTTGCTCCACCGAGACGTTGTTGCAAATGTAGGGGTTTAGGTTGAAGGTTTAAGAATCCTCAAGAGAATGGTGGAGTCCTTTTGAATTATCATGAAACTTCTCTTAGTTTCTAGAAGTTCTAGAATCTTCCTACCATGTAAATATCTTAGGCCGAGAATTTTTTTCCTAAAAGTTTATTGTTGTTTCATGTAGCCTTTTGGGAGCCTATAAATAAGTAGAAGGTTCATTTGCTCCTCAAAACCTTAGAAATTGTAAACTCCCTCGAGTATAGTAAAGTTTTAAATATTTTAATCTCTCTTTTGCTGCACAATTTTCTTATTCTCGCCTTAGCGATCTAGCTAAGCGTTTGGGAAAGTCTTGCACGGGTTTAGGAAGAGAAAGTTTGTGCGCCGCACGAGCAAGGTGTAGGCAAAAATACTAAGTATGTGACAAGTGGTATCAAAGCGAAGGTCGGTTGATACTATAACGACATCCGAGAATGTCCAGGACAGGCCCACGTCGCCTAAGGAAAGAAACACCAAGACCAACAAGAGGGGCAAGATTAAGGAGCCTACGACGGAGCATACCCTTGTCAATCTTGCGGAACGCCTCAAGATCTCGGAGGCGTAGGTTTGAGGGACATAGGGATGTGCATGGACTTCGTAGAGCAAAGGAACACAATGCTAGAGGAGTTCTATGATGGGCTGGAGAGTGACGTCACTTAATCCATGACAATATTCAAAGAGCAAATCCAAGATACCTAATCCGCACTTGAGGAGGAGCTCAAAGCATATCATGCGGAGATTGAGGACTTGCATGGGAAGGTCCTAAGTGAGGAGCTAAAGACCATAGTCGAGAGTTACGGAGAACTCAAGACCAAATTTGCCATTTTGGATAAGGTCGTTTCGAACGGTGGACCTTCGAGTATGGAGGCACTGAGAAGGAAGATCCCTGAGTCGAAACCCTTCGATGGGGTACGAGATGCCAAAGAAGTTGAGAACATCTTATGGAAGTGAAGCGATACTTCAAGGCGTTGCACATCGATGATGAGGTCGAGAAGGTAAATATTGCTTCACTCTACTTTATCGATGATGCTATGTTGTGATGGCATCGTAAGTGCATGAAAATAAATAAGGGTTTGTGCTCGATTGAGACTTCTGAGGATCTCAAGAATGAGACCATAGTCTCAGTCACACCCGAAGAATGTGGAGTTTATGGCAATATGGAGCTTGCAGTAACTCAAGCACACAGGTACGATCGAAGTGTACTACATTGTAAAGTTCACACGTTTGATTCTCGCGATATCTAGCATGGACGAGGAGGATCACTTGTTCTTCTTCTTCGATGGACTTCAACCATGGACGACTCAAGAATTGCAACGACAGAAGGTGCAAGTCTTGAATGTCGTCGTGGCAGTAACTGAGGTGCTCGTCGAGTACAGGTGAAAAGACAACAATGCCAAGGCCAAGCCAAAGACCACCAAGGAGAATGGTGAGAGAAAGAATGATAAATCTCCTAAGGAGGGTCCGTTCGAGGGAAATAAGCGCAAAAAGGCCTAACCCGAGCGAATAACTTCGTACTTCATATATGGAGAAAACATTATACTCGGAATTGCCAGAACGGGAGCAAACATATCAATGTCGTCCGAATAGAGAGGATGGAGGATGAGTAGTACGAAGTTGGAGCGCACAATGGAGCGTTGCGCTTATGCATCATGTTAAGACCAATTCTACTATGTCGAAGACTCTGAACAGGGAGATCATGTATGTTGACATGAGAATCAATGGCATGAGCACACAGACGTTGGTTGATATGGACGTACCACTCATAACTTCATCTGGGGCGTAAAGGTCTGTCACTTCGGCCTAGCATTGGAAAAAAGAGTTAAGTAAGATGAAGGCGGTCAATTCGAAGGCGCGCCTCATGAAGGGGGTAGCCAAGTTCGCATAGATGTGGGACATCGGACGGATGTTGCCAATTGTATACCGCTACGTCATTGGACGACTTCAAGATGATACTTAACATAGATTTTCTAATCGCGACGAAGGCAGTTCCGATGCCACACTTGGTAGTCGTCTGCTTTATGGAGTAAGGCACATCGTGCATGATGAGAGTTTAACATCAAATATTATTGGAATATTGATATGTTTTTTCTTTTCTTTCCTACACCTACCAAACAATGAAAGGAAAAACAAATTATCTTTTTAATGTTTTTCTTATTTTTACCAAACACATAAAAGGAAAAAAATGATATTCCTATCCACATGTAAAATAGAGAGAATTGACACCCCTTCCGTGAATCAAACAAGGCCTTAAGTTAAGGTAATTTATAAGGGCACTTCAAAATTTACTCAGGGTTAGCCCGGATTGGGGATAGCCTAGGTTTGAGAAAAAATTACTCAGGACAGTCCATTTTTTTTTTTACTCTTGAGACAGTCCCAACCCAACACCCTCCAAACCCAAATTTTTACCTTCATTTCAATATTTTACTCTCTCTTCCCAAAACCCCCAAAATTTCTACTTCTTCTCCACCATTTCTATCTTCTTCATCTCCATCAAGACCATAGTTTCCTTCTCATTCACAATTTCAGAGATGGCACCCAAAGGTTCCTCACAAAAAGGTACAAATTCTAATACTTTTATCCTCTCAAACAATGCATGAAAATAAACCCTAAAATGTATATATATATATTTCTTCGGTATACATTATCATGATAGAAACATACATTATAATGATTGAGTCCTAACATTGTAATGTTTATTTCATTCCATTATCATGACAGAAATAAATCCTAACATGGTAATTTCAGTCGGCCAAGTCGACTTTAGGACCGCCACAATTTCTAGCACTACTAAATACTTATAGGACTGTCAAAAATTATGACAGTCCTGAAATGGACTTGATGTACAACAGTCCATTTCAGGACTGCCACAATCTCTGGTAGTCCTGTACACTATCAGGACTGACAGAAATATGAGCAGTCCTGAAATGGACTTGCTGTACAACAGTCAATTTTAGGACTATCCATATTTCTGATAGTCCTATAAGTATTTAGGACTGTCATAAATGTAGTATCTCGTCCCTACGTCGTCCCGTTTTCGTTCACGAGGTGCGCGAGAAAGGAACACTGTCGCTACCGATTGAATCGGAATCGATAGATCGGGATCGGTTGAATCGGTCGAACGAGATTGTTTGAATTAAGATTATTTTCTCGTTATGGAAAGGCTTCTTCGAAATCAAGTCTCATATTCAGCGGGTTGCGCCTCAAGAATATACTCTGCGGCTGAGTCGGAAGAGACCTCCGGTTGCTCTGTTTTTTTATGCCGCACTTGTCCTTTGGATTTGGTTTTTCTGAATGCATTTTCGTGAATGTTTTCGATGGTTTCATGGCTTGAATTTTTGAAATCGCATTTACATATCGAAATCCTTGAATTGTGGAGTGTTCTAATCAGTTGCTTATGCGATTTCAGGTGATCGCTTAGGTGCCGTCTAGTGCAACCAACGGATCTTTTGCCTCAAAGAAACAATCAAGTGAGTGGCTGGATCCTTCTTTTCCTTGACCTTCTTCAATCTCAAATCAATCAATAGATGCTAGTTGGTTATGTAAGTGCACGAAAGCTTAGATTTCAATGAACCGTTGCACGATTCATCACATAAGCACGCTATAGAACTATTATGCCAAGAAAATGTCCCATGCTTAATACCTTATGCCTGTTATATAACCAAGATAAACAAAGTTTTGAATCATTGAATAACTGTCACCATAATACGGTAAAGCAACAATGACAATGGTTATGTTACTCACGAACTAAAGATTTTACTTGAATAACTAATCTAACATTACACAGTTATTGGACAACTCGTGCATGAGGAACGGCTTCCTCGAGCGATATCCCGAGACACGGGATCATTTCGGCCTAGGAGGAAGCAAAAGATAGCTGAGCTCGACGAAAGCAAAACATGGTTATTCAGAAACTTGCAGCGGGGCTCGCTACCTGCGCTGAAAGGGTCGCCGTCTAACCCAGCTATAGTCTAAAATGGCTTGTGGTGCGAGTGACCTTCACATATAAAAACTGTACACGCAAATTGATAACGATTGACAGGAAAGAACGTGGTAAGTCTCATATTGTACGGCACGTTCTGCCAGGGGTAAGTTCTAGCGTAATTTACATTATGCCGATCATTGCTTGTCTAAAATTTATAGGATGGCTAGGAAGATCAAAATTAAGTAATAACATTTCTTGAACCAAATGAGAGTGTGGTATATAAATTAGCCACTCACCAGTACAAAGTGTAATGTACTGATCCTCGCTCTCCATAGGTACCCCAAACCAAGAAGGACGTGCCACTTAAGCTCAAGGCGACGCTAGTACATTTGAAGCCTCGTCCGTGTGTTGAAGGCTTATTTTGATCCTTTTGAAGACTCCACATTCAGTCCAAAAGAAATGACGTCTCGACTCCCGATTCCAGGTCTTTGGAAATATTTTGTTGTAAATGGGGATGTAATGTATGGAATGACTATCTCATCAGCGTTTATTTTGTAATCGAGTCATGTTGTAGCCCACGAGGCAAATGAATGTAACAGAGTCATGTAAATGATGTTTATTATAAATGAAACAAAAGTTCCTTCTATTTTCAAATGTGTTTGTTCAATTTCTCTGCGTACTCTACTTAATGTTGTGTTTCGGATAACCTTATGACTATGCCTTGTGCTATCGCAACTTACGTTCGCATGACATCACGTCCGGGGATGACTATCGATTCTACAGAATCGGGGTATGACATAATGGTATCAGAGCATGGCTTTACATCCTTTGGCCTTCCGTCTAGAGTCTCAAACCTTTGACCTTGCATTGATGAGATAAGTTGTTCCATACAATGAGTCTGTAATATCTTGAGACTAATATGTGTCTACGTATTACAGAAGTGACGGAACCCGTAGCAAAAACTGCGGTCGAGCAAGAATAAAATGCTTCGAGCGGTTAGAATAGCTCGCGGGCCGGACCTTCTAACAATGCCATCGAGAGAATGCTGCGCATAATAGAGTCACAGCAGAAACAGTCCGAGAATCGACATCAGCAGACGGAGGTGCGATAGGCCCAACTCGAAGCTCGCTTCGATGCCCAAACCAAGATGCAAGAAAAAAAGCTTGATACTCTGTAGCAGATCGTCCAGACGATGGTGGCCAACAAAAACTCAGCAATTGTGCCTACTGTCACCGAGCCGACGGGTCAACCCATCGAAGTCGATCGAGAGGAGCCCGAGCGTCAACCTGCGGCACCGAGAAGTTACAACTTTAAAGTGCCAGAATTCAGAAAGCGTGTTGCACCTCCTTCAGCGGCACCGAAGGCCCTTCTATGGCAATCGACTGGTTGAAAAGTTGGAAGATCACTCCGAGCTCCTCGACATTGAAGAATCCAAGCAAGTCGTATGCTCACAACTTCAACTACGTTTGAACGCGCACGACTGGTGGGTCGTACACAAAAGGGCGATCCGACGCGATAACAGCTCAGCGTCGATCTCTTGGGTTTCGTTCCACAAAGCCTTTGAAGTTGAGTACCTTCCCTCAGCCGTTCGTCAAGAGAAGGAAAATGAATTCATGCAGTTGAAGCAAGGAAACCGGATAGTACAATATTATGTGGCAGATTTTAACAGATTGTCCAAATTTGCTGGTGCGTTTCTTCCTATAGAGGAGTGTCGTATGCAACAATTTAAAGTGGGTCTGCAGCCCTCTATTGCTGCTTATGTGGCAGTATTGGAGTACAAGACCACGAACGATGCTCTAAATCATGCTCTGCGTCTTAAGAGCCAGTACCCTCCCGTCGCTGTCGACGTTGTGCACTATTCAATCACAAACGTCCTAGCTATCTGGGAGGCAACAATTACGCTGCAAAGCGTACCAACAACGGGGGCAACCAGGGACAGAACATTAGGTCTCGTTGCACAAAATATAATTATATCGGACACAATGCCAGCGAGTGCCGTACCTTGAACATAGATTATCACTTTTGCAAAAAAGGGGGCACTACGCTAGATATTGCCTTTTTTGACTGTGAAGACAGGACGCTCCGCCACAACCAAATCATCAAAATCGAGGTCCAGCTCCTCGAGCTCCTCAATATGTACAACAGAATGGCCTGGATCGTCATTCTAATGCTCAAGGGTGCGTCTACGCCATGACTCGAGACGAGACATTTGCCTCAGGTACAGTTGTGATAGGTATACTACTTTTTAATAAAATATGCTCGTGTACTATTTGATTCAGGTGCCACACATAGTTTTATATTGGCGAATTTTACCGTCGAGTACAAAATTTCTATGACACCGTTAGGCCTTGATCTTAGCGTTCACATACCGTCGGGCACGTCACTACTCGCAAACTTAGCCTGCAAAGACGAAATCATCTGTATAAGGGGAAAAAAGGTCTATTTTGATGCGATAGTTCTAGACATTAAGGACTACGACATCATTCTAGGAATGGATTGGCTCGGTTGTCACGACCCGCACCCAGTATAAAGGCACGAGAAGTGGGTACGTCCAGCCTACGCCGCAGTGTCGGTAGTAGAACGCTGTCCTAGTTCACAACATCTAAAATATAATTGTATCTGTACAATGCTATACTCTCCAAAAGGATGACAACATAGAAGGTACAACTGAATCACAGAACCTAAGATGGTAAAAGGGATAAAAGATGATAATAATCTCAATAGAGAACTACAACTGAAAGTTAATAAGTTTGAATGTTTAAACAACATCAAAATCCAAATAACTGAAGTACATCTCAAAGACAAAACATCTAAATAAAGATAACTAGTCCAGCAGTCTAATCTAGACAATGGACAAGTCCTCGGCAACAGTTGGATCCTCCTGAGGGTCCAAGTCATCGGTGTCATCTAAGCCAGCTCCATAGTAAGTAGGGCAAAACTCCTCATCATCCTCTGTAATATTTTCAATGGGTCCAATCAGGACATGAACGAATACATATCTCTCACACAGTTCATATCATAACAGAAAATGTAAAGCATGCTATAATAAAGCACATAAAATTGTAAGAATAAACATGAAGAAGAAGAGAGAATTTGACAACAGGAAATATTTAGGTATGGAAATAGAGAACTGTAAGTGACTAAGTGATTTAGAGTACAAGATAGTTATGTGAATGGCTTGAATTTGTACATGATTATACTACAGAATTTACACATGATTACACTACTTTAGAATTGTACACATGACCACTTCTACTCCCTCGTATCCCAATCAATACATAAGGATCTAGATAGGTGATGTTATTGTACATGAAAGTTTATACATGAAGCTCATGAGATCATAAGAGTACATGAGAGCACATGAGTGTACATGAATAATAAGAGTCCATGAAATACATGATGTTCGTGAAAAGCACATAACATGATGTATCTGATGCACCCGAGGGGATAACATCTCTTGTAAAGATCCATATAGTATTAATTCGTGATAACATCGTGTCAGCATCAAGTAAATTAGTCTATAACAAGAATATAATTCCTAGCAAGTAAAAATGGTCAGAGAATGTACTCGCCTGATATTTCGAATGTCTGATAAGAATATAAGTCTGAACCGGAGTATCTGACTTCTATTTAGAGCAACCACAGGTTACAAAGTGTCCAACATGAATTTAGAGAAATTTACAATGCAATCTAAATGATTCTAGGTTATTCTGGGTCAAAGTCAACCATTAGTCAACTCTGGTCAACCTTGGTCAACCATTCTGGTCAACTAGGTCAACCCTAAGTCAACTAGTCCATTATTCCAAGTTTAGGTCAAACTTGAGTTATCTAATCATTTTAAGTCCATTTGGGTCACCTTTAGATCAAATTTGACCCAAAGTTGACTTTTGTCAACTTGGTCAACTTGCTAGTCAACTATGTCAAGTTAGGCCTATTGGGTCAATTCTAAATTAACTCACCAACCATAGGCTAATATCCTATATCAAAATCAAATATATTCATTCAATATATATATATATATATATATATATATATATATATATATATATATATATATAATATATATATATACACACACACAAATATACTATATACATATATGTATATATCAAAGGAGTGAAAGCAAGTGTGTGCGTGTGTGTATGCTGTGTTGTGTAAGGGGGTAGACTAAATCTCAGAAACTGAGATTGAACTCAAGTTCAATCTCAAAACAAAACCAAAAACCAAGTCTCAACTTATCAACATACACTAACATTCAATAGTACATACATATATACATATACCAATACCTATAACCATAGCCTAAACACTCAATATATGTCATATCCATATATATAGGTATTCCAACTATCATACATATATATACACATATACAACTGAAATATCCTAATGTGTCTCAGAAAACTGAGAACACAACCCATATTGCTAACCTATATACTATACCTTATAATTCCCAACCCTCACATGTATGTATATCAACCCACATACCCTCAAAAGAAACTGAACTCAATAGGTATCTCAGAAATCTAATTCAAAACTAAATATTAGTGTCAAACTCAGAAATCTGAGTTGAACACAAAATCAATTCTCAAATATCAAAACCAATTCAATATCAAAAATCCATATACTACACAAACCCAACTCAGAACCTAAAATCCGAAATACACAACTAAAAATCATAAAACTTGACAAACACAAAGGTGTACACGTGTGTGTCATGCTCGTGTCCTCACAGATTCGAACCCGTGTCCGTATCGTATCCAAACAGTGCGTATCGCACATGCACGTACACGTGCATAGGAAAATCTTCGTGGGCACGTGCCGTGCTCGATAGAACATCACACGCAACACGAGGAGCCTCGTGCTCATGTACATAGCTAGGTGGGGTCTAGGTCTAGGTGTATACCACCCTGACATGCGTCCACACGGTGTCCACGTGTCACACGAACAGCGTGTCGGGAAGGGCTGTGCGCGCATGCACGGTGTCAACCGAATCAGTGCAGGCACGATAACTTTGCGCACACTCACGAAATCTCATAAAATTTTACGAGCACATGGGCAGAGGTTGCCCCCACATCTCCACAAAATTTTATGCCAAACCGTATCGTATCCATCGAGTTATGACACTCAGAATGCATGACAATGCACGGGCTGTGCACGGGATCTCGTGCTACGTCCCCGTGTCCGATTTGGATACCAAAAATGTGTCAAATCGAGATCCATCTTTACAAAACTTGTTTCAAATATAAAAAAATAATAAATTTGTGAAAACAGAATCGAAAAATAAAAACTTTCGATTCTAAGAGGCATTTCATCGAACACGTGTTCCATACACCAACACGCGTCCGATACGCCTACCAAACGGATACGAAATCCTGCCAAACTACATATACTGGTCCGAAATACCTAGATGGATGCATATATAAGAAAAAATAGAATTTATAGGGGTTTAGAGGGGTTTACCTATTGAGAGTCAATATCTCAATAAAACGAGCCTCCAAACGTTCCGATGCCGATTTCCTCCGGTCCAAAGCCTCTGATTCCTTACTAGCAAGTCTCTAACACGTTCCTCTCCTCCTAAGGATCACAACATACTTTGTTTGGTCTGATTTGGATGATAATTGAGAAAAGGAGGCTATTGGAAGGAATGGAAATTTCTAGGGTTTTGAGAAAGCTTGATGGCTACTATACTATAACACATATAGGGGGCTGCTGTTATGGCCGGCCAAGGGTGCTGCTAGGGTTAGGTTAGGGTTTAGGATAGGCCACAATATAACTAAAGTCCAAAAGGAGCCCATTAGCAAAATGGCCAAAAAACTATATATTAAATAGCCTAAAAATAACTTAAATTGTTTCCTAATTAGGACTAAGCTCTAACTTAAATTCTAATTAGCTAATTAAGTCTCTAATTACATGGTTAGTCTTCTAACCAAGGTTAACTAAGGTTAAACCATCTGCTAATACCAAGAGCACCAATCAAAAACTACAACACCAATCAAATTAATAATAAAATAATCAAAAATTTAAAATATCACACAATTACTAAAATATCCCAAATCTAGAAAAGTTGTAGTGACAAATCTAACCTCCTTAAAATAATTTTGTACTCGAAATTAAAGACAAAACTGAGCAGATGAGAAGGATAGAAAAATTATTCCTTAAGACTTAAAAAGATAAGGGTATTGCTCGCGCATCTCATCCTCCCTCTCCCAAGTAGACTCACCTAGAGAGTGATTCCTCCATGCGACGTAAACCAAGGGTATCGTCTGGTTTCTCAGCACCTTCTCTCGTCGATCCAGAATCTCCATCGGTTGTTCTGGATAACTAAGAGTAGGGCCCACCTCGATCTCGAAATGATCCAGTACATGGCTGGGATCTGCCACATACCGTCTCAACTGCGACACGTGAAATATGTTATGGACTCACTCTAATGCAGGTGGAAAGTCCAGTTTGTATGACACGTTATCGACTCTTTCGCTCATAACAAAAGGTCCGATGAAGCACGGGCTAAGCTTTCCACCTCCATCAAAGTGAATAGTGCCTCGTGTCGAAGATATTCTCAGGAACACCAGATCTCCAACCTAGCACAAATATGGTCTCCAACTTAACTATAACAATCACATGATCAAACAAAATCACAAACAACAAAATCCTAATCCTAAGTCTAAGCTGTACCTCAAACTCTAAAGGTCTCCGGTGGCTATCGGTCCAATGATGCTGTCTATCATACGCCATATGAAGTCATTCTCTGATGAGCTTCACCTTCTCAGCTGTGTCCACAACCATCTCAGGTCCCAATAAAGCTCGCTCTCCAACGTCATCCCAAGACAAGGAGTACGATATCTACGCCCGTACAATGCCTCGAATGGTGACATCTCAATGGTGGTCTGGAAACTGTTGTTGTATGCAAACTCTACCAAGTACAAATGATCCTCCCAGGAACCTCCAAAATCTATGACATAAGTTCGCAGCATGTCCTCGAGTGTCTGAATAGACCTTTCTGACTGTCCGTCCGTCTGCGGGTGGATACAGTACTAAACTTGAGCAGAGTGTCCAAACTAGTATGCAGACTCTGCCAAAAATAGAAAGTAAAGCGACCATCTCGATCCGAGATAATGCTCACCGGAATACCATGAAGTCTGACAATCTGATGCACGTACATCTCTGCTAGCTTCTCCGTAGATAAATCCACTTTAAATGGCAAAAAATGGGCTAATTTGGTCAACCTGTCTACGATGACCCAAATCACGTCTTTTTCTCCTGGTGTACGTGGCAATCCTGAAACAAAGTCCATCGTAATGTGCTTCCACTTCCATTCCGGAATGGACAGTGGCTGTAATAGTCCTCATGGCCTCTGTCTCTCTGCCTTTACCTACTGACAGATCAAACATCTGGCTACGAAGCGTGTTATCTCCCGCTTCATCCCATACTACCATACATGATCCTTCAGATCCCTATACATCTTGTTGGCACCTGGATGCATAGAGTACTGAAAATGGTGGGACTCCTGCATAACCTGCTTCCGAAGGTCTTCACTAGGCACACACAGTCTGGAACCGTGCCTCAATACGCCATCCTATGCAATGACAAACTCATCTGCAAGTCATGCTCGAACCTGCTTTCGAATACACCGTAGAGCAACATCGTCGAACTAAGTTGACTTAATCCTCTCTATCAAGTCCGACTGAATCTGCAGTCCCCACATCTGTATCTTAACTCCCGGCACTATTGTCACGCCCAGACCCAGAATCACCCGAATTATCGTCCTCGCAGGGGCGTGTTGTTGTACGAGCCTGGAGTTGCACTCATGCAAGGTAATATGACAAGTTCTCAAATGGTTATCTTTGAGTTGATATTAACAACGAAAGAAAAACAGAGTATACGAAACAATTTTCTTTATTAATATTTGAACGAAGATTACAAAGGCTTTCGATAGCCCAACAATATATGCCAGATTGGCTACAATACTCAGGTTCTCTCTTGTCCACAAAGGATTTTACTGTTCCATCTATTATACCTTTTATATCTCGGCCGCATCAATCATGTTGCAAGTCCGAGCGTCAATGTGATCGCACGCTTCAATACGCTTCGGCATTCCAAGCCTCAATGCGTTCAAGCGAAGCTTCACTGCGAGCCATCCATTCCCTGTATCCTGTATGAAGGCTGGTGGGGGATCAGTACATTCGTCCTCGCATGTACTGATGCAACGACCTTCTTTCTAAACTGACATTATAGTATTTATGTTGAATCATGCAACTTAGCTTATGATCTTGCTACATTCTCCTTAGGGTCGATTTTATGGCATATTCGAAAGCAGTAATGTATGTTATCATGGCAAGCATGTTATTCGAATTGAATAGACAAGCAAGCAAGCAATCTCGTATTTGTTTCATGGTGTGACTTCTTACCAGCATAGACGCACTCGACCTTGCATCGACGCAAGGTGAATACGTCTTATTCCTTCCCTGTCATGTTATAAGTGCATCTCTAAACAGGATCTATGTGTGTGGGATACATACGTACCTGCACTTTCAACCCATCGTTCCTTAACTATATGAAACGGTCATTGGCGTATCCACGCCAAATGGACTAAAGGTGTTTCTTTTCTTTTCCTTACTTTCTTTTCTCTCTTTCTTTTCTTTCTCGAATTGGGTAGCCCGGCGCCTCTCGTAGTGGATTGTTGTTCCAATTAAGGAGATCTACCGTTGCATACCATCATTTGTGGCTTTTCACATCTCGCTAAGCGGTCGCTAATCGTCTTACGGATGTGCGCCTATCAAAGATTCTATCCCTCCTAGGCCGAACGGTCCCGGTGCCCCGGAGCAGCCCGTCCGGAGGAACATTCCGTGCACGAAAATATTATCACAATTATCTCAAGTCCATTCGACCATGCAACGCCCTATTGTTCAAACAACCAAGCACTATTCAAACAAACCAAATATAGTCTTGAGTCCGAGACTCAGACTTTATCATATCGTATTTCTTCCATTAA